>JANQDE010000034.1:254233-375727 GCA_037157785.1 Cephalotes varians
AAAAAAAAAAAAAGGAAAAGCAAAAGATGGAAACGGAGAGAGAGAGAGAAAAAGAATTTTTAATAGAAGGATAAAGTTGAAGAAGGAGAAGACGCGCAGCCTGCTGTGAACAGTAAGGTAGCGACAGCGCGAAATTCTGCTTTTGCGTAGCGTACAAACTTTCTTCTCTGAATCAAAGGCGTAGATCGATACGTTTTTCTCTTAATCAACTCGTTCGCACTTCTTTTAGAAGGATCGTCGATGCGGTGTGAATGTGACGCAACCTGAGCGAACGTATCCGAAAGACGGAGGCCTTCTAGGTGGGCGTCTCGCGAGACGTATCCACGACCTGGACTTCATACTCGTCTTCCGCAGGGGAGCGAGGTTTCGCGAATCGACAGACCGCCCGTCTGTACGTATCGCCACTGTAAAAATCGACCTCGAACGGGTCGATGACTGCCACACAAGTGGGACGTCACGGGACCAGAGGAGGAGGGGGGGGAGGATGGTTGCTCGCACGCGTCGTGATTGTCCGCCGTGTCTCGATTCGCGAATTCCGGACATGAGAGAATTTGACGGGCAGTTTTTTATTTATCTTCCCGATAACGGCACGAGCTTACATGCTAAGCCTCCCGCGGAGGTGGAGAAGGAGAAGGAGAAGAGGGGCCGACCTACCTGATAGACGGCCGCGCGAGGCAGATCGAGGCATACTGCGCAGCAGAGGATGCCGCCCAGACGGTGCTCCAACTTCTGCTCGGTTTTCGCGGCGTCCTCGACGCGGGCCGTCCTGCGTCGCTTCTTGTCGGATTCGTGGAAGTCCTCGGGTTTGTCGTGTTCCTCGCGCAGCGGGGCCACAACGGCGGCGGCCGCCGCTGTCGCGGCTACCTGCTCCGCGACGCCGCTCGACGATGCGGGCTCGTTGCTCGGGTCCGCCATGTTGCTTGTTTTGGAGTTTTCCCCTGAGCGAACGCGAGAAATGCGCAGATGTAAAGAGACGCCGTTCCTCCACCTCTCCCTCTCTCTCGCTCGCTCGCTCGCTCGCTCGCCCTGACCTGACGTAACGCAACGCGCGCACTAGTGTCCCCTTCGCGATCCTCCGCCTCTTTTCCTCTTCCCCGCTGGCCTTTTTTTCCTCACCCTTTCGGAGCGCACGCACGGCGCCCGGGAGCCTAGCGTGCCGAACCGGATGCTGACTGTGCCGCGCCGGAAGCTAACAATTTTTGAGGTAATCCTGATATAAGTGCGGAATAATTTCGGAGTATAAACACTCGTCACATATGCACGCACACACACGCGCGCGCGCGCGCGTGTGTGTGTGCGTGTAAATAGCATCCACACAAAATTAATTTAATTAGCAAGGCGCAGGTCTGATGTCGCGAAACCTTGGTCTCCCTTCCGTACACTTTCCAACCGTGTTTTCATACATACGTTCTGCGCGGTCGCATAATTTACGTGGGAACAGATATTTCCGAAACGAGGTTATGTCACGTGAAATCGATCGAGGATCTGAAGTTCGTCGATCGTGGAGAGGGTGGAGGATAAATCAATTGTCCTCCGCCCTCAACAATCGATCGCCTTCTCGCAGTCGCCTCGATCGATCGATCGAGCGGCGCTGGGAATACGATAGTCGCACAAACGTGATCGCGGGACGTGGCGGGAACAGTGGAGATCGACGGTGAAGCCGCGGCCGGGAATCGATCGATCGATCGCGAGCGAGATGGATGGAGCGGACCGGCGGAAGCGGGGCGTATCGCACGTTGGCGGGGGTCAGTGATCGAGAACGGCTGCGCCGCTTTGTTTACGTGTGCAGTGGGATTTAAAACGCGGAGGGACAGAGGAACTGGCTCCTACGAAGATGGCAAATCCTTCATTTCGGAAAACTTATGTAAATTGAGATGAAAAAACGAGAAATAAATAAATATTGGATCGAAACAAAAGTTCGTAGCGGTTTTTTTAGCTTAAAATTGTATATACAATATTTTCGTCAAAAATGAAATTTAAATTTTAAAAGGATTTTAAAGCTTGAAATCTCTACTTTCAAAAGTTTATATTTTTCGAATTTATGTAAGTTTGGTAATTTTTACATACAGAAAATTATGAGCTGAAAAAGATGGAAAATTTTCTTCTCACTTTGTTGATTTGTAACGTGCCCAAATTAAATTTGAGAAAATTTTTGACTATCTACTGTAAAAGCTTGAAGCTTTCCCTAGACAATCGTTTTTTACAAATGTTTCTATGATTTTTTATTCTTAAGTTATTCGCAAGTTCAGTTAAACAGGGATTCTGACTTTAATTGCTTATGACTCCTTAAAAATCATCGTACCGTATTTTGTAAAACAGATTCTGAAAGCTGAAACTTTGCTTTATCAAATAGTGTCATACTAATTTTGTAAAATATATAAATTTTTTAAATGTAGAAATTTTAAATCTAAAAAACGCTACGAACTTTTGTTCCAATCCAATATATATACCCGGGAAAAAATTATATATAAATGGATATATTTTATATATAATTATATATAATTGTATATAAAATGTCAATAATTATATATAATTATATATGAAACATTTTTTCCCGGATATATCAAATATATATTCATTTATTATTTATTAAAAAAACATATTCGACATATTTTTAGTTCGTTACTAATTAGTAAATAATTTAATTAATTACTAATTGATTTTCAGTTCACGCTTCAAAAAGCAAAGAGAATTTTCGAAAGCAGAGTGAGAAATATAGGCGAGATGAATACAGGCGTTGCAGCCCTTCGTAAAAAGAACTGATCTCTGGACAGGAAATTAAAATAAACTAAAATTAGAGCGATACAACGCGTGCGTACGCACGCAAAATGCGCACCGTGCACCAGGACGGGATAATTCGATCGAACAGCAGTTATTAGCGTGTGAAGTTTTGATCGCATAACGAAATCGCGGATTGATCGCTCGGGGCTATCGAAAGCGCGCGATCGGCGGGGTCAGTGATCGAGCGGACGCTTTGTTTACATTCGATCGAAACGCGTCGTACTTTCCCGTGACAATTCCTTCCCGGATTTCGTCTCGTTGATTCACACTTTCGCTGTTAATCTCCGCAGGAAGATATCGATTTTACACGACTACTCGCGAATGATAACGATATACTCTCCAATCGAATCATGACTCGTTGCGCGACTTTGTTAATCGAGATGCGATAAGAAAACACTGGCGAAATGAAAAGAGCGATTATTTGTTGAATTCTGACAAAATTCTGCCGATAAACGGCGTGATTATTTCGTCCTCCTTTATCGTCCAATGTGACCTTCGAGCTCGACTTCCCGAACAATAGTAATGCGTAGTTCGATCGGAACAAAGCGACTGCTATTATAGACATCCGCGTGAGATGCGCGATTAACGTTTAATCGCTAGAAACGACCAGCGCTAAGTCCGAAGCGCATCAAAGAATTTTCTATTCGGAGTCAGGTTTGACAAATTTTGGCATTGCATAAAATTACGAGATGTACGAGCGAGATGTACGTGCGTAAAATTAAATCGACAAGGAAGAAGGGAGGAGGCTCACAGTAAAATTGCGCGCTGCGATAAAATGCGCTGGACGCAATCTCGTACTTACTCGTAAGCACTGTCCGGACGAATGGGCGCCGAATTTTCGCCGTGGTCGGTCAATCCGATCGGATCGGACGGAGGATCCGACTCGTCCGCGCGTGAGACAAGAAGCTTGGACTGTGAGGACGCGTCGCATCTGCTGCACCAGATGCGCCGTACAGAATTACGAGGACCGACCAATCGCGCGCGAGAGCGGGGCGCGCCGAGATGCACGCTGAGCTCAGGAGTCACGTCGGGAAAGCTGCGCTTCTTGGAGAAACGGACGCGAATTCGACGAAAAGCAATTCGCGCGTACTTGAACAAAAAAAGGAAATCAATATCGAGATCTCTCTTAGATTCTTAAATCGACGTCGCTTAAAGAAATGAAAAATTGATAGCGCAGGAAAAGCCTCAATATAAAACTCGTAAACTCGTAAAATAAATTTGTATAAATTATCGTCTCTTCGCACTCGACTAAACAAATGACTTATCAAACCGTATGCTCGATAATGCTGAGGATACATCAAGAAATAACATTAACTTCACCAAGTACCTTTCTTCTTTTTTTTTATTAATTCACTTCGGTATTGTTGTAGCTGATTTATATCGCGTACTCGCACGTAATTATCTTCCTAAGTTCACAAACGAATGGACATAGCCAAAACTATATTTCAAAAAAATTGGTCCTCGACGACTTCTCGCAGGCCGTCGCGAGAAATGTCGGGACACAAATGTCGTCTAGATTTTTCTATATGACTGTCCAATATGCGAAATAATTACATGCGAATACTGCCTATTTCTCTTGTACATCCGCTGTCTACAGTTACGTAAGGGTTCGATGAAAAACAATTCATTCGCGTACTAAAGAGTCAAAGACGCGGCAAGCTCACTTTCGGAAAGCTCACTTCGGTTTGTCTTTTTTGTCACCCTCGATGCATACAAAAATAATGCTCAATCTTTGTTAAAAAAATTTGATCAAGCTACCACAATATTATCTGCAACGTCTGAAAGTTATTTGTCGCAGAAAAACTAACATCTTTAATCATCACATTTAACTGTACATTCAGATGTACGGTGCACATTGCTAAACTAAAAGTCGAAAACATTTACTACCCATGTCTTGGTTAGTGTGTCAACCGCGCAAACCAAACTTAATTAATTTTACAATTAGAATATACAGTGGTGTTACTTCTCTATCGTTTTATCACACTGTTTGTCACTTTAAATAATATTGTGTCGTATTTATATGTACATCCTGAATCACGATACTTATATATTGATTTCCTCTACGATCTGAAGAATTCTATTGTTTCATGTCAGAAAACCGGAAAAATGTACAATAGCGGTTCACGCTACAAAATGTAGAAGAGTAGAAAATTTTCGGTATACGCTGCCACTACTTAAATATAAACGTTTACCTCGACGTGTACAACCGAGAATGCATTTTCCAGACGGCTGTCAATTTTGTACTTTCCATAATATTTCTGAAATATCTTTCTCGCTATGTCGCGTTTAATTGTTATTAGGAATTAACTAATCTAAGTCGAATACAGAACGTTCGAAATTCTCGCTAACAATAATGTTTATAGTTAAACTTTATTAAGTTATTGCTCGACGTAGCTTCCTTCAGGCCACGGCACGCTCATGATAGTCTTTTTTCAACATAATCGAACGTTAATCACCCATGATGGTTTATTGCTCCACCGGTGATGCGTGCGATATCATAAATAATATCTTCTTATGTACATACATAACGTGTGCTTAATTTATTAGTATTTACACATGCACAGCTTTTCAGATTGCAACTTTCATCCATGCAAAAGTCTCTTCTTAAGCGCGAGTTTCTTCCAGGCTCGTGTACTGCTCGCTGAAACTGCGCTTTCGCTACATTTGCGATGTCATCATTCTTTCTCTGAGCAATATCACTTATATCTGCAAACCATCCGAAACGGCATGGTTTACAAATCGACAAGTGGAACTTTTGCAATATCTTACTGTGACTTCATTATGCCTGTCGCACCGCGATCCGTTTCCGTTGTTATATCACCATTTAATGGTTCTAATAGCTTGATTTTATTGATCTGCTGTTGATTCTGCATTTCGGATACAGTCGCGAATATTATGCTGGTAGAGTTCTTCAATCCATTATATGATTGTTCCAACTGCTTGAATTTGCCAATTAGTTCCACGTCGGTTGTACGTATCTCCTTCATCTGTATTGATTAGAAATATTGGCGATTAGCAAAACGCCAATCAATAAAACTTTGTGTCTAATACACACCTTCTCTGTTAATTGCTGAATCGATGCTAAAACGGAAGCCTGTTCAGACATTTTAACGCACTCTCCTTGCAAAGACATCATTGTCGTATTAATGGCTGCCGTTGCTTCTTGAAGCGAAACTAACTTTTTCTACAATGATAAAAAATGAAATTATTTGATACTGCAAATATGTATTTATAAAAAATATACACATTACATCATTACTTACGCGATCCTTGTCTTGATCATCGGCGACCCATTGCAATTTACTCGACAAGGTCTCATTAACATGCGTTAAATTATTCATTAAATGAGATATCGTGAGGTTTAGTTTCTCAGTCTTAGCTTGCGTTTCGTCGGTGCTCAGTATTTGAGGCTTTTGTGTAATGTTCGATAATTCTAACACGGTGTGCTACAAAAACACAGTGATGAATGTTGAACAAATTAATTATTTTCATTTATGTTTCAATATCGATCGTATTTACCTTAATATTGCTGATGTTTTGCTGCATAGTATTCTGTGCATCCTGTATCCTCATGTTCGTCTCTTTCAGGGTATTCACCGTGGCCCCGAGATCCCTTATTTGACTGCCAAACGTTGCAACGCTAGTTGACAGCTCGTCCAAGCGTTTTGGCAAATTGGCCATCTCGGGCGCGGCTTGGAAGTACTCCTGTACTTTATGCAAGTCCTGCTGAATATGCGCCAGCTGCAAAAGTATCGATCCGGAAGATTGAGTCATTTCGGTCAGCAACCGGTCGCAATCGAATTTATCAATATTACTTGTGCGGTTTTACCTGTACCGTAAAATTATTTATCTGCTGTTTGAGATCGGATAGCCTAGAGAAAATTATTGTTTGGTTGTTCTGGAGATCTCTCGACAGCGAGTGGCATTTCTGTAGAGCGTCCGGGACACCCTCGCTGCCCGCTATCACTGTAAAATAAATGAGATTAAGCACAAAAATGCAAAAAAAATTGATGTGTAATATCCTAATGATTTTAAGTTCTGAAAGGTTCTAATTAAAAATATTTACAGGTTTTAATCGGTTTTTCATACATTAAATATTTAGATATAAAACAGTTGTGCTGTATAATAATAATATTTGAGTTTGTGTTTATTTGTTCGTATTTCTCGAGTTAGACATAAATAACTTCCTTCTCTAGTTATTGATTTAATCGCTTAATGCCGGATTTTGCAGATGTCAGACCAATACCTTGGTCTAACTCGGTTCGCAGAGCGGTAAGCTGTTGACGAACGTCGATGAATAGCCATATTAGACTGGCGGTCGCTAATACGGAGGCACATGCTAAAAAGGCGTTGCAAGCCTTAAGAAATCCGGGACAAGCGCGTCCCCTCCTGCCCCTGCACTTGCGTCCGTTTCTGGTCGAGACATTCCAATATTCCGAACGATCGTCGCTGCTGTCCGTCAACAATTCCTACAAACGAGAAACAAATGTACTTCTAACTAATTATTGAAAAATAACGACGTAATCTTCATAGTGGTATAATCTTTATAGTTGTCACAATTTCTTTTTATAACTCACATATCATTTCTTATCTTCCTTCTTGACATAATTTTGTCTTGTCTTTTTCATAATAGCATAAAAATAGCATAAATTAACGGAATATTTTCCAGTCGATGAATCTGCTGTTATTCATGTTACGATCTTCATTAAGATGGAAGAACCAAGTCAGCAAAATTAATTCGGATCAGTTTAGAATATTTAGTTAGTTCACACTAGTTCCCAACGATTAAATTAGATTGAAATAGCTTTAATCGATAGATTTTCGTTTGCACATTCTTAGTTAAAAGTTACTAAAGTTACAATTAAAGTTTCGAGAACGACTTCCATAGATAAGCTCAAAACACGAATAAAAGGACATCGATAGATTATTTTTTCAAAATGTACGAAGAGAGAATTGCTCTTATACATTTTCAACAATGTCAGTTGCAGCGATATTGTCGAAAGTAAAGATGTCCTGTTGCTTAATATAAAAAAAATGACGCGGCGTCATTTATTTTTAAATTATACATTCAATGGTATAAGTAGTACAAGTTTTAGTGTTTTGCCCGGTTTTTTTTCTTTTTTTTTGTATTTTGAAATCCTGCCAGCTTAAAATGTATTAAGTGTATAGGGCCATAGTTTTCTTGGAAATAGCATATAAAACTTTTAACATATAAAACTTTTTGATACGAATTAGTACAAATTCAATTGTTGATTTCTGATCTTGTTTTTCTTTTACTTTGAAGTGTTTCTGCCAACTCTTAATATTAAGCTAGCAGCGCCATGATTTTTTTCGTAATGGCACACAATACAAAATTATCTTTAATGATACAATTTAGTACAAAATAAACATTAAGTATTCCAACAGATCCGGTTTGATTTTACTGAATCACTACGTAGTTCTGCCAGCTTAATAGAGATCACATTACGACTCATTCTTTTATATATCTCTTTATATATATATTTCTATATATCTCATATTTACATGTTAAGGAAACAATACAAATATTAACACAAATGGATTCGAGAGAATAATTTTTTTTTATCTCATATTAGCAAACATTGACACAAATGGATTCGAGAGGATAATTTTTCTTCGCATTTACTGCTACATCTAAAAATGTATCTTTCGTTGCTTATATGTTACATAGGCTGCGTTCCGATGTTCATTAGCAGTACTGAAAATCTATAGTGCACATTACGTATACTATAGATTTTACGCAGCCGTACTCGTAAGAATCTTACTTCATTTATCTTTCATTTATTTTTCATTTATTACTCTATCATTTATTTTTCATCGTTCGCCTCGAGAACCGCCTCGACGCTGTTCTTCGCGGGGAAGAAACCGACGCGCCGAAATTAATTGTCTTAATCACCTGCGAGCTGCGTTTCCCGGAACTCCGGCGGGAGATAGCGTGCGCCGGTGCCAGGGCGTCGAGCTCCTTCCGCTTCTTCATCTTCTTCGTCGGCTGACGAAGCGGCACCGTCACCGCCACCGAGTCCATCTCAAGCAGAACCGTGCCGCCTATTTTTTAGGATATCCTCGGCAGAGCACCTCACGATTAACACACTTCACTTTCGACGTTCTTCGACGGGCACCGCACGATCGCCGCGAGCTCGGAGAATCGTTTCGCGCGCGATCATTTCTCGATTATCAGCGAACAACTCGATCGCCGGCGCTTGCAATTGCGAAGAAATTTGCGCGATTTCTCGATATGCCAGCCCAAACCGTTTGGCCGCTCGAAAATTAGAAGTCGGCAAAAAAAATCTTCGCCTCAGTCTACATCTTCGTCTGCAAAAATATCGAAAATATAATAAATAGCGCTTTCAGGATTCGTAGTCGGTGCACTTTAATCAAGTCGCGGCTGTCGTTCGCACATTCGCTAATTAATCCTAAAATTGATTATAATTCGCGGTTAAGTGACTTGTATTGTGCGAATAATTGTGTAATAATTACAAACGACCGTCGTGGTCAAAGTTGTTGTACTGCGATCAGCAGAGTTTCGCATACCAATAGTAATTCAAGATTAATTGGCACACAAGCATCTTTAAAAAATGTAGCCGATGTAAAGCCGATATAATGTTAACGTAAGTGGGCGTGTCAATAAATGCTTTCATAAGATTTCTCAAGCAATTTCCTTTAATAGGAAAATTAATTTTCCGCACCGTTAAGCAAATTGCTAGACAAAAACAACATTGTAACTTTAATTAAACAAGATTGTAATTTTAATGTAATATTATGTAAAAATATGTATATAGGGATGGAAATCCGTTAGTGAAAGAATCGTGAAAGATTGCGCGATTAATATAATCATAATCAACGTTTCTCGACACCCTATATTTCATCTCGTTGACATTTTCAGGTTTTTTTTTATTCAGACGTCGATTTTTTTTATCGAGCAAAAAAATAAAAATATCTTGGATGCTACTTCAATAATTTACTTCAATAAAAATATCTAGAATGCTATTACTTCGCTGTATCGCGTTCGCTGTATCATATCTGAAGAGTCAAATTTAAAATTCTCGATTAGTTTAATTAGCGGTCTGTTATCGCAATAGGACGATAAATACGTACGATAAATAACGATACACGTCACGACACACTGCGAACAAACCGCACAACTGCGTTCTTATGTCACAATTTCACAAAAAAAGAGAGAAGAACCGGTTAAAAGAAAATAGAGACTGAAGGGTGCGCCTCTCGGCGAGGCGAATTTCGCGAGTGAAGAAAGAATGAAAAGGATCTCGTTGCGATCGCGTGATCGGGTCAAAAAATCGGAAGATTATTATTTCGCGCTCCGAGTTTCAAGAAAACTATGCGGACGATCGAACTTCGCGTGCCGAACGTCGCGTCTGTCACTGAGGCAAGAGGCTCTTATCAGCCGGCCGGTACCCGGCCAGCCGCGTTTGCATTCACACACGCACGCGAGTACGCACGTACCGATCGAAAGGCTGGCTCCGAATTGAACGCACGTGACACGCAACGACGGTGACTATTACGTCTCAAGTGAGAAAACGACCGTGTCGAAATTGCTCGACGGCAGAGAAAAAGGCAGGGAGCCGGCCTGATAAGAGCAATCGTTGCAGTGGCGTTAATCTTCTCTCCGGAGCCAACTTTATATTTACTGCGATAGAGTCGTTCGATAACGCGATAACGAACGCGAGATGTAGCTCAAATGTTTGGCCGTGATAATCTGATACGACATGAAGGTGTATTTCAAACAAAATTTGTTGATCCTAATAGCTACGGTAATTTTGTGATCCACTTTAATAGATAGAAGAGACACCTCGTGAGCGAAGAGACGCAATCGTTTATCTCGTTTTTGCGTTTTAAACAGAATCGTCCAAAACATCGATAAGATCGACACGGAAGAAAACAGAAATATACAGTTTCGAAACTAATTTTAGATTTTAGATAACGAAGAAGATAGGAGCAAGTCCGTGAGTCTGACCTGAATGATGTTTTTTTTTGTGAATCAGAAACAAAAAGTACGATTACGTCAGCCCAGTAGTAATTGGACTTTTTGTTTCTTGCTCGCGATTGAATGGATTTAATTGTAAAATCGTAAATTGTAAAATCCGCGTGACGATAACATTATCGAGACATTTAACATTGACAACACAGTCGACATATTGCGATTATTTTGTTTTTGGACGATGAAACGTGACGTGGCAACGACGCATCGAAAATTCACTCGATCAGAAATTCTTCCATTTGAAACTTTCTAAACGTCCGTCCTTATTTCAACGCGATTTAAAATTAAATCTGAAGGGTTTCTGGCGCGACGTTAATTCGACACAACGCAGCTCGGTCGTCCGGAGGGAAAAGTACGTCGCGACACGATTACGGCGACCCTGAACTCGATAAGATACCGATGTTGCGAGGAGGGAAAAAAAAGCGATTTTGTTTTCGCATTTAATTTCGAGGCCACGTATTACTCAGCAGGCTACCAATGAGGTACTATTCAGACTGAGAAAGCATCTCTCTATTGAATCGTTAAGGGTAGAAGGAAGATAAGAAAGCATGATGTTGACGAGACGACTGTTGCAAAGCAGGAAAATCATGAGAATTGATTTGTACCGTGCGAACAGTATTTTAATGCGCAGTGACTTCGGAGTTTTTTTAGCGGAGTCTACGACGAGTACGGCAAGGCAAATATGCCGATTGTGCATATCTCGCGAGTCAACGACCACACTGAGAGAAAAGTATTTAGTATTTGTGACTATAATCACATGGTAAAATAAATATGGTTAGGAGCATCATTTTTATAGTCATTACTTCTATAATGTTAGTAATAATAATTATATTGATAGTTCTGCTAAAAAATATATATGATTGGCATGAAAGAAATACATAGTTGTTCCCCTTAGAGGGACAACTATATATTTCTTTCATGCCAATCATATATATTTTTTAGCAGAACTATCAATATAATTATTATTACTAACATTATAGAAGTAATGACTATAAAAATGATGCTCCTAACCATATTTATTTTACCATGTGATTATAGTCACAAATACTAAATACTTTTCTCTCAGTGCAAACGAGCGCATATTTCGCGTATGTTGTAACGATAAGTAAAACAATCCGATTACCGTAACAATCGATTCCGCTTAATCGTCACGATTGAATTCCCCTCTCTCCCGCCGGTGTCTAATTAAACCGCGTGATTGTATTACATTATCGCGGACGGATCTTCCGCAGAGTCACGTATCTTCGAGTCCCCGCGTTGCGCGCGTTACGTGTCGCTCGAAGAATGCGTGTTTCACGTCGAGGTTGCGACAACGACGAAGAAAAAGAGGAAGCAGCTGCGACGATGTTAATGACAAACGTTAGATACCTCGCTAATTAAGCGGATGTTGTTAAGCCGTTCGGCCTCCCGCGCCGTTATACGCAGAACTTTCGTCGCGTGCGTAATAGCCGACTAATCCTGTCGATTAATTAACATTTAATACCGCCGTGTCAGCCTTTCATCGTCGGCTTTTACACTTCGCGAATTACTCGCATTCCAAAAATTATAGCCGACTATTTTAAGAAGACACACGCGATATTCAAAGGTAATGCGTGGTCTACAATGAGCAGTAGCAGTAGGTGGATGAGACAGTAAGGGTAAGAAATTGACCAATCACAATTAACTATTCTTGTTACATTCGACTGTGATTAGTTAATTTCTTATTCTTACAGCCTCGTCCACTACCGCTACTGCTCGTTGTAGACCACGCATAAAGAAAGAACGGTTTTGCTGAAGGATCTAAAAATTTAACTAGACACAGATCTGAAAATAATTTTGTTTGAACCATTGAAATAATTATGTAAGACGTTCAAACTATGAAATCAAAATTTTTTGCAACACTGCTTAACGTCCTACGTAATCATTTTGACAGCTCAACAAAATTATTTTCACATCTGTATCTGAGTTTTAGATACTTCAACAAAATCATTCTTTCCGTGTATTTATACACTGAGAGAAAAGTATTTAGTATTTGTGACTATAATCACATGGTAAAATAAATATGGTTAGGAGCATCATTTTATAGTCATTACTTCTATAATGTTAGTAATAATAATTATATTAATAGTTCTGCTAAAAAATATATATGATTGGCATAAGAGAAATACATAGTTGTCCCCCTTAGAGGGACAACTATACATTTCTTTCAAGCCAATCATATATATTTTTTAGCAGAACTATTAATATAATTATTATTACTAACATTATAGAAGTAATGACTATAAAAATGATGATCCTAACCATATTTATTTTACCATGTGATTATAGTCACAAATACTAAATACTTTTCTTTCAGTGTAATGTTCTGATACGTTTATCACGATTCTTTTAGATAAATAAATATACGAGTCGATTGTCAAATGAAATGACAAGCGAAAACGGAGCAGCTGACACAAACACGCTACGTTCGTTAAATTCCGAGGAACACGATGCCGTGCCGTGGAAGCGAGCGATACGTCGACTGGATACGCCGGGGTATCTCGCACGCGCGTGCTGCTCAAATATTTATTGCATTTGCGTCAGCAGGGGAGGGTAGAGTCACGTATCGTACCCGCGTACCGTTATGCCTCTTCTTCCGCGTATTAATCGGGGACGGTATCTCTTCTCACGTGACTAAAAAAACCCGGATAAGGAAAAAAAAAACGGCGAGAGCGAATTTTTTCATCGGCGTCAAACTTATCTGATCGCGTTGACACCGAACGCGAGTCTGCGATGAATAACGAAAGTCGGATTTACCGCCTCTCGAGGTAAATTCCTTTAAATGCAAATCTATGTAAATGCCAGGGACGATTTTACGCTTCTCGTAGACTCCTTTGCGGTGTGCAAATCAATTTTATCGTCACTTGCTTTTGACATTATCTAATTTATCGCCACCGATCTTATTTTATTTTTCTGCATTCGTGCATTCTCTCCCTAATTATATTTTCTGTTTTTTTTTACTTCTTTTTTTATTATCTAGGAAATTAATATTCTATATTAATTTCATTTGAATATGAAAAACATGCGATATAAAAACATTTGCGATCATTTGCATCTTCAATTTTCGTTTTTATTTTATATGTTTTTAACTTTTGTTTACAATTTCTCCACTATTTTCTTCAATGTGAGATTAATTCTCATATTTAATAATTTCACATTTAATAAGAGATACATTAATTCACAAAGGATTAATATCTTTTATTCATAGGATTAATATCTTTTATTCCTCTGGATTAATGTCTCTGTCATCAATCTTATTTGTATTTAAATACCTTCGACCGCTTCATGTCTGATTTACTTCCTCTAAAACTATCCTTCTGGCATTTACATTCGCATGTTTAATAATTTAACAGCGACGTGAAACTCCGGGATTCGAATAAGAAGAAGAAAAGATAGAGGAGGAGGAAGACCAGGAACATGAAGAGTGGATGGCGAGCTCTCGTACAGAACATGCAGAACTTGACCTACGAGGGGGATGAATTATAGAAGCGATTCTAATCGATTACCGCGCGGCGGACCGAAACGGGCGGACGGCACGAGCGGCGGCGTCGCCTCGCTTTTCTCGGGCGAGAATTTTCGTGGAACGATCCGCGGATCGAGAAGAAACGACGGAAGTCCCCCGGACTCGATACACTCAGGAAGCCGTCGACGAAACACTGCGGTATCGCGAAACGACACGCGGCGTCGCGACGCTATCTCGCCAGCTGCGCCGTCGCTCGATATCGACTCGCCGAGGGTTGGTGGGCGACTGAAGCCTCGCTGGAGGGATTTGCCTGATAAGAACCGTGCTGCACATAGGGAATTTCGAACGACGACGCCGAGCAACGACGAGTGCGAGTTTGATAAGACCGCGAATTGGATTTGATTATTCTTATCACGAGCGTATATTTTACATATATGCTCTAGGATAATTTTACCCGGACAAACCCTGAATTAATAGCCATCATATGAATTTCTATGTGAAAAGATAAAAAATTGGTACACATAATTGGATACATAATTGATAAAGCAATGAATTCTGTATAGAAATATTGCAGAAGGTAATTACACAGGCTATTTGAAATTCGAAATTAAATAATAATCGCAGATAAATATATTTAATGTTAACATTAAATTATATATAATACATAAATGAAATTTGTTCCTTCCTTAATCAGATATTGGATATTTGAAAAAAAAATACAGAATATAACACACATGATAATTACATAAAATGATTTTTTAATGAATATGAATCGAATCATTCTTAATTTACAAACCAAAATCATTAAACTGTTTGTATATTAACTGTTATTACATTAATATTTGTTAACAGTAGATACATTTAAAACTTTAAAAACATACATGAATTGTGATATTTGTATTGATATTAATTGTTCAAACGTATATAAATTTTATTCCAATACACAATTAATGATAAAATAGTGCTTAAAATTTTCGAGAGAAGGGGAGATGATAAAAGGCATGATAGTGAAGCGTACATATAGATATAAATAGATTTAATTAGAACCTTTAGATTAGAACTTTTTCTTTAAAGTATTCTGGATTATTAACTATACTGCTACTTACCAAGAAATAAAAAAAATTATACTTCTTAAGCAAATAAAGATTGCATTTACCTGACTTTATAGACATATCCATTTTCTTAATCTCGCCGTACAGTATAGCTGCCAGCCAGGATAGAGCGATCAGCCAGAACGTGATCAACACCGCCGCTAGCCACAAGGATACGATTCGCATATCCGATTTGTTGCATCCGCAAGAATCGCCATGACGATTCCTAGACAAGCTTCGCGATTTGTGCCGTCTGCAATTGAAAGATACCACCTGTTGTAGTTAAGTCATCTGTAGCAATATCCTGTTATGCAAATAATGTCCATTTCTATCATAGATCAATCTCACTTTAATTTACTCTCTATCCTTTTCTAATTCTTTTTTAAAATTAGGAACATTAATAAAAATGAACATCAGTCTTTGCGCAACCCTTCCACTTGTTAGAAACATAAGGCCTGTTCTTTTCAGCTGTTCTCCAACGTGGACAGAAAACGAAGAGGGATGAACCGTGCAAGAAGTTCAGCTAGAAAGAACAGGCCTATAAACAATTATTACCGCTTGACTTTCTTCTTCTTCTGGGGCGCGAGGATCAGGTCGGTGCTGTCGGAATCGCTCTCCGACAGCAGATCGAGCAGATTGATGGTCTCCTTCGGGTTCGGCTTCTCCATTCTCGTTAGGAGCGTGCACCGCATGTCACGAGTCCCCGGGACCGTCGGACGACCGTGGCCGATCGCAGTGTAACGTCATAACCTCTACGAGATCTTTATTATCGCGCTACGGACGCGAACGGGCGTCCCGATAGTCTTATCTTCTTCCTACTCCTACCGAGCGATGCCGAGTGTACTCTCAGTCGAGCTACCTCGGTCGAAGTTCTACATGTCGCGGTGAATTCCTTACGTGTCTTGCGAACTGGAACAAAGCGAGAGACGGCACGCGCATTCGCCCTTGTCACAACATAACCTATACAGCGAATCCGTTCCCTTTACGCGCACCATCCGCACTCTTCTTCGAATCTTTTGTTTTTCCTTTCCCTTTCTCTCTCTTACTGCTCCTCTCAATTCACGTCCCTCTCTCTGTCCCTTCAATGACGGATCGTACACTTATTTCGCGCTCGACGCAGAAAGTGTAACGCGGTGCAGTTGATTGAAAAGAAACGACGTGCTCGACGGCACTCCGAGCGACATCTCTCCGAAGGATCGTTCTGTTCGAACTGGTCAAGTAAAATGGGGAAATCATATTTGTTAACAGTAGATATATTTAAAAAATCCTACGAGGTCTCGTCTTTATATTATATTGAACTGTTTGTAATTTTTATTTCTTTCTCATCGCGTTATACATTTACTTCCTTTCAAATGCACAGAAGATATAATGGGTGCTTTCCATCTGGTGCCCAGCAAACGAAAATGAATTTAAATGAACAAAAATGGATTCGTTTTGTTCGTGTCAAATCCAGATTTTGATTTTTTTAATCCATTTCTATCCAATTAAAGTTTTCGAATTTTTAAAAAAATTCATTTTAATCCATATGAAGGGATAAAAACAAAGCGATTCTTTTTAATTAAAAAAAACATGCAGACCATTAATTAATTTTAATCTATCGCGCGGGATTAAAACAAAATGATTTCTACTTTTTAAACTAAAAAAAAAAGTTACTCGGATCATACAATTCATTTTAATCCATGACATAGGATTGAAATGATGTAAATGCTATTTTTTTCAATCCATATTTTGTTCAAATGAATTAAAATGAATTAAAATTTTCAATTCATTTCAATCCATTTTCGTTTGCTGGGTGACACAAGTCGACACAAACATCGTTCTATCTTCCTTGACACTCAATAAATAATAAAGACAGAATGATATCACCACACTGAAAGAAAACGAAATAGTTGTGGCAACTATACTTTTGACAACTCTGTAATTTAAGTATCTTGCACTAGTTTTATAACAGGAACTAAAGTAGTATTAAATACTATAAATATAGTAACGGTAACAATATATGTCAACTATTCATTGATAGTGAAATAGCGACTCAACTATCATTACATAGTTATATACACTTCATACAAATAAGATATAACTACTACATTTTTTTAGTTTAGACAAATATTTTTTTAAAGTGAAGCATGACTAATTAGTTATTGTTGAGATAACTTGAAAAAAAAAACATTATTATTATTATGCGACTATTTTTCTGTAGTTTGTTGAACAATTTATTATAAATGGTTTATATTACTACATTTTCTTAGTTCGTATTACTTACTTCATTGTTGTTATTACAACTTTATAATACATAGTTGAGGCGCTATTTGTCCTCAAATTTCTAATCGCTGGTACGACTTTTTTCTCTGAGTGCAAATGGAAAGCACCTTTTGTTACTTATTGAATGCCAAGAAAGATAGAACGATGTTTGTGTCGACTTGTGTTACTAATTGGAAAGCACCCAATATGATGCAATTATGCAGAATCAGATCTCTATTTGATTCTCCGTCTTCCCCGAGCAAACGAAAATGGATTGAAATAGATAGAAATAGATTCGTTTTGTTCGTATCAAATCCAGATTCTGATTTTTTGAATCCATTTCTATCCAATTAAAATTTCCGAATTTTTTAAAATCCATTTTAATCCATATAAAGGGATAAAAACAAAGCGATTCTTATTCTTTTTAATTAAAAAAAAATATATGCAGACCATTAATTTTCATTTTAATCTATTACGCGGGATTAAAACAAAATGATTTCTAACAAGGTTAAATAAAGTAAAATTGCATAACCAATTAATGATAAGGACTCTCAATATGATAAACAAATACAATAATAAATAAATTAACGGGCTAATGAGAGCTAATGACAACGCAGTTTTAGGAGCRCAATGTTAATATAATATGATCTATTATAGGTAATTACATAAATAAATTACATAAATTACATACGGACATCAAGAATTTATGTAATTACCTATAATAGATCATATTGTATCAACATTGCGCTCCTAAAACTGCGTTGTCACTGCTCTCATTAGCCCGTTAATTTATTGATTATTGAAAATGATTTCTACTTTTTAAATCCAAAAAAAAGTTACTCGGATCATACAATTCATTTTAATCCATGACATAGGATTGAAATGATGTAAATGCTATTTTTTCAATCCATATTTTGTTTCAAATGAATTAAAATGGATGAAAATTTTCATTTCAATCCATTTTCGTTTGCTGGGTCAGGAAAGGAAATCGGATAATCGCGAGAAGAACAAATTTTCTTCCGCAAGATTCTTTTCTAAAGAAAAGCGTAGTTACTAGATATTCCGAAAGTAAAAATAAATTGCAAACAAGAATAAAATAATAAAAATAATAAAAATAATAAAGATAGTAAAAATAACAAAAAATAATATTTGAACAATTATTAAAGCGGGGAGAATATCTCTTGGCGTTCTTTCCTCGATAAGATTCTTCAGCGTTCAAGAAATATGTTTATGCTATAAAGAAATTCTTTTACGCATCATTAGATTCGAATATTTGCGGAAACGTCACGCGCTGTTATCTGGCCGTTTGGTTGGCTGGATGTGACACAGCCGAATTTCAAACAACATCAGCTATGCCGACATCTTGCCTTCTAGACGTCCAGCAAGAAAGAAGAAGAGAAAAATCGGAAAGATTAAATTATAAACCTTGAGCGATCTGTAATTCGCGTCAAATTGCGCAGAATTCCATTTATGATTTTATATGCCGCTCTTTATTTTCACGAATTAATTAAAAAATAATATATCCAAATAAAGAAAAAGATGCTTGCAAGATGTGTCGAAATCTTGTATTAAAAAAATTTTAATATTAGGAGATCGTATTTACAAAAAGAAACAGAAGTCTAAATAAACAAGTATCTAAACAGGATTCTAAATAAAAATCTAAACAGGATTCTCAAATAATCTTAAGGAGTATTAAAATGTTCTGATAGCCTTTAAATATTCTGTACTTACTTGATCGATGATGACTGGATATGCTTGAATGGGAACTATTCACCAATCTTACTGTTTGATAAAAAGAAAACGTAATTGCGCGTAACACTGGAGAAGATTGAGAGCCGAAACTGTTTGATAGCGATCACATGTAATTCCGAACTCACAATAAAAAATTACAATTATAAAATTTTGCTACGAGCAGCGTTGACTGCTATAACAAATTTTTGTCGAGATGCAACCTCCGAGTTTGTAACTCCGGCTTTCCAGGAAATCCTCGACGGTGAACACAGTCGTTAGTTTGTAAAATTGAAAAAAATAATAAGTTTCTGAAAAGTCGGAAGTCGAATTGTTTGTTCGCCGGCACGACCGTCGGCCCTTCAAGTTTTATTGACTGATTTGGCGTCAGGACGCCATTTTAAACAGGCGCGAACGTTTCCTAAACACTTATCATTTTTCTAACTTTCAAAAAGATAGGGAAAAGAATATCGAAGATAAACAACAAGGCGTTTTCTCAGAGATATGTTAACAATTCGAGATACGACGGTAAAGAATTCGATAACGATGATAGCGGGACATCCAGGGGTTTGTTCGAACACACAAATGTCGAGGGCACCTTGCACGAGGTCGGAGGTTCGCCGAGGAACTGATAGCGTGGGCGTCGATACCTTCGAGGAGACATGAACATAAGAACGCTGCGCGCGTATACCTGTCTACAGAAACGATCTTTAAAGAGGGGGTTCGAAGTCTTCCGCCGTTTCAACTTCATTGGCTGGAGTCGAGGTGTTTAGGGGCCGGCTTCTTTTCACGCCGCTCTCCGCATCGCGGATCATCGTTTCCCGTTGTCCCGTCGGGGGTCAGAAGGCGTTAATGAAACTTGCATTCTCGTGCACTTATATCCGCGACATTCCTAGAAGTCCTCGCTATCGTTCACATAGTCAATCACTAGTAACATCGATCCTATTTTCCGAAGAAACTGCGAAAGCTGAAGAGAAGCAGACCATCCACGATCGAAACTATTTCAAATTCTATAAACGTATCGTTGAATTGAAGTAAATCTCTCTCTCTCTCTCTCTCTCTCTCTCTCTCTCTCATAAATTACATAAGATAATTAATATCTTAATTCATATTATTCATTCATTAAACTCAAATGATTTGTGTTATTAAGAAAAAGAAAAATTCTTGCTTAGCAATATAAAATCGAACTTAACTTCTGAGAAATTTTATTCGATTGAAGCTATTGGAGAGTGGACCGTGCAAAACTTCCGTCAACGATAATTTTCGGTGCCGGCCCGCACCTTCAACCGGAAGCGCGTCCAAAATGCGCTCTTCGATGGGCCCCGCCGGAATGAGAATCTCACTCGCGCGCGTAAAACACCGCTCACGTTCGCGGGATCCTAATGTTCTTCGTGACTTCCGGTACCGGGGCGGACTCGCGCGCCACCGAAGGAGTCACGTGTCGCTGTCGGTGACCGGATATGGCGAAGAAACGGACGGCCAAATCGGCGCGGCTCGGCGTCTCTCTCCTCATGCGAATCACGCGTAACCCGTGTACCAAATACCGAGCACCGACCGGTGACATCATACCCATTGTGTACTAAGCGAGCATTCGCGTCCGCGGCTTATTTTGCCGCGCATCTTCACCTAGACTGTCGATCATTATCATTCCACCATGGTGGCATCACGAACGGGGATATTGAAACCGGTATGGTTTCGGATTTCGACGCTTCAGGCACGCGAAAACCGCTTACTCGCGCCGCTGGTCGGCGCGACGAGAGTCCGTTTCTTTATCAAATTCAGCCGGCATCGATTCGAAAACTGCAAAAGTCATCGGGACCATTAATTATTCGATTTCGATAAATTACTTACTCAAAAGAGTCTGATTTTTTTTCCTCAGAACGAATAGATCGCGAGATTGATCGGAGAACGCAATACTGGTGTGAGCCAAGAAGTATCGTAAATTCCGATTTCTTTCACTTTTCCTTCCAGCGAAGAGTAAGCTTGTTTCTCCGACCTCTTTTGATCTCTCGAACAATAGCAGGAAAATTCCTTGTCTTTGACATCGGTAGAGTCATTGATCATTCCTCGCGCATCGCGATTAGGAATGCATCGAACGAATTTGCAACGCGCCAGCGTACGACATATTTCTCGCTTTTTTTACATAACAACGAGTTAGAATATTCAAAAATTCCATTTATGTGGATCCTTCGGGCACAGCTGCAGGATCCCGACCCCCAAAACAAAGATCCGCTAGAATCGACCGGGACTTGACTTACCGGACTCCGCGACGAGTTTTCGCGCGTCGAGAAAAACGTCTTTGTGGGAAAATAAGGTAACGTAATGCCTTCCTTCGGCAGGTATATGCTCGCCCAGACGTCTCAGGTAGCAAAGGGTATTCTCAGGGCGAATACCCGGCGTTATCGAACAGCTGTATAAACTTGGTGTCCTGCGTTGCAGAAGGTTTAGGTTTGGTCTCGCGCGCGCTACAGCCGCACGATGCATACATACGTAAGTCTAATCGCGTTTAAGAGACGTTTTATCGCATAACGAGACACCGGGTCTGGGTGGACATGTGCTATGTTTTATCCATATTCCGGTTGGCAAAGATCGTTTCAAAACGGCAACAAATGATTCGAGCGATCGGTCATTGCGATCAATCGCGCGTAAAATTTTGCGCCGAAACGAATTTCGCGGATGTCGAATTATCGTTGCGTAAATGTAAACCTATTTCGGGACATATTGTCGCGAGGGGAAAAGTTTAATGGAAGAGATGATTTCAGATGATGAATTTCCACGTTTCGAGCGACTTTATAAAAATTATTCCTGAATCACAATTTCAATCAAATTTCTTCTCGAATCTTCTTATCTATATCGATTCTACTTATTCTTATTATTTCCTCTTTTCACAGACCAAGTATCGAAACTAGAAGACTCACCTCGCGGGATTCATCCCATTGAAACGAAAACTGAGAGAGCTTCGAGACACATGATCCTCCATTTAAAAGAGGAAACTGCAGATACTTCGAAAATGACGAGCTGTTCGATCGTGGATCGAGTTAACTTCGTTATTCGGCGAGGCGATTTGCAGGCACGCCGAGGAGCCGTCGCGGAGAAAGTCATCGCCAGCAACAATGACAACGGCTGCCATCACTGTCGCCGCCGCCACCACCACCACCAACCGTCCTCGCCGTCGTCGTTTGGTGCCGTATTCACCGGCAGACGAGAGGAAGCGAAGAAAAGGAGGGAAAAAAGCGCCACTGGAGGAACAATTAATTCGTACGCGAAACACGTACGCGCGGACACGCACACGCGAACGACCGCCGCGATGGAACGCGCCTACGCGTTCTCCAACTTCTCCATCCGGTGTACGGAATATTCGGCTGCCAATCGCGGCGGTCGCGAACGCGCGCGGATATAAATACATGCCGGGTAGATATATACTCCTCTCCTGCCGGTCGGGTAGTTTAATTAGAAAAATTCGTCGATAGGTTTTCGCGATCTGCCTAGAATCTCCGCAAGTTGAACGAGAAAACGCCGTACGCGCTTGGACTGGCTCTTTTGGCGTATTTTTAGGCTGCAGAAGGCGTTTCGCGCGTTTCATTTCGCTGCTCACGTCGTTAAATTTCTTTATCACTCTCGTAGACGCGACACGACGCGGGAAACGATAAAGATTAAACGGAAATAATCGGAACAGGTTGCTTCCACTGCAAACAGCGGCGCGAGTCGTACACGAGAAATGGGAATAGTCGATCTGCAGAGTGAGAATTTCTAAAGTTGCCTCGCGAAGAATTTAATTGCTTTGGCAAATGTAGCGACATTACCGCGATCAATGGGGTGTAATCGATATTAATAGCGAGAGAAAAAATATTCATCGTTATTTCCAGAATCGTCATTTCCCACACTGGAACAATGCGCAACATTGACGAAGAGGAACGGTGTAGCAGGGCAGAAATCGGTAGAAGTAGGCCGTGCAAATGAGGTGGACTCTGTGGAACGCCTTTACTATAACCGAGGCAACCGGTCGCGTGTTAATTGCAGAACAAGCGGCTACAGTTTTGTAGGGCGCGACGGATCGCATCGGCGCGAAGGTTCGACGCGAGCGGGGAAGACGTCGGGACGACAAAGGGAGATCTCGCGACGACGGGAATGGGGATAAACGCGAAACGTGGAAGCGTCCCGATTTTCTCGACGTCGATCGTTGCTCGGTTGGAAATGTCCGGGCCGGCGCAGGTTATTAGCGCGCTAATAATTAAGGGGAGCGGTAATTAACTCCAGTTGAGACTTAAGTGATAACACGGCACACCTGCGGTCAACAAGTCGTTTTACAGGGCGCTCATAATTGCGCGGTATCTCTAATTAGCGAAACACCGACGGAAAAACTTCCACGCCACGGCGTCTAATCTTCGCACCTCCGCGTTTCCTTTGGAATCTACCGCGCATATATATCTGCGAGTCCAAAAGTTTCATTCCGTTCACATTAGATCCAATTTAAACGAAAAGAAGAGCCTCTTCATCGGGACCGGGTCTCCGAATGTCCCGATACGTCGAACGGGACTGAGAAAATTGTCGCGAAACATTCACGGAGTCACTCCGCGAGTCATTTTACGGATCTCTGAAGGTGTCTAATCTCGTCTAACGAAACGTTCGTATTAACGAAACGATTATCGGCCAATTTCGATCGTTCGACTGTAATTAGCGGCTTGGTATTTTTCGAGCACCACTCCCCGCGGTACCAATTGACACCTCGCGCGGATCGGTCGCGATAAGCCGACGCGGGTCACGAAGCAAGACGCACCGGTGCGTCTTACGTAACATTTTTATCGTTTTGTCGGAACATTCGAAACAGGCCTCGCGACAGCTTGTCGCCTTCGCGGGGACCGTTTCGTCGTTGACTGCCGAGGTCGACAATTACTTTTGAAATTGCCGACTCGAGTCTATTCCGATCACGGATCGGGTGCTACGATTAAGCAAAGCTCAGTCGCGAAGGATTGAAAAAAACAACTCGCTCGTGTGTATCAAGGCAAATTTCTTTCTACGTTTAATTTCAATGTCGATGGTTTTTCAGTTGGCTTTTTTCTGTTTAATCCGCGCTAGGAACGCACCGTCTCGATATTGAAAAAACTATAACGCGACGATATACCATACCCGCGGCCCTGTCTTATCGCGATCATGGGGCATACGTTCGTGGGGGAAATCAAACGTTCCGTGATACCGCAATAACACTGTCGGCATATTTATAAATCCGCATGGCACTGACTTGTCACATACAAGGAATACGTCGAATGTCGATTCAGAACAATCGGTCCGAGAAAACAGCGAACGAGAATGGATCCAAATGGCAGCCGCGTTTAGTGCCATAAATGCGTCCTAAGTATGAATACTTACATCCCGATTATTTCAAGAGAGAGAAAGAGAGAAATGAAGATCTTAACATAAAGAAAATACTTACCCGAAAATTTGAAGCGGTTTTTTTCAAGCGCATGATAATCGCTCAACTGCGCACAAAAAAAATCCCGAGTTAATCTGTCGGAACGTTCGTCCTCCTCGTAAGTAATATTTCCAATAATATCTCTCTAAACGCGATAGCACTCCCCGGGAGATCCATAATTTTCCGAAAAATCCACATCTCGCGCTAGCACGCACGGTCCGCAATCTCAGCGCACAATCATATCCCGAGCACGACGCGAGTGCGACGGCACGACGGCCGCGGATCGTTTTAACTAGGAAATCGTTCTCGCCTTACGGGATGCCGGTGCGTCAATATTGACACGTTTCTTACGAAACGCAAGAGAACCGGGCTTTCGCCTGTTCTCTATCTCCGGTCCTCCTCTATCTAGGGAATGCCGAAAAACTCGGCAAACAACTCCAAACGAATATATTCTTCTCTTACAATTCTTCAATGTATATAAAGCATCTCAATTGTATCAATGATTATAATTAAATATGTGTAATTCTGTGTGTGTGTGTGTGTGTACATTTATATTTAACGTGCACAATATTACATTTAAATATGTATTTTAGCATATTAATAAAATATTAATTTTTTATTAATAATTTATAAAAAAAAAATTATGTAATTTGTGCAATTATATTTATTTATTAAACACAATTTATATAATTATAGAACATATAAATTAAACAGAATTTATAAATTATATAAATATTAATAACATTATTAATTATAAGATATTAATCATTAATTATAATCATTATATCAATTACTTCTTAAATCATATTTCTTTTGGATGACTGGAAAAGTGATTACACATCGCCTTCTATCGCTCGTTACGATTACGTCTACGTTACGCGAAACTTAAATAACATAAACGTGGAAGAGTGCTGTTCAGGAAACAGGAAATTGATTCAGTGAACAAAAGATTCGTTAGATAACGAAGACAATTCCATATCGATTAAACGCAGTAAGTCGCGTAACAGTAACGAACATCGATGAGATTGTTGTGTAATAAAATTGAGAGAAAAAAACAAATATCACCCAGCAAATGGATTGAAATGAATTGAAAATTGTAATCCATTTTAATTCATTTGAACAAAATATGGATTGAAAAAAATAGCATTTACATCATTTTCAATTCTATGTCATGGAGTAAAATGAATTGTATGGCCCGAGTAATTTTTTTTTTGGATTTAAAAAGTAGAAATCATTTTCAATAATAAATAAATTAACGGGCTAATGAGAGCAGTGACAACGCAGTTTTAGGAGCGCAATGTTGATACAATATGATCTATTATAGGTAATTACATAAATTCTTGATGTCCGTATGTAATTTATGTAATTTATTTATGTAATTACCTATAATAGATCATATTATATTAACATTGTGCTCCTAAAACTGCGTTGTCATTAGCTCTCATTAGCCCGTTAATTTATTTATTATTGTATTTGTTTATTATATTAGAGCCCTTATCATTAATTGGCTGTTCTTTATTTAACCTTGTTAAAAATCATTTTGTTTTAATTCCGCATGATAGATTAAAATGAATTAATGGTCTGCATTTTTTTTTAATTAAAAAGGATAAGAATCGCTTTGTTTTTATCCTTTTATATGGATTAAAATGGATTTTAAAAAATTCGGAAATTTTAATTGGATAGAATGGATTCAAAAGATTAGAATCTGGATTTGACACGAACAAAACGAATCTATTTCTGTCCATTTCAATCCATTTTCGTTTGCTGTGCAATACATCAATATAAATAGTTTTAGCTCGTGTGATTAATTTATTAATACTTTGTAACTCGTATTAACTGGATTTACCTATCGTCAAATTTATCCGCAGCGTTACGAAAAATCTAATGAAATCTGCTCAAGGAAAATGAAGAAAATGACTAACTTAATGTTAATTCTTTATTTCCTCATATAATTTCTTAATCATGTATCAACAACTGCCAAGTAACAATGTCGCAATATATGTATATCGATAATTTAATATAACACAAGCAGGAACAATACGCCTGTGTATAAATAAATTGGCAGGGGAGAGAAAAAACAATATATATTACTATCAATATGCTCCGCTTATCGAACGCTTAAATTCCTCGATACCGCGATACGCGGGTCATTATTCGTGGTACTTTATCACTAAAGTGCACGCCCTGCACGCAAAATAACGGAAACGAATTATTAGGCAACTACGATTGTACATTTGTCACGCAATGGATGGATCCTTTTCCTTTGGCTGGTACTTGGTGTAAAATGAAGTTACCGAAGTACAGATACTCTATATGACTTCAAGATGACGACGCGAGAATACACGTCTTTCGGAAACGATTGCGTTCATTAGTCTAAAATCCTCGCTCGTCGACACAGCGAAGAGCGAGGCAAAGAACTTCGTTTTACTCTTAACAATAAAATAAAGACCCTGTTAACAAGCGCTCTACATCTCTCGCGTTACGATAACATCGTAATGATACCGTAACGATTGCCTCAGAAATCACGGAACACATAGAAACATCTTTATAAAGATACAATAACGTGAAAAATTAAAAACAAAAACAAATCAAGTCGGTAATTCGGCTATTTTCAGATCGGTAATAAATGACATGACTAAAAATCGCGTCAATTATTGTTTATAACTTTGTGCACGAGAATTAAGTAGAATCGCGAATCGTAAATTTGTGCAACTGAGATTAACGTTGGTTGACGTTAAACATTTGTGCTGCAAACAAATTAACGAACAATAAAACAGCTACAATCTAATGTGGACATAATTCACTAGATATAAAAAATATAAATTAAACAAAAACATAAAATAACTTGAACCACATACAAAAATATATTACGTAAACATATTCCATACGCTTCATATTAGAAATGTTTAATCGTTAAAATCGCATCGTATATTTTGCTACTGCCTCTTTCTGCTAATATATTATATAAAACTATTATTTTTTTTTTATAACGAATCACGTTGTATTTATTATTAATATTCATATAATTTCTTACCCGCAAAAGATTTCTCTCGATAAAGTCTCTCACAATATAATTATATTCATACACTATTTTGTTAAGCATCATAAAATGAACAATTCGGTAAGTTACTAAAGTA
This sequence comes from Cephalotes varians, assembly GCA_037157785.1. Classification (NCBI taxonomy): domain Eukaryota; kingdom Metazoa; phylum Arthropoda; class Insecta; order Hymenoptera; family Formicidae; genus Cephalotes; species Cephalotes varians. The sequence continues at coordinate 282,117 of JANQDE010000034.1, forward strand.
ACTTGCGGCGTAGGCGTTTATTAAGCTATTAGCGATATATCTATGGATTTGTGGAAATGAACTCCAGTATGTAAGCGCGGTATTTTTTTCTATTATTTTAAATTAAATTACGTGTTTTGCTAATCAATCTTCAAGATAAATTTTTATGTTTATTAAATGACGAGGGTGCTCAATTGGAAAAAATTGATGTCAATTGCGAATTGTGAGAGAAATGGAAAAGAGGAACTGTCTTAAAAATCACTAGCCTAGAAGAATCGGAATAACATTACAATTATTATCTTAAATTGTCATGTGTGATAGATGCCTTTGTGCAAAATATTGTTAGTGCGTCATTGTGAAATAAATATTTGTATGCACCAACAAATATGTAATTATCAAAAATATTTTTAATGTGGACGAAAGAGAAAAGAAATATTTTCCAAGAGGAAAGCTGCACAGAGAAATAGAGAAGATAAGGACTTAAAGATTTGATATACAGTAGAGAATAAAAAAGAAATAGAGGCATTTGAGCTACTAAAAATCGTTAATTCGTATCAGGAATATCTACATTAAGTCTCAATTTCTTTGATGTATTATTAAAAATATGACTTATTTTTTTTCTTAGTACTAGGGAAAAGAGGAATGGTTGGTAGATTCTGATTACGAAGAATGAAAAATAGTTTTCCTATAAAATGCTGAATATTCGTCGAGACTCGTTGCATGCAAGGTGTAATGAAATACTCAAACTTAAGAATAGAATGTAACGTATTAAGCATATCCTGCGTACGCGCGCGCGCGCGCGCGCGCGCGTGTGTGTGTGTGTGTGTGTGTGTGTGTGTATCTACGTATATTTGAAATTAATTTTTTCTCATTCTCTTTGTTTTATTACACTACTGGAAATATAAAATTTTTTTAAAATATTTGATTAACTTGTACCTCGAACAACTTTTGTTTGTCGTGATATCTAAAGTATCACTATGTAAATGTAAAGTATCATTCGCGCGTGCTGTCACTAGACTGTTTATTATGAAGCGACTCTGACGTGTTCGTGGACGACAACGTCGAGTTTGTACTTTGTACCGAACAGATATAGCCGATTAAAAACCATTCTTGTACTTATGCAATGCAAACTCTAAGATATTAAAGCACGTATTATGGTCTACAAACGTTTTAGACAGCACTTGCATAATTTTTGTTCAATAATACACATTAATGTGTGCGCGCTAATCATGCGATTATTAATCTAGTCATCTCTCGTGAAATGGCAATTTGAACTACTGTAGTACTGATATTTTGATCAGTAAATTTGAAGCGTACTAAGAGAGCGTACGTCATGCAATCACAGTTTCTATATATTATACGTATAATTCGAGTTTTAGATTTTGATGAAACATTCTCCTTTACCGATATTTGTTCCTCGTGAAAATTGTAAAATCGAAAGATAATGCATGGAATCAGTCTAAAACTCACGATATGCAGTATTATCGTACGTCTCTACGAAAAATAATCGTAGTTATCACCTCTGAAAGCGCCCAGGGGCAGATATATTTTATATTATCTCTCTATATATAATTTTAAGATATCTCTTTGTGATTTAAATCTGAATTAATGTCTTAGGTAAATTCGATATCATTTCTATTAACGATAATATGCAAGTAAAAAAATTCATATATAAACTCAGAATGGAAACGTCATTTTCCATTCCATTCTTTATCGCATTTAACAGTTTTCAATATTCTAGGAAGGGCTAAGTCTAAGTATTCAAGCAATATATCGCCATGGCATTAGATTTCGTACGCCAAACCTCCGGTGTACGCCAAAAGCATAGTACCGTTTTATTAGGCTACTTCGTTAATTCGCGAGAGATCCGCCGTAGAACAATATTGCTTTATGTTCTAGTCATGTTTACCGCCTTGTTTTGTTGTTCTTGCTTATAATTCCCATGACTTATACGACGCCGTCCAGGGAGCGATGACAGTCCACGACGGGAACTGTGCCATAAACTTCTTAAATCTCAGAGATCTTTGGTGTTCGCCGTGTAAAAAGTGTCCGGCTAATGCGATGGATAAACACGGTCCTTTCTGCACTGTAGACACCTAAACACAAAAATTTGCGTAATTCTTCGCAAAAGTTTGTGTAACATGGTAAAACAAAGAGAAGCTATTTATCTTGCAAACTTACATTTAATTCGATAGAAAATGTATATGGCACGCAATTTGAGGCACATGCGTAATAAATAAAATAAGTCTCTCTGTCGTTCCACATTGGACCTTGCAATGGTTTCCCTTCGAGTACAGACCATTTTTCTAGATGAACGCCTTTGTACGGAGCCAAAATTATACCTATGTGGTCGGGACCTAATAATTCAGAAGGTATAATATTTGATTTTTATTCTGCGAAGACATGTGACAATTTAAATTACTTACCTGTAACATTAAAGGTGAAATTTACAATGTGCTGTTTTGCAGTCTTCGAAATTATCTCGAGATTTGTAGGAATATTTATGAGCGGAGCGGGTCCAGGTATCCAAGTAGTTTTCCTATACAAAAAAACAGCCTTCTTACTTTGTGCGTTTATATTCGAATAATGTGTTATTGATCCGATATGTACCACAAGAAAGTTGTCACCGGCATTAAATATGGAAAACCGCAGTATAATTCCTTTTCGCAATCTCTAACTGTTGGCATCGCGGCAGCTACTTCAGGTACTATTGATTCTATGCTGTGAGGACTATTCATATCTAAATCCACTAACCAGTATCCCGTACCGGAATACCTATTACTACCATCTGCATTGTAATACTGACGTTGACTATGCTGTAAATCGAACATACAATGAACGATATTATTTTTAAAAAGCTATATTATTTTTTACCAAACAAAAATTTTCAAAAAACACAAGAAAAGATAACTTTGTTACCGCGATCATAAATCGTTGTGGAGCAGGCGACAACGGATCACCACTGTAAGGGAATCCAAGTGGTGTTAGAATTAACACAGCAATAGCGATTAAAAAAATTCCAACAATCACACTTATAACTCGTTCTGCATTTTTTATTAAAAGCACTATTGGCAACTGAAAATATTGCGAGTTATATCTTATAACAGACATTAATTATAACAGACAGTTTGTAAAATTACGTTGTGCAAATAAAATTAAAGCTATTAATATTTTACCGTGAAGCAAAGTAGTTGGCAGAATAATATTGACAGCATGTTAGCCATTACAACTTCGGAATTAATACTGCCACCGGAACGTCCCATTATTGGGATAAAAAGATAGAGAGCACCGAGCGCTAAATAAAACGTCTGTATGTAAGACAAACTCAATGACCCCAATTGATAACAAAGCCATTTCCAGTCTACAAAATTCATAAAAGTACGTTCAGTCGAATATTAGAATACTTTTAAAATAGTTGACACGAAAGGTTATCAGTGTTAGCATAAAAAAGAAATAGATTCATAGGAATGGAACGTTGCATGTGTTCTCACCTCTCCATTTGCTGAGAAAATTGTGTCGCACGATATTTCCAACTGACGGGAATAAGACCCAGTGAAGCGGTATGAAGCCCGATCGTATTCCAAACAAAACGCATATGAAAAGAACCGATATCCATATCAAGGAATACGCGTCCCAGTACATGTAATACAAAATCCATGCAGAACCAACTTCCTACAATCGTGGATTAGTATTACTTGTACGCTATAATAAACTATCGAGTTTCTATTTGATATTTAATCCGTAAACCCCTAATTACTTAAAGATTGCTGCAAGATATACTTCTATTATTCACCTTTTTCTGTCTCAATCCAATATGCAGTAGCACGATCATCGACACAAAAAGAGTTGGACAAACATATAAGAAAAACAACCACGCCGGTCTTGCGTACCAACTCATCACTTTTCCCAATTTGGTCAAGATCAGGCCGATTAATGTACAAAAAAACATAGATGCCAACCACGACATCATGATTACCCCGATGCACATCAGCACATGTCTCATGTACATCCAATTCTTAATATCTGTATAACGCAGAATTCGATTGTATTACTCAGATTTGAGAAAACGAGAACCAATTTGAAGTCTACTGACGCAGATCTAAATAATTGTATAGGCTTACTTCTACGTGCACTCTGCATATTCAAATGGATAGAATACCCAGCTATAATCATACTGGCGATATTAACTGTACTGGCAATGTACTGTGGCCATCTAATAACGAATGCGCCCAAAAAATCAAAGAATACGAGACTACCCCGTGTCTCTTGCGCATCCGCGTCTGATAAATAGTCTCCGAATATTATTCCTTGTGTCAAAGCGAGAATATTATCGCCGGTTCTTTGCAAAGTACCTAGTGGTATTTGATCGACATTATCGAATCTAGTATGGTACACGTAACCATTTTTCGACCATGCAAAGTCCAGACCTGTGAAATTTTAGATACATTAGTAAAGATTTTCTGTAATAAATTATCAGGACACAGCTGTATTGTAAATCTTCATTACAAACCAGAAATTTTTCCGAAATCTCTAAATATCCGAAAGTCTGTATCACCAGGTACTATACCGCTTTCAAATATTTCCTGAGCTAATGACGACGCATAAGGATATGGTACATATTGGGCGTAAACCTAACAAACGCGCAATAAAAAAATTAATAAAAATTAATAATAATAAATTAATGCTAATAAACAGCAGAGAAAATAATGGGATAATGTACCTCGAGAATCCAAGGATTATGAGGCCCAGCTTGAAACAATAATTCGCGACCACCGGCGCCGCACGCCTCTAGATTTATAAATGTTCGTACGTCCTTTGCCCAAGGGTGTTGCGTTATAAAGCCATGAGACGCCTGCAAAATACATTGTGTGCAGAATACGATATCATAGCTCTAGAACTAATCAATAAGCTGGTACCTTCAAGATTAGATATCAAATATACCTGCAATATATTTTCCTCTGCCCCATTGAATAAAAATATAATACTATGCTTCAATATTTTCGGACTTTGAGTTATTATCCGTAAAATCTCTAGCATTACAGCACAACCTGCGCCGTCATCAGAACCACCTGAAATTTTTCACATAGATAATAATTATTCATGCAGGTGAGATACGTCGCGTATTATGCACAGTGACGCTTGTTACCTGGGCTTTCTAAAAACGAATCAAAATGACAATTAAGCAGCAAGCTGTGCATCGTAGGTCTGTGAGGTCCGACTTTGACAATGACGTTCTGTACATTTCTATAAACATTAGTCATGCCGTCGAGAAACTTAAGTGGAAACGAGCCGCTGTGCTTTGTAACATTAAGAAGAATCCTGTGATTCTCGTGCGCCATTCTCATCACATCGTTGATCGTTGTCGTTAGAAATTTAACAGCTAGAATCTCGTTCTCGTAACTGCCGGCGATACGAGGCCCGATCGACGTGAGATTCGCGACATGACTGCGAGCACGCTCGGCGACGAATCTTCCCGGGTGCAGTCCCTCCGTATCGATGGTAACCGGGTCAGGCAGATTCCTCTCTAAGACGATTATAACGAAGGACACGAAGAGGAAGTACGTAAGAACGAAGAGGAGATGCTGGGTATCGTTTGGCAGTACATCTTGCTTCCTCGAGGCGATCCTGTTCTCGTAAGGTAACTCGGTTGACGCTCTCTTCGCCGTGTGCTGTCTCAGTCTCACTCCGTCCTTCTGAAACTGAAACGCGATAATCACTGTGCTTGTGTAAGCGCCGCCGTATTTGCATAACAGCCGCACGACGCGTTCCGCAAATTTTCTTGAACGGATTAGAAACGGAGGGGGGCGAGGAGGGGGAGGGGGGAGAAAAAAAAGAAGAAAAATAGAAACGGCGCTCGAGCCACCGCTCTGGACTCACCATCTTAGCGAAAGCGTTAATGACAGAAAAGGCACTTTACGATCGCCGTCGGACACCGCGAGCGGGCTGTTGCGTCAACGGAAGCACCACCGCGTTGCGTTACTCGGTCTCGGCCTCGCGCGCCACATCGGAAAACGTGCAACACGCGTCGCACCGCATCGGGCACTGCACACCATGCACAGACCGCCTTCGTGATCTTCGCGCCTCTCGTTCGCGCCACAGAAACCGGAGCGACGTGGCGCGTCGAGTGTGCACATATGTCATATATACCCGCATCCCCTCCCTCTTTCTCACTACCCCCATCTGTCTCTCTCTTTCTCTCGCTTTATCTCTTTTCCCTCCGTCGACCCTCGATTCCTTCTGTCTCCTTTCCTTCCTCGTCGTTTTATTGATTGCTATTCTTAGTGACTCAGTCCTAGGTGTGAAGCTTTAATATTAATATATCCTTCTTTTTTTTCTTAGGAGACAAAAACCCCGGAAAAACCAACAGAATTCCGTTCTATCCTCTCCTTTCTTTTCCCTCCATCTCTGTCTCTTTTTCTCCTCTGTTTCACTCTCTCTCTCTCTCTCCTTTCTCTCCTAATTCGCGGTTAAGACGTCCGCGCCCAATCGATCAATCATTCCTCATCGCGCTGAAATATTCATTCGCGCGAACAACTCGGCCACCGTATCGCTGTGGCACATGACGCTTGGAAATTTCGTCCCGCGGACGAATATGTTCGCGATTTCCATCCCCGCGATTTTCCCCGAGATTTTTGCCCCGCGCGCGATCTCTCAAGCCCGCGATTTATCGGCGCGATTTTGCGCCGCGGCCTTGCTCGACGTACACCTTCGACCGATATCATACATCATATTATCACTAATCAGTTTAATTTATACGGTTACGACACACAGCACAAGTGCACAACTTACGAGGCTCGTTGAGAATTGAGCGCGGCGATTCCTGCCTACGTTCGCGATTTTTTTTATCCCGCCGATTGGAAAAACAACACGCCGTCATGGAATGCACGGCCGTCCATTCTTGGTAGTTAGTCCTGTCTCGCGTTTGAAACTCCGACAGGAATTACATTGGAACAAGTTGCAAAAGTCAAGAAAGGGGAAAAGCATAACTGTAAATAAAATAGAATTTGTTAACATTAACGTAAATATAAGTCCCTGTTTTTCCTTTATATCCCCGAGAAAAAATGTTTCATATATAATTATACAAAATTATATACAAAAATATATAAATATATATAATCATTAACATATTTTATATATAATTATATATATTTATATATAAAATATGTCCATATATATATATATATATATATATATATATAATTTTTTCCCGGATCCTTCATAGACAGCAAAAAAATAGCAATTTGCTGGCAGATTGACAAATCAAATTTCTACAAATCCATAGCAATCTACGTCCGAATTAAGCTTAGAATCTGTCGACAGAGGGTGATATTTGCGTGCGGCAAATTTTTCAAGCATAGGATGATAACGACCTAGTTTACATCGAGTTTACATTTGATGCGTACTGACTTTCTATTCAATTATCTTAATTTCAGCAATGCATTTGAAGAATGATGTATTAAGTTGGTACAATATGCATCAAGATAATTAATTAATATATATGTCATGTATACATTTACATGCATCGCCGAAATTAAGATAATTTTATAGAAAGTTAGTACGTATCAAGTGCTCGGTGTAAAGATCATTGCATTTGTCGTGTGACAAATTTTTCAAATGTGTCGATTGGCTATAGAATAGAGAAGTTTTCGAATCCAAAAATTCTCTATCTCGTAGTCAATCAATACACTTGAAAAATTTATTGTACGACAAATGTGACATCCTTAATTGTGACTGTAGGACAGAGATTCGAGAACTTCTTTACCCTGCAGTCAATTAATACGCTTGAAAAATTTGTCGACAAATGAAATAGTATCCACTATTTCCGAAATCGAGCAGAAGTTATAAATCGGTGTCTATCATCATTTATTAGCATAGTATATCAGGCTTTATCGCGTGCTTTTCATTCAGTGACACAAGTCGACACAAACGTCGTTTTATCTTTTTTGACATTCAATAAGCAACAAAGACAGAACGATACTTACGTAAAGCAAATGGTAAGCACCTCATTATATTTCTAGTTTGCCGAGATTGCCGGATATTACAAATGCTGTGAAATTGCCTCTCTACTCAAAAATTGATAAGCATGTTCTGCTCGAAATCTGTCTCTGCAGATGTGGAAGGTGGCTATCTGAATGTATATTCCTTAACAGGAATCTATAATAAGATACAGGTTGTAAAAATTATACGCTAGAACAAGTGATAAGAAATAATCGGAAATCCAAATAAAAATAAGTGAGAGATAATTCGGTAGAAAAAAATCAAATTTATTTTCAAATTTATCTTTTTTTTTTTAATTTAATGATATAATCAGTGTGAATGAATATCGGTATTTTCTCCTCCTCCTTTTTAAACGTTCCAATTTACACTTGCAAAGCCTCATGACCGACAGAATTTCAAATCAGATCTAAACTCTTCCAATGTGTTTTACGAGATCTGTTTTTGTCTTCTAAACTATGTCACATTTTTTGCATTTAAGATGAAATACACATAATTAAGAAATTAGAGAAAAAAAGAGAAAAGACACATAAAAAAAAAAAGTTTAACTATAAACAAATGTTTGAATTAATGTATACAGACTTTGCAATAAAAACTGTTATATATAAAGGTCTTTAAGTGCAAAAATGTAATGTAAATATGACAAAATGATAAACATTCGGCAAAATATTCAATATATATCCCGCGAAAAAATTTTTTATATAAGAATATATATAAATATATATAAATATTTATAATTATCTACAAAATATGTCCATATATACTCATATATCCTTCTTTTTTTAAAATTACTGCTGAAAACACTTTTAACATACAGTAGGGACGTAAATATAACGTACAGAAAGTCAAGTTTGAAAAAATATGAAAAAATTGCTCATATATAATTATATATAATTGTATATAATTATATAATTATATATGAGCAATTATTTCTTATTTTCCACTTAATTTTTGTAAAAGAAACAATGTAAGAATTATCCTTTTAATTATTTTTTATGTTTTCTCGTTACTATTATTTTTTTTTTGTCAAACAATAATTTTACAAAAGAAAGAAGGATATTTTGTATATAATATATGTTTATATATATTTATATATATTCTTATATAAAAAATGTTTTCGCAGGTATTCCAAGGTGATAATATTAATGATGTTAAAAGTGTTTCTAACAGATAAAAACACTTATGCTTTTAACAAGAGTAATGATGTAAGTAACGATGATTATCCTATCAGTCAAGATAAAGTATATTACATTTATATAACATTTTCGTCATTAAGTACATTTTATATATATCCATCTTCAACACACATACATACATCAGAATTGTATAAGTGACTTGAATTTTTCATATGAATTCTGATGCAATCACGGTTGAGAGGTCGAAACGTTTCTGTTCGACGAGTTTTGGAACGCACTCTATAAAATTGTAAACAATCCTACGTAAATTTCCTTGTAAATATAAACTTTGTGCTTTATAGCTGTGAATTTTTGTACCTTTCATTTTTTCTCCTTTTCTCTCCAACGTCCCATTAACATCCCATCTCGCTTTTCAGGTGCAGAAAGTGCAATTGCGAGGAACAGATGGCAGCCGAGCGAAATTGACCGAAAATCGAACAGCAAGCGCGATCTATCGTTCGCCACGAGAGACACTCCCGAGAAACGTCAGGACGGACCACACCGCGTGCGTATGTATACATCTTCGTTTTTACTCGAGGCCAATTTCAGGTTGTTTTCGTCGCACAGCTGATGTGTTGTACGGTACACAGTATCGACGCGTCGACTTATCTCCGTCGGGAATTCATGCCGTTTGTTTAACGTTACGTCGAACCATCGTGATGGCGAGTGCGAATGACAAATCACAGAGAGTGCAGTCCAACGAGGAGGTCATAGAGGAGCTCACCAAAGATCTAGAAAGTTCCTGCATCCGAGTGGATGATTCTTCCGACGCGAACGCGCGACCGAAAGACACGGTCGACGGCGATTCGTGGGACGTCGTAGATAAGGAATGCAACAATGACAGTAATGACAATGCACAAAATACAGAAGATGACGTAGACGAGGAGCTTCTTAAGGATAGAGATCTGTTACTCACGGAAAGCGAGCAGGAGGTTCGATATTTCTGTATAGGCTGTCTCTTTTGCAATCTTCTACAATTTTCTGTGCGTTGTGATCTATCTACTTTTGCAGGCATTGAAATGTGAAGCGGAGAAGCTGAAGCAGGCAGGCAATGACCTTTTCAAAAGCGGCGAATATGTACGAGCGATATCACAGTACACGCAGGGATTGCAAACTTGTCCTTTAGCATATAGCAAAGAAAGAGCTATATTGTATGCAAATAGGGCAGCAGCAAAAGCAAAGTGTCAGGTGATTGTCAAAGATACGTTCGTTGATGAATATGTTTATACTTAATGGCTGTTATTAAGAAGTTATTGTTTCAGACAGAGAAAGATTCGGCGATATCTGATTGTAGCAAAGCCATTGAATTAAATTCAAGTTATGTAAAGGCATATATAAGAAGAGCACAGTTGTACGAAGAGACAGAGAAATTGGACGAGGCATTAGAGGACTTCAAGAAAGTATTGACGTTTGATTCTAGTCATATAGAAGCTAATCATGCTGTCAGGGTAATATACAATTAGTCAAAGTATAACTCTTTCCGAAGAAACTCAGCTTGTAACAAAGATGGACTTTTCGAGAAAATGCATTTAAAGTTTTCATGCACTTAAGTAATAATTATTAAAAAGACAGTATCTTTTAGATTTTAATTTAACTTTCTTTTACAATAAATAAATTTTATTTTATTTCTTTGTTTCTTGAAAAATATGAGATAAATTCTATTTCTGTATAATTCGATTTCTACTTTAATTTCAAAAAGCAATTTTTAATGATAAATAAATGAAAGAACTGACAAAATAAAAAATTCAAAAGTTCAAATTTTAATTCAAAATTTGCTACAAGTTAAGTTTTTTGAAAAGCATTCAAAAAGCAGGATTATATTTTTGTAATTTATTAATATCACTTTTTGTAATTTATCAATTGCTTGTTTTTCAGAGGTTACCTCCGTTAATTAACGAAAGAAACGAGAAGCTGAAGGTAGAAATGTTAAGTAAACTGAAGGATCTAGGGAATATGGTTTTGAAACCTTTTGGTCTTTCCACGAATAACTTTCAACTGGAAAAGGATCCCAACAGTGGTGGTTATTCCGTAAAGTTTCATCAAAACCCCATGTAACAAGCTAGTTATATGTTTCTTATTCATAAAAAAAACTATGGATAAAATTTGTCTTTTATCTATAAGACGTATTAAGATATGTTTGTATATTCTACTTGGATCCTATTATAGATTTCATCCCTAGCTCTAATAATTAAATATAGATTATAATAAAATATCGACAGGATAAAGTTAAAATTATCCAAATCGTAAAAATTCCATTAGATTTTATAGAAAATTACCTCATTATTGCGCGAAGCAATTCAAAATATTTCTCTGTCCGAGTTAACTGAAATTCCAACGAACAACATGTATCGCATGTCGGATATCTCGCTATATTTGGCACCGATACTCGGATATAGCCTACGGTTCAATAATACCAAGTTATATCGCTATCATCGATAATTTTAGCCGCGGCTCTTTTACAAAGGGGTTGAACGACTCTATAATCTCGGGGGCAACGAACGACCTCGGTCGCAGGAAGATCGATTGTTAGCCGATCTCAATGACTATTCGAAAGTGCGAAATATCAATTTTATAATAAAACCGAGAAATTGCAACATCGGAAATAAAAACACTCGATCGCCTTTTTGAATGAAAAGGCATCGATCTGACGTCTTAATTACGAAAAAAATTTAGTATGTCGAAATTACAACAATTTTTACTCGGTACCTAGAAAATAACATCAGTTCCATCTCTGCTCTCCCGTCCCCTTTCTTAAGTGAGCAAGTGCAACAAATCAGGAGGGTGCGGAGGAATGGGTCGGTGACGTATCACGCGCAAGCGTCCGACGTCACTTCGACGGAGGGTGAGGGGTTGAGCGAAGAGAGAACGAAAGCGTGCGCGTAGGCGCGCAAGGCCATCGCGGATCAGAATCGGGGGCGCGATTTCCCGAATTCTTCCTCCGAGCACCAATGAATCACACCCGGTATATCATAATACTGTCGTATCATTGTAGAGGTGCGAGTGTAGTTAGAATTAAACTAATTAGCGTAATTTATCGGAGGAGCGTAACGAGTCGCACGCAGCGGTCACTTGACGCGCTTGAAAAGTATCGATAAAAGATAATGGGATTCATGAAATTGTGATACTTAATCGCGCGGGGGCGACTACCCCTGATTGTGAAGGGACGCGGGGATAGGTGGAAGGGCGAGAACGCGGCGTCGCGGAATATCGCTCGCGCGTCAAAGAGAGAAGGAGATGTGGAGAGGGAGAGAGAGAAAGAGAGAGAGAGAGAGAGAGATACCGACTCGCACATCAGGAAGCGCGAAGGCGAGAGGGAGAGATACCGATACGTACGTGATACACGCACGATGGCCGCGCGCCGAGACGGCGAGACCAGGCCGCGACGGCGACAGTAAGGGGGACGATCGAGTCGTAGCCGCGGGGCGTAAATACGTGTGCGCGGCACCGGGGTGCCCGGTTGATCCCGGTGAGACACGCGCGATCGTACGCGACACGAGGGATCGACGGAATATTGCCGTGACGACGAAAACGAGGACGACGACGACGACGACGACGGCGGCGGCGGCGGTGGCGGGCGGCTTTTCGAATCGATAATTCGAGCGCGATCGTGGACAGCGTGGCGGACAAGAGACTCCCCCAAACAAGGAGGACTTTGGACGAGTCTCGTGAACGAGCGAGACGCGGGCTCACCCTCTCCCGCTTCTCTTCTTCCTCCATCTTCTCCTCCTTTTTCCGTGAGATACGCGTTACGTGACGAAGTGATAATAGAGCTCGCGGCAGGCGCATCGTTGCCACCCTCGTTTTATTGTCGGCGCTACCTATATCCGGCGGCACACCGGCGGTACTCCCTCGGGGTCTTCCGGCTGGAGAGCGGTGCTCGCGACACGTACACCGGACGGCGACGATGCTCGGCGATAAAGGGGTAAGCGAACGACGGAGCGCGCGGATTTCCCACGTTAGCGCGGGGGAATCGGGTTCGAGCAAGTGATAGCGATATTCCCTCGGAGCGAGCAAGTGATAGCGATATCCCCTCGTCCCCTCGACATCGCGAGGAAGAAACAAACCCCGGAAACGCGCTTACTCGCGAAAGATCTCTTGGCGAACGGTACGACGGTTTCTGACGCAAACGAGAGTCTCTCCTTCGACGAGCTTGCGAATGCCACCCTGGACCCGCTCGGTTTCGGTTGCGTTCCCTCACGCTTTCCGCGTTTAAAGTTTTGTGTCCACGATGCCAGAAATCGCTCCGAGATCTTGGATGGAGAAAGAATTAACAAATCACAGTTGAACAATTCAATCAATTGACCAATGTTCTTTCCCTGTCCAAGATCTCGGATTTCTGGTATCATGGATACAAGGTTTATAACGGAGCGATTGCATTTTACGAGCTCAAGTACGCGTAAATGTTTGTACTGTAAATGCATTAAAGAAAGAAGAATGTGAAAAACGCAACTGGGACGATCTGTTCCTCGCGGATTTTCCCTGAAGTTGTTCAATACAAATAACGCAAAAGAGCGATAGGGCGAGTCTTGATTTTTTTTGGTGCAAGCTAGGAGACTTTATTAGCGATTTGTTTAGCAATAGGATCAAATCCGGAAAACTAAAATGTTATATTTTGATTCGTTTCTAAAAAAAAGAAAAATTTGATTATATGACACGGGCGAAATTTATGAGCAAGATTCCTCGCTAATTCTGTAATACACCTTTCAGTGTAGTAAAAATAAAAAGACGGTCACAACGAACGTTTAGAGTTTCCCATCGCCATTTGATAATCATGAAAATTTCCTCCGTAAGGAGAACATAATGACTGTATAGCGTGCGAACCTCACGCGAATAGCGTGTACAAACGTCTAGTAAAAACCGATAACGCAATTTCCACGCGAAAGAGCGGCCGCAAAGCAAGGACTTCCGGTATTTGGTCAACGTCGTACTCCTCGACGATCTATATATCGTGTGCAATTAGGATTTCGTAAAGAGATACGTGTGCCGTGAAAACACTATTAATTAACGCGTTTCCATTCTCGAGAGCCTCATGAGCATATCGATTTCGCGGATCGTGCACGTGTGTATCTTTATCAAAGAAGATCGCACTCTTTCATCTCGATCTCGAAGATATTTTTATACATAAAAGAGATTTTTAGACGCAAAAAGAGAGGGAGAAACAAAGGAGAATTATTGGACCTTTATATTATTGCTCTTTATGCGTGGGAGTTACTATTTCTACTATTAAGACATTCTGTTCTCGCGGAAGTTTTCATTGCAGACGGAAGTTACTTTCAACGTACAAAAGAATCACTCGTACGTAAGAATTGAATACCTGTCATAATTAATATCAATAGCAATAGAGAGAGGGAGAGAGAGTCGCTTTGTCGGATTTTCAATTGACGGATGCTAACGTTATTGATACGGCCATCAGAATACGAGATACGGGCACTTTGTTGCGGTTACGATTATTTACGAAGTGCGGTGTAATAATTTCAGCGTACATTTATTTCCCCCGACATAAATTTCGCGACATTGATAATCGGCGTGAATGTTAATCGCGCAAGCGGTTGCGCCCGCCGTGGAGAAAAAAATTTATTTAACGGCTTATTCTCTTTCGTATTCGAGAGCAAAGCTGATTTCGCTGCTTTCATGTTAATCTGATTTCGAAAGTCATATTTACAGCGAGCGCGTTCGATCGCGCGGATCGCATTGTGAAAATTATTCGTTATTCCACCCTATACGTACGGGGTGTGTCGAAAAGTGCCGAGCACGAAGGGTCGAGAACTTTCGAGCGATGAGATCTTAAAGCGGTGAACAAGCGAAAACCCCGCCGGCAAGTCTCATCGTGAATTTTGTTTCGAGAATTTTGTTTTGAGGATCGCAAGATAAAATAAAAATCGTGTTGAAAATCGCGAGGTGATGAATCACTCTCGCTTCTTGTCCTCTTCACCTCCCCCCTGGAGTTTGCTCTTTCGATACGCGCGCGCGGGCGGGACACCCCGTGTATGTGGGCGTATTAATTTTGCCGACGGCAATTAGACGATTCTATATCATTACGGCGCTCGAGCGCGCTTTTATCCTGTGTGAATACGTTGCACGTATGTACGCATTTACGGGATTACGCGACACGTGCCGCGTCCGACTTTCTACCCCGTTTCGCATCCGACTGTATCGAATGTCCCTGTATGTGTGATCTTTGATCTCTAATGAATCGTGTCTGTTACGTTTGCGTAATGCAGGGAATTATCCCCATATGCCGATGGGAATCGTACCAAGAACTCTCAGATCACAGGACGGCTTTAATTACGCCCGCGGAAAATGAGTCCGGACGATTTCACTGCGTATTTCATTACGCGTATATCTCGCGTAATTTATCGCGTGTTTATTAATTGCATCGCAAGTATCGAAAATCTCGAGTTCGCGATAAAATCACGAAAAACAAGGGATATAATACGTGCAATTTCGAAATAATATATTTTTTCATCGTTTGAAAGCCGGGATTGTATCGCAATTCGCTTACGCACGATCGAAACGAAACTGCTCTGCCTCGTAAGCGGACTTCCTTTTCTTAGAAAGGTATAGTTTACGCATGCGAGAGAGACGGGTGTCATCGATTTACTCAGCGCGTTGTATTTGATGACAATACGAACGGTAGTTTTTGTTACTTCGAGGCCGTATGTGTACATACACACACACACGGCATCCACACGTGTTCAAACAGTGGGTGTCATATGTCATCTACGTATGCGCGTGTGTGGCGCCCACGCCGCGCCGCAATTCTCCCTTCGAGCAGGGGCACGCGACATCGATAATCGTGATGAATGCGACAAATCGAACTGTTGAACAAATTGAATTTCTAAACACGGTCGCATCAAAGCGGGGCGCTTGAAAACATGCTATTTAAGAGAGACGTTGATAAACGTCGAGGTGACATAAAGACCTACAGCGAAATAGCCGGGAATTAAGTCGATCCCCGATGGGCGTCGAGGGGTTGCTGTTTGCCGTTTCGGGCGACGAGATATCGCGTCGCCGAAGGTCGTTCGTATCCTCGTAACCGGTGCAAGGCCGACACGATGTGACTTTTTGGGTAGTAAAACTTACGACCGATACGATACGATCTCTAAATTGCTCCCGTATCCGCATTTTTATAGAGTTCGTTTTTCCCCTAATTGATTCGAGAATCTCGTACGTATGTAAGAAAAGAAAAATAAGTAAAATCGATGCTGGAACGATAGTTGATGCGTGCCCGGATTGCTTCGATTTGCTTGTTACCAGGTGCGCGATCGGCAGAAAGAGAGAAAGGGAGAGGAACGCTAATCTATGACGCTAATTCGTTCCAGTTGCAGACAATGAGATGCAGGCCGCGTAATCTGCAGGCGCGTCGCAGGAGGTGGCCTCTGCGACTGGGCCTCTTCCTGATCTACGTCCTCGTGCAGTATGTTTCCTCCACGAAAACTCCTACGTCGGCCGAGACAACGACGATAGTATCGTCATCCACGCAGTGGACGTCGGCTCCAATATCTACGATCGGCTTTACCGAGGAAAAACAGGAGACGACAGAAGAAGCTTCAACGGTTGCCGAGGAGGAGCCGAGGAAGACGGAGAGATCTAAAACAGAAACGTCGTCGAAGGGGCATGGACGCGCGAAAGCCGAGAACACGAACGTGCGAGGTCTGGAAGTCGCCAAGATCAAGGAGACCACGAAGAAGGAAATCACGACGTCACCGTCACCGAGGCACGGTCGAAACAACACCACCACGGTGAGTGTCGAGTGTCACAATTCCGTTGTGACATAGCCAAGTGGAGAACGTGGATTCTATGAAGCGCGTGACTACAGATCTTGTTTGAAAAATTCGATGCGTTCTACCGACAAAGAAATACAATAAAATTTGTTAGCAAAACGCGACGGCGCAAATTAACCGCAGAAATCATATAAAGACCTGCGACATAATTTCGACTCGATGTGCCATATGTTATGCTTGCAAGCTCTGCGAGCGAAAGAGCTCATGAGTTTAATATGGGCGCAATCGAAGCCAACGTTTCGTTTATTAGCACACAGTGAAGACATCTTATATATCTCGCGACGCAGATGGACGGTAATATCTCGAAAAAAATAAGATTAACCGGTGCTCTCGATGAATCAGAATCGAAATACGCGTGGCGCGGAGTTGCGTAACACCTTCCGTCAAACGTAATGCATCGGATACTACTGCTGCGGATTAACACGCTAACACATTACGACAGCTTTATATACGTAACTCTTCGCGAAGACACAATTCGATCATTCGAAAGAATTATAAATACGCATGATCAATCAATATCTAATAAATAATAATGAACGGATGCTGTTGAATGATGAAGGAATTTAATGACGAATTTCTTTTATCTTTCGTTTCAAATGCCCCAGGTTACCCCAATCACCCAGATGACTACGAGGTACCCGTACCCCACGGTGAGACCGCGAAGAACCAACTGTTCGGCGCCCGCCATAGAGCAGTTTCCACGGCCATTGATGGGCCCCGAGGCCAGAAAACACGGTGGACTCATAATACACATTCTGGCCGCTATCTACACGTTCCTAGGCCTCGCGATCGTCTGCGACGATTACTTCGTCTCGAGTCTGGACAGGATCTGCGAAGGTGAGGCGAGTGAAAATCGCCCCCTCTGCCCCGGCGATTGCGTTGAAATCAATAATCCCGTGACTCGCATCGAATTACGGCGTTACGTATAGACAGTTTTGCACAAGAGGATCATATTTCACCGCGCAAATCTGCCACGAGATTTGTTATTGAGAGATGAGAGGTGCTTTTGAAAATGGAGCTTGCTTTTGGATTTCTGATATGTCCGATACGATTTCGAAACGAAGGATCCTTGCGATTTTATTTTAGATGTCTAATTTATATTATTAATTTATATATCAATATAACATTTATAATTATTATAAATTCGTTGTATCTTTTTTTATCAGAACTAAGATTGTCTCCCGACGTCGCCGGTGCTACTTTCATGGCGGCCGGCTCATCCGCGCCCGAACTAGCGACGGTCATCATTGGCGTGTTCTTCGCCAAGGACGACATCGGAGTGAGTATCGCGCCTTGCACGCTTCGCTGCGTTCATTAAACATTTACAAAGTGAATCACATAAATAACAACATGTAATCCAATGTGCGAGCAAATTATTTGTTTTTCCTTAATCACGAGGGAAACCATTTTTGTTATCGCGTTAGTGAATCTGCCAAATTGGACGTCTCTCCATCTCGTAATTAAGCGCAGAGTTTGGGAATCAAACTATCCTTCCCTATCGTATTTTATAGGTCAGCGGCGTTATCGGCAGCGCCGTTTTCAATATAATGTTCGTTATATCGATTTGCGGCCTATGCTCCGCGACGGCCTCCAAGTTGAACTGGTGGCCTCTCTGTCGAGACTGTTTTTTCTACGCCGTCTCGATCCTCGTGATGCTCGGCACGATTTACAACGAGTCCATATCCTGGTTAGTATTGCTGCATACTGCGCCGATTGCATCCAATCGCGGAATCTCACAGACAAAATAAAAATATCTTTCAGGATGGAATCCCTCTTCATGTTAATCATGTACGCAGTCTATTGCGTAGCGCTTTCGTTCAATGTTAAATTGGAACGTTGGGCAAAATCATATAACATTCCGTTCCTGCCGAAAGAAGACGAACCCGCCGAAGAGAGCGCCCTGGTGAGCTACAGGTCTTTACAAGAGGATCGATTATCCTACACCGGTCCCAACTCGCCGATTACCGAGCAAATGAAAAATCAGGAAGGTAACCAAATAATCTTCTATTCGTATCTTCCGTATATTCTCAAGAAAATATGCAGAATCTTTTTTGAATGCGATCTTCATTTTCTTTCAGGAAATAATATTCAAGAAACGACCGAACAACAGCAGCAGCAGCAGCAACAGCAGCAGCAACAGCAGCAGCAACAGCAGCCGTCAGCACCGAGGCAACCTGAGTATTACAAAGCGAAGGAGCCCGATCCCAATGAAGTGTCGCCTCTTGTGAAGCCGACGGATGGTAGCAAGTGGACCTTGTTTACCTGGGGTCTCGTGTACCCTATCCATTTTATGTGCCGGGCAACAATGCCGGATTGCCGGCAGGAAAAATGGCGAAGCTGGTATCCCTTCACGTTTTGTATATCGATGATTTGGATCAGTTTCTACAGTTACATAATGGTGTGGATGATCACGATCATAGGTAACGTTATCATTTAAACCGCGAACGATCATCTTTCAACGAATGGAATCGTGTTAACAATGTAGCTAACTTTACAGGCAGTACTTTGGGCATTCCCGATACTGTGATGGGATTGACTTTCGTTGCCGCTGGTGTGAGTGTGCCGGACGCTCTTTCGTCATTGGCGGTCATTAAAGAAGGTCTCGGTGACATGGCGGTTAGTAACGCCGTAGGCAGCAACGTCTTCGACATCCTCGTATGCCTCGGTCTTCCGTGGTTCATACAGACTGCTATGATACAACCCGGTTCGCATGTAAATGTCACCAGCAGAGGTATGCGGATTTATCTATTTATATTTTTAATTTCTATCTATAAAACATATTTATATATATTCCATATTGTTTATACCTCTCGTTTTTATCAGGTTTGACGTATTCTACCGTTTCTCTGCTATCGACGGTGCTATTTCTGGTACTGGCGACACATCTGAACGGCTGGAAGTTGGACCGACGATACGGCATGGTCCTAATGATCTGGTACTTGATATTTATCGTGTTCGCGTCGCTCTACGAGCTCAATGTCTTCGGCGAGATGAATCCGCCAGTATGTCCTAGCAAGTTTTAATGCAAAGGCGCCTCGTTCGTTTCCGATCTTTGCTTTGCTCAAACGCGGAATGATCGTCCGGAGCAAGAATCGTCGTCCCGGCCGCTTGACCCGCGAATGTTGACGCACGCACGGTCGTAGATCGTCGTAAACGCTCAGCGACCTCGTTCGAACGTTCCTTTCTCCTTTTTCTTCTTCCTACTCGAAGACAGCGAGAAACAGAAGAATTTAGAAGGTAGTTGCATGTCGGAAAGAAGCGATTTTTAGCTTGCTGCGAAATTGTTGAAGTGACCGTTCGAGATTTTAAATAAGGAGCAAAGGGCTTGTCGTTGAGCTTTCTTTCTTTTTAGGCTGTTGTAGAGAATCTAGACAATATGTGCTCGCGCGTGAGTACACAGGCATTGTATCCTATTGGTGCTATCGAAGGTGACAAGAGTACTTTGCTTGCTTCCATTCGAGTTCCGATTTCTCACGAAAGTACGGAAAGTTCATGAATTTTCCCAAGCAATTAAATTTTTGAACAGACAATACGGTTACCAGTATTAAGTTATAATTATCATTCGATGATTCGTATTGGCGATATCGGCAATTGTTCTAAAAATAAAAAAAATCAACATTAAATCGATTGTCAAAGTTCCAAGCTTCTTCTTAAATTTCCATCTTAACTCTTAGCCACAGACCTCGTTGTACGTCGCGCGAGATTTGTCCGAATCGATATAGAAAAGAACATGTGATACGTTTTATATCGCGCAAATGCCTGAGTACCATGGAAGAGGAATGCGTTTTGACAATTAATCGTTTTATATCCTAACATTAGAGTAAAAGAAACCAATAGAGATACGGCTTGTTAGAATAGATCTTTTAGGAGCGTCATATCTGCGGCTAAATGTTAAGACTGTTAACGATGCTGTGCGAATCGTCGGAAATCGATGTCACTGCGGAACTATTAAGAACGTGAAATATTCGACAAGAGCGGGCAAGAAAACTCTCTCTGTCGTCGCAACGTTAAGCGCGATCCTTATCCTGTTATCCGACGTGATTACACGATTTTGGTACATAACATCTACTTGTATATTTTTTAAATATATTTTCTATCACGATACGGAGCGCGACGTACTGCGTAAAATGTGAGATAAGAGGAAATATATCTTCGCGCGCTTCTCGAGACGCGAGAAGTCGAGCGTGTGATAGATTGACTATGATTTTAATTCTGGTTTCGTTGAAATGCTTTTGCCGTCATCCAAGTGAACCGGAAGAGACGAGACTTCGCGAGATCAAAGGAGATCCCTCGTTAGCGCGAGTGTAAACGTAAAATCACTTTTTTCCAAAAGAGTAACAAAAAAAAGAAAGGGAAGGAAAATGTTTTAAAGCGCCACGCGAAGAATGAACCGAGCGAATTATTCCCGAGTGACCGAGACTAAACTTCTTCGACGCAGACGACGCGCGGAAAATTCGCGAGAACGATGGAGCAAGCGAAATTTCATTCGTGACTAAAGGAGCCGGAGGAAGGAAGGGGGAGGGAGCAGGAGAATTGGTTCTCCACGAGAGCGAACGAGCGCTGAAAGTGACAATAATTAACGCAGCCTTATCCGATGAAAGTATCTACAACGAGCACTATTATACTGCGCGTTCCTTGAGACCGATTCGCGAAGGGATCACTTGTAAATCGGTAAACGGACAAGCGGGATCTCCACCTACATCGTTATAGTCGACGTACCTCCGCTTCCGGGATCCTTTGATCTTTCGAGCGGTATCGATGACGAATCGCGGAATCGCGCGACGGAATTCTCGCAGGAATCGCAAGAGAAAATCGTAAGAAAAAAAAATTTGATTTATTTCATGTACTTTGTGCTCTGAATTTGTCTTAATTGACCGGGAAACAATGAAAAATCACAGTGTACAAATATACAAATTAATATTTCAACATCATTAAATGTGTACGGTGGACATATTAAAAATGAAAACATCGCCCAGAAGATATCCAGATTCATTTAAATGACAAGACGAATAACTTGGGTTAATACGAATGGATAGTCAATGTTTCTTAAAAAAATTTTCTTTCACATATATATTTATATTTAAGAATCCTGCGAGCAATTTTGTCGAGACAACTCGTTGGGCTGCATTTTTAATAAATCGACTGTTTCCTTGATCGGGTGACTTGATCGCAAGTACACAATCTGTAAGAAATCGCAAGGATCGCGCAGACGCTTTAGTGTGATTATATATAAATTTAGCATACGTATAATATATAATATAACGCGAAGAGGCTTAGATCGTAATAACTATTGACCGTTCATCGTGTTTGTTCACTACGTTTGTCCGTTACTGTTAGCGCGTTAGAGCGATTTATGCATATTGTTTATATATATATGTATGTATGTGTGTATATATATATATATATATATATATATATATATATATATATATATATATTCGCGTTACGATGCGTTTGGTGCCGATGGCGAAATGGCCGGGGGATGTATTTCGAGGCTGCGGTCAGAAGTCGAGATCAGACTGAAAATGTAGTCAGATTCGGCGAGCGTTTCGGCGTCGAACGCATCGACGTACGGCTTCCAGGATTTAGGAAGCGCCGATCGACAGTAAAAAGGCGCCTTAGATTAAAAGCGGACCAGTCTCGCCGTCGATTTCGCGGGCTCCGTATCGCGGCATCGGTCGCATAAGTCAAGGAGGATATGAACCTGGCGAACGAGTTTCGGTAGAGAAACGAGGAGAGAATCGTCAGGGCGCTTTTAAGGATTTCTTCAGCCTCCGAGAGCTCGTATCAGCCTTCGGAGACATATCGTAATCATCCCTTAGTGATTTACGAACGGAAACGTGATTGTTGGATCCAATCAATCCTGGAGAAATCTTTAGGAAGCGAAAACTCGGCATCGTGATCGCTCCTGACGAGAAGAGCCGCGCAAGGATCCCGCGGGTCCGCACCTCGAGCATCAACGAATGAAACGTTAAGAACTTAGAATTTGTTAGGGAGTCCACCCGTCTAATTTCCGGCGACTTTTTTTTCTACCGTACAGCCCGAAACCGTCGGCCGAAATGTCGACGATCGCTCGGGGAACCGGTGTCGTTTAGAGTCAATTCACCTGTGGCAATTATTAGTAGTAATTAGAGGAGCGCGGGACGACCTGAAGGGTTGGAAGATAAGGAGACGCGCGTCCCCCCCCGTCTCCAACTTCTCAGGACGCCGTCCGAACGTCGATCAATTCGAGGGTGTCCTTAATAGTGTGTAATCGAAGTCAATAACGTACCTTTTTAGACGTTTCTCTCATAATTGTAATTCCGAATCACCCGTCCTTTATAATGTTCCCATCACCTCCAGCGGTTCCCAGAGGATCGCACGAGGAGGCCGACGATGATATATCTCTGATACACATGCACATACAGTACAATCGTACAAAATGCAGCAACCAAGTCAACGTGAAGCGTTATCGACAACAATAATAAAATACCGAAGGTAGAACCAAAGGGCGTCGGGTGTAGCGGGAATCAGACGTAATCGTGTTGTTGATCTACCGGGATATAATACGTAGATTTTATATCATGACATTGTGTACTTAGATTATATATATATATATTATCGATATATACATATATATTACCTGATTAATTAAGTTTATACAGCCGTCTCTTCTCTACCTGCAGTATTATTCCAGTCTTCGCGTATATACGTTCGAATACGTTCGTACCTGTTAAATCGCGAAAGAGAGAATCCCTCGCCCCCTTTGTTATACGATAAGTTTCTCAAGGAGTTTCTTCTTTCTACTCAATGCCTCGCTTCGCATTTTGCTCTCTTTTTTGCAGTCAAAATGCAATGGCAGACACAGCCGATCGATGACAGCTTCGAAAGTACCATAATTATAACGAGACACACTTATATAGGCATGTAAGACATATTTAAAAAAAAAAATAAAAGAACTGTATACAGCATAAAGAAAGTAGACATACAACGAATACAACGACATCGGCTGCCGCTGTGATAGCCACTTTTGCCCCTACCGCTTTCAACCGTCGAAGTTCCCTGATTTCTCCCTTTTCGCGTCGTTCAAAGTGCAAAAAAGTATGCGAATCACCGGAATGTCTCCGACCTACGTCTCTTTCCGTCGTTATTCAAGTTTCTAGAAATATATCCTAACGCGTCAATATATATATCTAATCATAGCTTATTACAGCGTTATGTAAATAATTGTTCTACCAATGTCACATATATAAATATATATAAGTATTATATATATTTATAGATTTAAATATATATATTATATATATATGTATACACACATATTTGACAAATATATATACATATATATGTATGTATATTGAGAGTATACGTGCGTAGTATAATGCAGAAAGAAATAGAAAGAGCCTAAAGTACATATATATCTATATATATATATTATACATAATAAATTTATGCGCCACCTTTCATCGCAAGGAGCGCTACGTACCGAATGGAAACAATTTAATATTACACATACCTTGTTTAGCTTGAAAGCGGGAAGAAAGTAGTTATGTACTCTAATGTACTTAAAACGTTTCAACAATAAAGCTATTGCTACCAATTGTATCTCGATCTGGAGGAAACGGCTAGTTTTTTGGTTTTAATTAATGGAAATCACGAGTAACCAATAACCAGGTTTTACGAATTGCATATTTGTGTTTTATAAAATTTCATATGTTTAAATTAAGTCACATTAGACATAGATATTTTAGTAATATATACTTCTGCTGGTTTGTGTTCTTCCAACGCGCGATGATATTCGCGTTCGCAGTTTCAGCATTCTATATATATCCACAATGCATACAAAGCTGTATGTATAAAATATATACAGATTTCATATATGTCGTTTGCACAATCGATGCATCGTGGATCTTCGGAATTTGTGACGGTTCTTAAATATATTTAAAAAAAACTGCGGACTTCTGACATGCTCAAGAATCTGCAATTTTCTGCTCCAATTGATGCTGCGACTGTTGATGTTCCTCGTTGCGCGGCATATCGCAGCCCGACAGAGGCTGCAGCTTAGGCGGACAATTGTCCAAGATCGACTCGAGAGCGTAGAGTTTGTCGAGTTGCTGTCGAATATGATTCAGACATTCCAGACGAACGATCCGTCTACTGGTGTCTGCCGAGTCTCTGTGGATCGTCAGACCGTTGAACAATAACTGCCAACCGTTCTCTTGAAGTTCGCGAGTTATCTTCTCGACGGTCTCTTGCTCCGTTTGTTCCTGCTGCACAGGCGTATCATTCTGACAACAGAAAACGTTTATCGCATCGATGCAGGAATCGCAGGAACTCTCTTTTGTAATGTTACGAAAAAAAGATATGTAGAAAATGAGGGAAAAATCAAAAGGAGTTCTAAATATGTAAAAAGAAAGAAGTAAATTGTATGCGCGTACGTGAGATTGACGAACAAGTTAAGATGCATATCATTAAATGTGTACCTTCGTGTCATCCATGGTACCGAGCATACGGTCGATCGATTCGAGAATGCGAGTTTTTGTAGCATGGAGATCCAGCTTCGTTAGATGCGCGGGTCCATTAAGTACAAGTTCCTTCGTGGGTTTATCAATTGACTGGCCGATCAGCGCGGATGACTTGCTCGCTACGCAAGAGGCAACCTCCTCGGACTTTCTCGATTTCGACGTCCGCGCGACGTTTCCGGGCCTCCGTCTCTCGAGCCTCTTGTCGTCCTCGCTTATCGTCACTATCTCGCCGTCGCCTCGCTTCAACCTCTCCAAATCCTCGAGGCCTAGAACGAGGTTTCTTATCTCCTGAGACTCGGCATCGCTCTCATTTCTCGTCTCCGCGTATTCGCCGTCTCCGATACCGATATAGTGACGCCTCGATTCAGGATCCGGTACACGCGACTTTCTCGACTGGAGAACGCGCGGGATATACTTCACCGACACCTCGCTCTCAGAACATTCCCGTTCGTCTGGCGATCCCTAGAAGATATCATTAAATTCGAAAACGATCGGAATGATGGAAAATTCTCTTCGTTTTTTTTCATGAAATAGACGCTTATCTTTTTCTCCATAAGATGCAGACGATTTTTCACATGTTAAGGGGCGAACATTAGTACCTCAGATTGTCTAAAATGACCATGTTTCTTCAGCGAACTCTTGATGGGTACCGTTCGCGTGTACTTGGAGCAAGTCGCGATATCTTCGTTAGTCAATTCCGAGTTTGCAAGGTCTCCTTTCATTTTGAACAGATATCTATCGTGCTCGATTCTCCGCTGACGACGAGCTTGCAGCGGTCTTCTGGAGAGACGAGGATGAGCATCCATTTGACAATCGTGCCAACATAGCTTTTGTGACAAGGGACTACTCTGTGACTTCTTGATGGACGAGCTGATCGGTTCCGCGAAGACGCGTTCGCATCGATTTATCATTGCTTCTACGTTTTCTGAAGTCCTTGAAGGCAATCCCAACTCGATTAAAGTTCAATCTCTCATTGAAATTAATAATTGAAGAGAAGAGTGTTTTGTTAATGTGAATAAAACTTAATTATCTCTGTCTTCAATGGAAAAAATAAGAAAAAAACAAGAAAAAATGATTAAAAACCTGATTAAAAAATGAGAGAAATAATTTGATTAATATGAAAAGTCTTCAGAAAAGTGCATTCGAGTTCATACATAATAAGGACCTCGATAAAGATGAAACAAGAATACCAGATAGAGAAATGTATTACATTTGTATGCATTATAACTTGCACATAAGAGAAGAAAAAAATAAAGTTTTATGGCACCTACACATCCGTGTCTTAGATTTATACAGTCTTATATCAAATAATTATTATTAATCAATTAATCTCTATTAATCAATAAAGAGAGAATGTCTTCACTTTGGTCTACTGGGCGAAGAGAATCTTCTTCTCTCTGGCGGACAATGGCATGAAGGACAATGTTTCTCATAATTCCTCGTTCTCCTTTTGTGCATCGCGACTCTGCGTGGCACATCCTCGGGCTCGTTTTGTCCACAATTAGAGCAGAACTCACCATGATGATACGACTCGGTGTCTCTGTATGCATTCACGGGCATTCTCTTGTACAGCTCCATAGTTTCCTGAAATAAGGCGTAGCCGAGACAAGACGCGAGAGCCCCCGGAAACTTAATTCTCTTTCAATTTACCGTATTCAGCGGCATAATCAGAGCTCGGCCAAGGATTCTTGCATTCGATGACAGCAAAAGTCTATCGAACAGAACTCATGATACCAGTACGTAACTTCTATTTCTCGAAGAGCGTACAATAAATCTCATTCTCTCGATTACTAATAGCCTTGTGAGTTTAAAATCGCGAGCGCAAAGAAATATGTAAAAAAAGTATATATTACGAAAGATTGTATACCATATACATGCCGCACAGAAAAAAAGAAACTCGAGGAACTTTGACGGACGCAGACGCGGCTCGTTCAAGCTCGATGCGAACGTGTTTCGATTCGAGTTCGTCGAAATTTTATGCAGATCCGAGGAAATTCAACACTGGAGTTGCATGTTACATTCATTTAAAAAAGCAGAACGCCGCGTTGTTTATCACGCGTGTTATTATAAAGATTTAGAAATAATTTGAAATTCTTTGATGTGTCTTCTGAAACATTAACATTGCGACATGTCGCATCAATTTTATAGAATCCTCACGGTATACGTTGATATAAACGATCGGTTTATCGCTTTGATAAAAATATCACAGAGATAATCGTAATAATATGTCTGATATATATACACACATACATTTGTGTATTTTCGATTACATAATGAATAACAACACACAAGACTTGCAAAATTAATTTCGACAAGAACTTGCGATTAAAAAAGAATAATAGTGTTCTGCGGCAGAAGAAAAAAGTAGTATTATTTACGGAGAAAACATTGTAAGAAATATTGTTTGAAAAAAACTAGAATTTTTAAAAGAAGCTATTTTTGCTTCTAATAATTGCAAAATTAATATGTATATATATATATATATATATATATATATATATATATATATTTATATATATATATAAATTTGTACAGTCGGAGACTTCTTTTAATTCGATGAACGATAAAATGTGATACTATATGATCATCGAGAGGGGCATATTATGTGAACATTTACGTCACACGATTTTTGCTTAAAAAATACTGTTTATTGCAAAACAAATTGCATATCTCTCTTTTGTTGGGACATAGAATGCAGTCCACTCAACGTTACAAATGCTTCGAAGCATTTGATTGATCAATTGGAAGAATTTTATTAATTAACCAATTAAAGAATCAAAATATTTGTAGGTCAAGTAGATCATAACCATAATGTAAAATAAATATCATCATACATACAAATGTACACGCGTGATTTAGCGCGTCAACGCACTAGTGATTGTACATCGTTTTTTTACAGTTTGAGTTTAAGTTTACATTTTGTAGGATGCTTCTCTTTCGAGTTCTTCCAACTATGGTCAGCTATGGTTATCTAAAAGGAAGCTAGAATATCGCTAAATGGAGTTCCAGGTTCCTTCGCGGCAGCTTCGAATGTCTCCACAAATGCTTTCTTTTGAGATTCTTTGGATAGCTGAAATCAATAAATCTCTCAATAAAGAAAATAGATGCTAAAAGTAGCTAAGAATTAACATTGACCTACTTTGTGATAAAAATCCGAAGCAGCTATACATAATATTTTTTTGTCTTCATATTCATATTTTCCTATTCTTGACTGGACATACGGAAATCTACCATATTATAACTAAGGAAGTATTATTTCCCTAAAGAAAGTTACTTAAAGAAAGTTACGTCGAAAAAGGATACAAAGCTCTCAACCAATGATTTGTCGATGCGCTTATGAAGAAACAGGACAAGCACCAAGTCGACATCGTCATCGGTAAACTTTGAATAAAATTCGGTAGACTGAAGACCACCCAGTCTTGAAGGAGCTCCATTTCCGTGCAGGTACACGCTTTCTCACAGACCTGGTGCAAAATCAGATCGGATTATACATTTCGCACTTCGGCACTCAATCAATTCGAGATAAACGATTGATAAACGATTTACGAACTTTAAAAACAACGGCGGAGAGTAATCTCGGATGCGGTTGCTGTGGGGACAGGAATTCCCCTATGACTTTTGTGAGAATCTCCGACGGCGGAAAAAAGTCCCCGAGGAGGCACGATAAAACCGTGCACAATATTTCTACCTCCATGGAATGTCCCTTGCGAATCTTGTCGAATATTGCGGAGATGCGTTCGATGGATCGAACCAGCGTCTCCGGCTCCACATCCGGTAATGGTTCCTCAATATCAGGCTGATTCAAGCGATCAGCCGCCTCTGTATACATGCACGTCAACAGAAGTTGTAACGCCGGTAATGCGAACAAGGGGCTGGGTTGCTTTAGTCGATCTATCGCGACTTTAACGATCTGCTCGGCGACTTTGCCGACGACACTCCTCGTTGCCACAAGCCTCTCAAGACCCTGTCAAGATAAATTAAACCCTGTATTCACGTTATTTATACGTTAATCAAAGATAAAGAACATTGTCAGACCTGTAGAAGAGTTTGATGTAAACCATATGAGATATTTTGAGATGTGACTAGAGAAAGGACTAATTCCAACACGGCTGGCGCTTCCGTGTCTGGCGGTGTGTCCTCCGCGTGTTCCAATAAGAAGAATACCAGTGCCCACATTATTCCTTGATGCTCTTCGCTCTGGCTTAAAACACTGTATTGAAACAACAACGAATTAGATAATGTCGCAAAATAGTGTCAAACAAATCAATGTTTTCAATATTTCTTCATTAAATGAAATAAAATTAGGAATTGATTTTGAATCATCACCTATTCGAATCCTGCGAGTCAATGTGCTTCTGTATATACTCAATAGCCAGGGGATGTATAATATTCATTGTTTCTTCACATTTGGCCAGTACCGCGCTTTGTAGCAAATACAGAGAGCCGTGAAGCGCGGATACTCTGGAAGCTAGGAATACCGATTTTAAATTAATATCCACTATACGCTTCACCTTATCCAACGTTTCCAAATCCTACGAAGTGATATTAGTAATAATATATAATTAAAAACAAAAAAGATTTTCGTTTCTTTGTTGTATGAAATCAACACATACCAAAGGCGTTAGAACAGCGGCTGCTTTACATATAGAGACGGCTAGATACTGATGCAAGATTGTGTTCTCCGTTGGATGAACCCTCGAGACTTCCAGGCACACGTCCAACATCCACTGGTACTGCGATCTCTCGAGGAAGAGTTCCGAGATCGCCAGAATCGACTTTATGATCTCCGTCAACAATTGTACGGGCGTGTTAGCCTGCGATGACGTCCAGATGGTGTAGTGTTCTATCAGGAAGCGCAAGCAGGAGTCTAGATCGAGGGAAGCAGACATCAGCGCATCATTTCGCCTGTTCTTCAAATCGAGAACGGAAGCATTTAATTTATCCTCGTATAGATTGCACAGCGACCATAAATAAGAGACTGACAGTTGGCTGTACATGTATCTGTCGGAAACCGCGGTTCTCTCTACGTTGCCCCGCTGGAATATGTGATCCAATTTCAAGCCGTTCTTACTTTCCACATCGTTCATGCATTCGTATTTCCACAGAAGCAACTCTTGTATCGCAAATAGCTTCTGAGAGTTGATTTTATACACGGAAAGTTGAGGATCTCTCGGATGGTGAATCAGAGTGCTGGCACTGGGATTGCCAGGACACGGTAGCAACAGGGTTTGCAGCAGTAATCTCGTTATAGCCTGAATCGCCAGACTGCTTGCTTGTATCAAAGCCGCGACCTCGTCCGAGGGTGTGTTCTCATTTTGCAGGAAGTTGAGAACGCTTAGAAATGCCATCCAGATTTCCTCAAATTGCGACCTGGACGTCCAACCCAGTAAGTTTACCCGATAGATAAATTGCTCCAGGACATCCACCTCTTGCAGCAGATTGGATTCGGACGACATCAGCGGAAAGTAGCATTTGGTAGGACCCGAGCCGACAACGTGACAGTCACGTTTCCACACCAATGGAGGCGTCAATATATAAGAGTTTACTAACGGCTGACGACTTATGCTGATGACTAGCGATTTTATCGTATTGAATAGATATGGTGGAATATTTCTCGTAGTGTTATCCACTTGACACTTCTCGAACCAGGCCACTATCGACGCCATTTGAATGCACGCCCGGGCGTAATCTTTCGTATCTTCATTCTGAAGAGCCGGCTCTAGCGCTTGACAATCTACAGTCGGCAAGGAATCCACTGTTGTTAATATACTCTCTACAATTTTCGTCAGAGAGATCGCCGCGGAACAAACCCAAGTATAACGCGCATTGTCACCGAAAATTTTACTTGGAGCGGCGTGTCGCAGGATTTCGGCCGCGCAACTCAATGCGAGATCCATGTCGTGCGGCCTCAATTTATGGACACCTTCCTTGTCCAAATAGATCATCCAATGCGCTAGCTCGAGACACAGCATAGAAAACTTGGCGATATCCTCTTCAAATTTCACGTCGATCTTTGCCACATTATACTTGGCCAGTTTTGGTAATGTCTTCATATAAACTTTTACAGTTGGGATTATCGTGAAAAGGATCTCCCAATACAGGGCATCGCTCAGTAACTCGGAGAATTTAGTAGCATACTTCAGTTCTTTCCCGCTGCTATTATCCGTTTCTGGATTGTAAATCTGATGTGGCTTCGGTACAAGCTCGCAGATATAACGAATGTGTTCCAACAAACTTTGTTTGGCAGCGACATACAAGGGACTAGCATCGAAATAAAAATCCTTCTCGCTCTGCGCTTTTCCGAATTCTAACTTTTGACACTTCTCGATAGTGAGGTGAGCTCCCAATATCACACAGTGCTTCAAGATTTTCAGATTGAACTCTTTACAGGAGAAGATACTCAGGCAATCATCGAAGTCCAAGTCCTTCAATAACTGCGCTAATTCCATGGGATTGTTGCCGGCGCTTGCGTGACAGCAACGTAATCTCACTTGAGATAAGAACCAATTTCGATCCAATTGAACGCTCTTCACGGTAGACGGATTGAACGGTCTGCACTGATCGAACTCTAGCGGTGATAGATCGTAATATTGTACAGCCAATTTGTTCAACAAGCTGACCAAACCGCCATGTTTTCTTGCCAGCTTGGTGGTCTGTAGAATATCCATGATCTTCACAATGTCGTCCTTCGACAACTGATCCTTTACATCTTCCGCGCTGGTAGTCAATAGTATTTCCACCCGACGGCTGGCAATCTTCGCTGCCATTCTCGACAGAGCGAGATATTTGGTGGATAACAACCGTGGTATCAAGGTCATTATAACCGCGCCGCTTTGCGAGTGATGTGCACCCTCGATACACTGCAGTAAGCGCTTTATGAAACTAGGCTGCGATAAATCCGTACATTTCGTTGCCACGGCCTGCACTAATAGCCCGCTAGCCGCCGAATTCCTATGTATCGCCGTGGTCAACAGATCTCTCACCGGAGATTCGGTGGCAACGTTTATCGCCTCCTCTATATGATTCACCAACAGCCACGTTAACGGCTCCACGTCGTTGAGATTTTCGCATATGTAGTCGCAGAATAATATAATTCCGCCCCTTCTAATGATTTGAATGTTCATACTGCTGTCAATACAATCACGTGTTTTCTTCTTATTCGACCGAACATGATCAGACTTGCTAGAACCCAATACTTTCGACCAAAAAAACATCTCGTTATATCCTAACAGGATCATCAGATACGCCCATTGACACGTCACCGTTGGACACACGTTCCCGATGCTGAGCATCAAGGAATTTAAGTCGTCGATGAGTAATTTCTCTTCGTCGGACACGTTACGTCCCTGAATCATCTGCATCGTCGCATTCGCCACTTTGCAATGACTGCCGGACTCG
Organism: Cephalotes varians; assembly: GCA_037157785.1. NCBI lineage: Eukaryota > Metazoa > Arthropoda > Insecta > Hymenoptera > Formicidae > Cephalotes > Cephalotes varians. Next base: position 314,952 of record JANQDE010000034.1, read on the forward strand.
AACATATGAATGCACAATTGCAGGAAGAATGCGAACTGATGGATGAGATAATTATCATCCGCTGTGTAATCGGAGAAGTCGACGAAGGGATCCGCAGACTTATGATTTATCAGACCGAGCAGACTAAACACCTTCGAACTGATCAGATTGATCACCTTGAATATGAATCTAGCTAATATTTGCTCAGGTGGCTTTTGGCGCGACTGAACGCTGAAGGCATTCAACGGATCTGCACATTCGTGAGAGGCGCTCCGAAGTGGCGAGAACAGATGTGATACGTCTGATACGCAAATATTGAGATCCGAGAGACGCGCTAGCATTGCCTCTTCCTTCGCGCAAGAAATCAGCGAGAGCAGTACGACGTTGATCATGCCTAGCCAACGCTTAAGTTTAAGAATCGAAGCGGTCGCTGGTATCGATGCAGTGAATAGTATCTTCAGAAGTGGATCCACCGGCCGAAAGACTGTAGGCGATATTGCCGCGAACAGTTTCACCAACGCGACGTGAGCCTTCTCGGATTCTATTCTGAGCTTCCCAGCAGCCAATATCGGAAGCACGGTGTCCATTGTGAGTCTGGACCACCTTCGCCATTTCTCCTCACCGTTACCGTCTCCACTAAATCTGGATTCGGCCAAACACAACGCCAAAAGTTCGATTACTTCGTGATACTCTACCAAACGCAACAACATAGCTATTAGCACGTCCCTCGTTGTTTCCAACTCCCGCTGCTCGACCACACTCGAGCTTCCATTACGGATGAGGAATATATCCTCGATGACGGGCGCGAGCGCGGGTATACAGTGTGAGATCGCTGGCTGCCCACTTGCCATCAGACCGTCGCATAATTGAATTATCTTCGGTATGCCTATTATCGCCTTGGAGTGATTCTTCTCATATGACAGATGCACCAAGAAATTGAACATTCTTGGCAAGAGATCTTCGGTTTGTTGTACGTGACCCTCCTCGATAAATTCGAACTGTTTTAATACGAATCCGATGAATATTTTGTCGGAGTCCAGCAGGCAATAATTGACTTTCAATTGAACCAGCTGACTCAGCAACATCAGAACTTGACATTGTAGCGCAATGTTGCTTGTAACGGTGTACTGCTTCAGAGATTTTATAACCATCGGTTCGAAGAGTCGGATGAAGGACGCGACGGACGTTTTCTGATCCGACGATCGTGCCAAAGTCTTAAACACCGAAGAAAATTTACGATCGCTTTTTCTACGCAGCATTTCTATCCACCTAGAAGCAAAAAAGAAGGCTTCAGTGTATCAGCATGCGGTACAATTATCAAAGAATCGAGACTTACCCGTTATCCGGCTCATTCTCGCCTCTGCAATTATTCCCAATGCATTTGATCGTGTTTGCCATTTGTCTAGCGGGATGTTGAAAACACTGATTATAAAAACCCCTGACATCATCTTGCAATGTGTTGCATCGATCCATATTCTTTTGCACGTCCAGTTCGCTCCACTGCGCACACACGTTTGTACCAAACAAGCATTTCAGCAGTTGCTGCACACATTGAACCGTTGCCGTTGGTGACAATACGACGGTGGTTTTTAGGTAACATAGTACTTCTTCCGCTATTCTACCTGCTTCGTTGACGGATGCAATTTCAAGGATCTGCGAGAGAACGTCCAACGTCGCGTTCAACAGGGAAACGTACATCTCGCTAGCTTCATGCTGCAGGGTGACCGAATAATTAGAATGCGCCGCCTTTAAGATATCGTATATCTTCATATAATGTGGCATGCCGACGAACATTCCCATTTGCTCCTTCCCGCCCTTCAAGCTGCCGATCTTTTCTCCCCTTTCCTTCAATTTTTGCTCCGATAGGATCTTCTTCCTGGGTGACAATGTTTGCGTGGACAAGGATGGCAATGTAGGCCTGGCACTTGTCTGCGCTAGCTGCACCTCGTCAATGACGTGAACGAAAATATTGAGAACTCTCGTAATATGCTTCAATAATAGTTCCATATATCTATCCTTACACATACACCAAAGTTTCATCGGATCACCGCCAGTCTTAAAGTTGCAGACGGCTAACCCAGAAGCCAGATTGCCAGCGAGGAGGATCAAGTGTCGATGTGTGGACAAATCTAAGCTAATGGTCGATGACGTTAACAACGGCAATGTCAGGGATAAAAGACTGCTGCACACCGGAGAGGAAATCATCTCATTCACGAAATTAATATCATTGGCATCCGATCGGTCGCTATTCTTCTTAGATTTTTTCAGTAACATCTTTGGTAGGATACAATCCCATCCTCTGATATAAACTGTAGTAGGATAAGTCTCGCTCAAACAAAAGAGGGTCTCGCAACAGCCATATATTAAATATTTTGAAGAATGCACCGTTAATATCTCCATTAGGATGTTAACTACACGGGATAGAGAGTATTCCAGACTAGAGTCGTAATTCGTCTCATTAAAATGATTCAGAAATATAAAGGGCTTGATAGACGTGTTCACGAATGGCTTATGTTTATCTTGGTACGACGACAATTCTGAGATACTTGATGTTAACGCGTTTAAAAATTGTTGAGTATATTGCGTAGCTTTCCTTGTAATGGTATCTTCTTGAGGATGTTGAAAATACAAACACGAAATACTCCTGAAATAAAAAAATATATAATGGTATTGTAATTTGAGTAAATAATTAATAAAATTGCACAATTAGAAATGTATCTTACTTAATAATTGCATCTGATGCAGCGTGTCTTACCCTCTGGTCTTGATCACCTAATAACGTTATTATAACATCGATAAAGTGCTCTTGGAATAACGATTGTCCCGTTATATGTTCTATTGTAATATACGATAATTTGCTCAATAAATCAACTAATTTTACTTTTACGAGAAAATACGGATTTTTCATAAGTTTTGGCAACGCAGTTAAGATGGTAAGACCGTGTTCATTGTTGATGGAATCTAGTAACTCTGGCAAGCAGAGGTTCAACGCGTCCAACGTTTGACGGCAAGTTGTCGCGGAATCATCATTCAAGCCCTGTACATTCGACAGAAACAGATGTAAGTTAAAAACTCTCGAGACTGGTGTCGTCCTTTATAAAACGTATAGACTCACTTTTAAAAGTAACTTTATCATGTCTTCCAATAATATATTTCCATGCCCTTGCCGAGCTAAACATTCCATTTCAAAGTTCTGAAAGGAGCCGCCATATTGAATAAATATAGATTTTAAAAAGATTCCAATCACCACTGCTATATTTCCCCTAATTTGAGGATCTGGATGATTGGAAAATAGCAAAATGTCTGCAATCAATTGGTTTGTCTCATTGCAGCTTGACTCTTTGGCCACGGTCATTGTAAACAAGTGCGGATAAAGTTTGAGAATATAACCCACGCATGTCAGAGCGAGAGACTTTACGCTAACACGAAATAATTTATCCGATATCAATTGTCCGGGCTTGCCCGCCAACAAAAAGGACGACACCAAGTAACGGCAGCAAAACTTGACAGGCACATCCGAGTCTGTAAAACTTCCAACGTCCATTTCGTACAACGCGAAATCCAGGGAGGATTTCTTAGGGGAAGTGAACGAGAGAGTGTTCTCTTCGAAATAATCTTCCTCCTTCGAGTGCTCACTTTGTAGGCTTGGATACGGTGTTTTTTCGGATTTTTCAATCTCGCTTCCAACATCGCTGCTTTCTTCCGTAATCTCATCTAAAAAAAACATTGAAAGCTAATAAAATGTAAGATTGTTATATGTTATAAGTGTATATAAGTCTACATGCTCGTTCTTACTGTCAGTAGTTTCGATTTTCAAATGGCAATAATTTTCTAATATCTTTTCTTTCATCTCTGTCATGTCGCTCGTACATTCGTTCTGTGTTTGTGGATTACACGTGACTGGCAATGTCGTTTCCGTATCTGCGATCCACTCTGCATTTGGAGTAATCTCTGGAATATCAAACTCGTGCAAGTTTAAAATGGATTCCGAATTTCCGCCGTAAGCAGTACTCGCGCTGGAAATGCTCATGTGACCCAGCGAGGGAATGCATGTATTTTGATTTAGTGTAATTCTACTTTGTGTTATGCCCTCTGAAGACAATAAAATAGACACCAGTGGCTTTGGGGGCATTTTTAAAAGTTGCACCAAGGTCTCTAAAGCTGCATTTATGATATTATGATCAGAATGCCATTTTGTATAATGTAGACACAATTCATAAATGTGTAACAGGCTGTCTATCTGTTGTGTTTCGACATCTTGGGATTCTGAGGGTTTACATATGTAAGGTAAAATCACTCTCAGGCATCCAAAGACGCCTATAACAGTAGAGAAATGATCCTCGGTGTTTCTTCCCATTATATCTGATAAGATAAACATCATTAATAAATAAATGCTTTTGCATCATGTAGTGTTATAATTATTTAGCGTACCTAACATATAATCCAACACATAATTTAAAAAAAACTGTGGCTTTCTGCAATTTATGCATGTTGTCAGAATCATATTAGCTGCTGCTCTACGGAAAACTGCTTGAGAAGAGGAGATATTGTCAAAGAACGCTCTCAGCAAATTCTGAAAGATTTAATTTTTCTCAAGCTTATGAAAATAGTTCCCGTATTATGAAATGCTTACCTTAACATCCTTATCTGTCATAAATGGTCCTAATACTTTGAAAATTAATGGTAACGACTGCGATAATGTTTCGATTACAATATCCTCTGACCGATGCGCAATAATCACTATACATGGGATCAGATTTGATACATAAGCTTTACCCCTCGAAGGACGTATCATATGACTCAGCAAACCAAATCTCCAAAGTGCAGCCTTTAATATGCGTGCAGGTCCGTTTCTCTTTATCTCATTGTAAAGCTCTATCTGAACTTTAATGATGTTACTGTCAACCATCGCCTAGCAAAGAATATATCAATGATATCTAAGTGTTTTTCTCTCTTTCTCTCTATAATTTCTTAATCACTTTTACACTTTGTTCATGAAAACTTACAACTTTCAACTAATAATAAGAACATAAAAGAAAAATCAATTATACCCTTATAATTTTGTTAAGAGATTCATCCGCAACCATCCTGACATCGGATTCCTCATCATTACAGAGTGCCAGCAGCGTCTCAATAGTGGCACTGAGAATCTGTGGAAATTTGGTGTTCTGTCTGACAGTCGACGAGCATATACCCTCGACGATGATGGCACAGCACGACACCTTCTCCTTCCTACTGTTGAAATATAAAAACCTGTGTTTATTAAGGATCTCTCTCGCTGCTAGAGAGGAGTTTACGGCTCGTACCGCGCTCCAGGATCCGACGAAGTGTCCGACTCTCGTAGCCCGTTCAGCGTCTCTATCGCCTTCAGCACGCTGTTTAAATAAGCCATGCCGGATCTCGGAGTGACCTTCGCTGGCTCTTTCGAAGGATCACCTCAAATAACCGTGCAACTGGTGAATAACATCCTGCAGCCTGCAGCTTCTGGCCGCGAGTCTACAACAGATGGTGACAGATACGCATCACAATCACAAACTACATCGTTACATACATACTGACCGATCGTCATTGCCATAAACCATGCATGCAGTGGAATCCTACTGGCCTCTTTCACCAACTTCTGAATTGTGACAAATGAAACAGGTGCAGTACACTGGAGCGCGCAGTCACCTCTTGTATCCGATTGGCGGATTCTATTAGATCTAAAAATATAAACCAATCAAATGCAAGAGTTCACTGAGAACTCAGGAAGACGCACTTTAGCGCTGAAAATCTATAGTATACGTCACGTGCATTACAGATTTTTAGTGTTAACTGCGTCTCCCCGTCACTCCGAATGCAGGCTCACTGAGCGATTGTGAGCTTTTGAATGTACTACGTACCCAAGGATTTCTTTCGAATAAAGTGATTAAAATCGTTCTACGCAACAAAGAGGTTTCTGTTCGAAATCGATAATGGTACGAAAATTGAAGTATCACGAGCAGAAGCTGCTCAAGAAGGTGGACTTTCTGTCGTGGCAGGCTGACAACAACCTCCACGAGGTTAAGATTTTGAAGCGTTATGGAATTCAAAGACGATCGGACTACACGGTGTAAGTGGAATTATTAAGACTGCTTCCTTTTTAATGATACAGTTTTATTTCTTGGTATTCAATGTTTAATCTTGTTTTTTCTTAAAATCTCTTGCCTTCTGATGAAGTTGAACATCATATTGGCGGACAAAGTCCTTTTAAGTACATAGTCGAAAATAGTTGCAGATTAAGTCATTTTTAGTACTCTTTTTAATCAATAACAAATTTTTAAATTTCAACCTTTTAACAAGGCACATGGGGCAAGAATCAAACCTGGAACCCATCGACTACGAGTCGACCATGTAATTTGTAGTGTCCTCCCCATTTAATGTTTAACAAAGATAGAACGACACTGTGTTTCCTAAAAGAAAAGCATAATATTATAATATGTTATGTAACATAAAATATAAATTAAAATATAAATTCTAAAAAAAATTCAAGAGTAAATATACAATATTACATAATAAAACATCAATGTATTTTACAATAAAATATTATATAATAAAACTAAGATACTGTATATAATAAAACACAACATGTAATGTAAGAACATTAATATTTATCAAAATGATTGTAGATACAATAAACTATCACGAGATATACGGGAGTTGGGTAAGAAGATTAAGGAAGTCGAGCCTGATCATCCCTTCCGTATTGAGCAGAGTGCTCTGTTGCTGGAGAAACTTTATATGATGGGCCTGATCTCAACAAAATGGGATTTATCGCAGACTCAGAAGGTAACAGCTAGTTGCTTTTGCAGACGAAGGCTCCCAGTTGTTATGGTACGCAATAAGATGAGCCAGACAATATCGATGGCAACAAAATTGATAGAGCAGGGCCATGTCAGAGTCGGAGTAGAAGTCGTAAAAGATCCTGCGTTTTTGGTAACAAGGTAATATATTTTTGTGTCTCATTCATATCACACAAATGTTGAAGAAATAAAACGATGTCGGTTGTTTATGTTTTACAGAAATTTAGAGGACTTTGTAACATGGATAGACACATCTGCTATTAAGAAACACGTATTGGAATACAATAATGAAGTGAGAATTCAGTTTAGCATTTATTATTGCAATTATATAAATTATATTTTCATAATTTTATATATATATATATATAATAATAATATATATGTATTTTTATTTTACAGAGGGATGATTTTGATATAGCATGAACTGTGAATACTCTTGCTCGTGAAACTATGTTTTTTTTTATTAAAATTTAGATTTAGTTTATAAAAAAAAAATATTTATCCAACAGGGTGTATATACGTGTGTGTGTGTGTGTGTGTGTGTGTGTGTGTGTGTGTGTGTGCGTGCGTGCGTGCGTGCATGCATGCATGCATGCATGCATGTGTGTAAGACTGTTAATAATGAGACTAATTATTCTACATACTCTTCATTTTTTATTCATCAAATCTTGAGAACTACTATTCTTAGCTTAAGTTCCAATAGTACTATTTTGCTCGTAAAAGAATTTTTTGGCGTTGTTATATATAAAAGAATAAGAAATTGTTTTCTTCTTGTAATATTATCATCATAAGATACACAGATATGTCTTATCTCAAAATAATGAAGTACGCACAAATTCGTTGTAATGAAATAAAGTTTATTAAAAGTCGGATTAGTCGTCACCATTTTGAGATTGTACAAGTCGCTTGAACATAATAATTGCTTAAACAACGTAAACATGAAGGATCTTACTACATACTTCGATTTAGCACGGATGCGACGCTGATTTTTATTTACAATTAGAGATTGCACCACACAAGGTTTCAAGATATATATACCGATTATATATCAATTAATAATTAAGATGAAAACCAATTAGATTTATGATATATTCAGTTTTGTTATTTAGTCTTTTATTTCAGTGTTCAGTCTCTGTTTGTAAAATGAAGATCAACGCATTTAAGATATGTACTGAGAATCAGAATTGCCATCTACCCAGATAGCAAAATGCTAGCAATATGCCAACAGTATGCAAATTTGATAATGACTATGGAGCAGACTCTTATTCACTGTGTTCTTTTTAAACTTAGCTTCTGACATTACGATTTGTCAGCCATAATGTAACAATAGAAATGCAGCAGGGATAAAGCATACCTTGCTATCGTGATATTATATGCTCGTAATATAATGCTCGTTATGCTCGATAATGCTCGTTTTTTAACGATATTAGAGAAACGGTAAATTGTGTTCGGCTGTTGCTAGATTTTTATTAATATAATATGTAATACACTCTAGACAGGTTTGATTATCTGGGTAGTGCTAGTCGGTAAAAAAAGTGACAATACAGTAATGTTCATTTTCACACAATTCGCTGACACTAAGATTTGATTAATTGATAATTGATAAAAAGATACTCGGAATTTATCGTACTAAGAACACTTCGCTAAAATCATTATTAGGTAACGCAATATGGAACAACGAAAGAAAACTGAAGCAACGATGAATCATACCACGTGCATTCCGAGCAGCCACTCATTCATATACTTATAATGATAATTAGTATTTATTATGATTATGATACAAATGTTATATGTTAATATCTTTATAATAATCGGCAGTCTCTGTGCTGGTCTCTGTGACATCGCTGCCGCGTTAAGTAATCTTTATTGCATTCTAGAGAGTACTCGGAGTACTCACTTTTTTCCTCTCTCTTTCTCTTCTTTGCACTTCTCTAGAACGTAATTAACAGATCAAACGGGAGCGTGTGTCGGCTCAGGTCCCTAAGTATCTCCTCCTCCTCCTTCTTCACCAACTATTTACATAATTGCCTTGCGAAATCTCTCTGTAACACGCTGCATTTATTCACGGAAGGAAAAAAACGGAAACGTTGCTTTTGTTCCGGATTCTTATCTATTTCCGCCGTGTATCATCACACCGGCTTCATAAAATTTTTATTCAATTCGTTCGAAATGAAATGTGAGTCATGATTGCGCGTTTTTCCGTAGTACATACAAACGCGCTTACGTGATATTTCCGATATAAAGGCCCATAAGAGTGAAATATTGTACAAAAGAAAGAAACAAAGATGAAGCGAAAAGAAACGAAAGGGAAACGAGTTATAATATAATACACTTGCGCGGTGTTGCTATTAATTATCGATAGCCGAGACATCCACTAACACTTGCGAGATACAATAACGTGCCTCTCGTATCTATCGAACGTGTTTCATATTACTATCTATTGTTCGTTTCTTCTTACATGGAGATATACTGTTACATGTAGAATTTCGCACCACTGGCTATTCGCGACTTTGTTCCCTCTTCGAAAGAAATTCAATTCTTTCTTTTCTGGATCATCTTGCTGATCTTTGTACAAGTTCATTAACGTATTCTATTCTATCGATTAATCTTAACGAGATACTCAGTGAATTACAATATCCGTACTCGAAACAAATCAATATCATGCAACAAAATGCAGATACATGAATTTCCATAACAGTTATCATTTCATGAAAGTAACTATTTATTTGAAAATTCTATAAAACGCTGAGTATCGCGCTAAACTCGAATTTGCAAACCTATATCGCTATATCTGGGATCGCCCAAATTCTGAGAAATTGTGACAAAGTGCTGGTTATTTCTCAGGTTTTGGTGAGTTTACCAATTTAACCATACATACTTCTTTCGAATGTCAGAACTGTTTAGAGAAGACAAAGTAACAAAGTATATTTTTGTAAAAAGATAATTAACCCTTATCCCCCACACTTTATCCTCGTAACATAAATCCCACTGGGAGTCCACTGGACCCCAACTTCTTTTAAAAGCTTCTAGAAATTACTCTATTCATTTTTTCGTCTTGAAAATATCATAGATACTCTTCAAAGTATGCTGAATCAATAATCTTTTTGAAGCCGAATTTTTTATTATAATATGTAAAAAAAATCATGAATTAAGAGATTTTTCTTACTTAAAAGTGCGCTCAAATTTTTGCTGGGGTCTCAGGATTAATATGATAAACGACCGTAATGTAACAAGAATAAGTAAATAAATAAGATTTTTGGGAAACTGTATTAAATGCAATTTGCAGCAGTAAAGGGCATTGTGAATCTCAATGAAATGGCCAGCTTTGTGTATGACATTAATGAACATATGAAAGTTTCAGAAAGATAAATGGATGACTGCTTTGACAGAAAAAAAAGATTCTTACAGTTGTACACTACTATCTACAAAAACTTCAATGTTTTTCTTTAAATTTTAATGTTCTCTTCATATCATGCTCGTGTTGCAATAAATAGTAATGTAAATTTTACATAGGTAGTTTTACATATGCTACTATACAAGACGAAGTGCAAAAAGACTTATACTTTCCCTACTCCAATTTAAATATAAATTTATCAATATAAATAAATCTACAATGTTTAGACTTTATAATTTTCATGTAATAATCTGACATTGAAAAAGGATTTTTTTTGAATATATTAGAATTTGAAAGCAGCGTCACTAACCATTATGGATTGCAGTAACGTTTTCTTTATAATGACTTAATTTATTAATAAAATGTTTACTTGGTAAAGCAGAATAAAAATTAAAGCCGCTTATTATTATCCATTACGCTACATTCAATTCACAGGGCCAGTCATTCCATCCTCGGATAAAAATCTAATAATTTAACAAATGAATCTCATATCTGCCTGGATCATAGCATCGACTATAATGTAGACAGAGTAATAAGATCAATTTGGTAAACGTTAGAAAGACTGGTCCTTCAAGACAATATCGAATTTACGTTTTTGTTAATCCTCCAATATTATGCTATCTGATATTGAATCTCTATCTTGATTAAATTAAAATTGTCAACTAGTAACTAAATAATTCTTCCCCTCCGCAGTATATCAATCTCATCACGTAAACAATTTAATTGTATCAATTAAGTTAATTTCTCTAGAGCATCAAATCAAACATTAGATAGTATTTTCACTGTAAAAGTCTGTAAAACTCATGGATGAAAATGAATGGAAATTACAGAACGAATATCAGATGTGAATCGCGGATAGACATAAGCTTTGGAAGATTGACAATGTACCCATTTTATCCATTCAAAATCGTGATTTTTACAAATTATATTTTACATACCGAATGCACGTGGTGACATTCATTACATGGTTGCGAAATGTAAATATAACGATAATAACTTCTTCTTCTAAAGCTTCTTATCAACTTTAGTGTCAGCTATTGATGAAAAATGTACATGTCATACAGACAATTTTTAATAACGAGTAAGTACAAAACATTTTTTGTGCTCAGTTTCTTTTAATAAATCTACGCAATCTCTATTAGAATGAACTCCATTTCTTTTTTTATTATATGCTGTGGTAACGAGTAGATAGATTATTGCATATCAACAATATCATTGTGTAACATAATGTTACGTCGCGAAACATTTTTTCAAAGATTTTCCAGTACAAGTAGAACGCGTCTACATGTGCCAGATATATGTATATCATAATATACAATAAGCACAATTTTAATGCTTATTAAATTCATGTAAATATATGAGCAATATATATAAATCATCAATCAAATTTCTATCGAATAATTAGAGAGGATTACAAACTCATCTCTCTTGAGAGGGACAATACCGATATTTTTCACACTCAAAAATTGAAGATTTAAATTAGTTTAAATCGCATCCTCTTACGATTGACTTGAAATGGAGAGATATAAGAAAGATTCAAGTAATAACGTCTACGTTAAATATCTACTAAAGATCCTAATAGATCCTAAAACTTTTTTTCACAATTGCTACTCAGATATGCATATTGAATAGTTCTCGTCCAATACGCACAGTATGTATATCATATGGATGGAATTGTAAAACGGTAATACTTTATAAAAATGAAAAATTTCTTCATTGGCGCCAGTAACAATTATTATGCTATTGCTTCATGACTTTTTGATAGTGAAATTGGACAAACCTTTACAATCCAAATAAATGTATACCTCAACCGGACCTTTACTTTATAAACCTTTTTGGATAAATGAGAGATAAAGTTGAATGAGATAAGAGTTCCGCAACGAAAGCGCGCGAGAATGTAACGAGCGAACTCTTATGTAATCACAGTAGGCGCGTCGCGACCAGTATGCTGATAAAGTTCGCTTAATTCTAATGCGATATTAATTAAAGGTTTTAAGACCAGTTGTGCGTCTTTCTTGAAAGTAACAGGATCATTCTCGTAACTATCGATATACATACGGATAGTGGCACCAGAACTTCCTGTTCCGGATAAGCGGAATATTATGCGGGAACCATCCGCAAACAATATCCGTAATCCCTAATGTACAAAATGTTATAACTAGCTTGAAAATATAAGATTATTAGTACCAATATGATCATAAGTAGAACATACCTGTTTTGTAGTTTTGCTACCATCAACAGGATCCGTATAGGAGTAATTGTCCGCCTGCTTAACAATATACTCTTTACCTTCGTACTGCAGCTTTTTGCCGATAAAATCTGGTTTTTGAATCAGCGCTTCGATGCTTTGCATCATTTTATCTGCAGATGCGGAGTCGCAGTTTTCATAATCATATCTATAATCAACATCCAGAAACTTAGACACATCGAATTAAGATATTCAAATATATGTACAAAAATAATAAAGGAATAAATGTACCTAGTAAAGAAATTTCTTCCATAAACTTTCCAGTGATCTAATAAAATATTTTCCACGGATTTTTCTAGTCCTGCGATCACATTGAGCCATGCCAGACATGCCCATATTCCATCCTTCTCACGAATATGATTGGAGCCGGTACCGAAACTTTCCTCTCCACATAGCGACAGGTCTCCAGCATCCATCAGGTTTCCTATAAAAGTTGTATTAAACAGATATTGTAAAATTGACGATTTTTAATACTCATAAAATACTTGTAAAAAATTTTACATACCGAAGTATTTCCATCCAGTAGGAACTTCGAAGAATTTCACTCCGTTTTTAACGGCGACTCTATCGACAGCCGCAGCCGTTGGCATTGATCTAGCATATCCTTTAACGCCAGTCTTTTGAAAATACGGAATTAATTTTAGATTAGCAGCTAACACTGCTAAAGAATCGGAAGGAGTAACGAAGAAGGCTTTCTTGCCTAAGATCTGTAAATATCAACACAATTTAATGAGATAATTTCTTATCTAGATTAATTTTTTCGATCACTTTTCGATAGATTTTACTCACCATATTTCTGTCTCCATCTCCATCGAAAGCCGCACCAAAGTCGTACGGTCCTTCCTTTATAGCATTCACTAAATCTTTGGCATAAGTTAAATTTGGATCGGGGTGTAAACCACCGAAATCTTCTAACGGCTTTATATTCACTAAGCTAGTGTCATCGACGCCTAATTCAGTGCTAAATATTCGCTTCACGTACGGTCCCGTAACTGAAAATTATTGAGTATTATAATTTCTATTACAATATCTAGATAAAAGCAGAAGCCAAATACAAATTATATAATGGCTAACCTCCGTTCATTGAATTGATGAGAACCTTAAACGCTGGCTTATCTGCATTGCCTTGCAACAATTTTCTGATACTCGCAAAATCAAAAATCTCCTTCATAAGCTCCACATAATCATTCACAGAATCAATTATATCGATGATAAATGGTTTGCCATCTACCTCGATAGAGATACTCTGTACTTTGTCAATATCTACGTCAATATTGGGAATAATTTTATAAGACTGGAGCGTTTTAGTAATCTCATAGATTTTATTCGTTACGTTGTCCGGAGCGGGGCCGCCGTTGTCGCAATTAAATTTAATCCCAAAGTCAGCATCAGGACCACCAGGATTGTGCGACGCAGTTAAGACAATCCCACCTTGCGTTTTATACTTTCGTATTATAGTCGACACCGCTGGCGTCGAGAGAATACCATTTTGACCAACTATCAACTTCCTTACCTTGAAAAAAATTTCAATATATCTATATGCATATCATAATCTTTCTAATCTATAGTTATCTATAACTAATCTCTTACACAAGAGAACTACGTCTAACTATATTACTTTTCTGAATAAAATCATCAGTGTCAAGCCATCAAATGAATAATATACACCTGCAATCATAAATCTGTACGTTTCTGACATCGAATCTCAAGTTTGATAAAACTGTTAAACATAATTGCTGTCATCAATGAATTATTTCTTCGCTTCGCAGTACAATGTTCTTCGTCACGCTGTGTAGTCTACGTCAATCTGTTGTACGGCGGATCAGCCTTACCCCGTTTGCCGCGGCGATCCGGATGATCTTCGTCACCGCTTCCCTCACGTAAAAGCGTCCGTCGCCGCCGACGACGAGGGTGCAGCCGGTCAGCTGATCGCCCAGGGCTTGCAGTGTCGCCTGCACGAAGTTCTCCGTGTAGTGCTCCTGCTGGAAGACCTTGACGGCCTTCCGCAGCCCCGAGGTGCCCGGCTTCTGGCCCTCGTACACCCGGGTGCTCACCGTCAGGCTCGTTACCGACGTCGCGGTCATGCTCGCACGGTGATTCCGCGGGCGCGCTGCAACCGACAGGGGAAGAAAAAAAAACAATGAGACGAGAAACCGGAGATTGAGGTTAATCCGTTGGTCGCGACCGGCGAGGAGACTCAACGCAGACCGAACACTCGCTACAGTCGCTCGATAACTGTCGGCGAACTTTGCCTGTCAATGACACGCAAGGGCACGGGCGCCCGGTCGCCGCCATCTTGGAAGATCGCGCGCGCCAACTGCCGCGGCAGCCCGCGCGCACGTGCACGCCACGACCGAAATCACATAAAACCATCAGAGCTGTCGTTGACACCTGACACTTTGACCATTGTCGGATCGCAGAGCGTTCTATGTCTCGCAGGGAAGACGAAGATTCGAAAGGGATTGATGGACTGATTACCGGCAATTTTAACAATATTGATATTGCATAACTCCATTTTCATGATCGCCGCGATGTTACAAAGATAATTTTGATTATCATTTTAATTATCTTTAATCGTACCAATACGTCAAATAATAAAATACCTATACTTCTCTTAACTGAGAAGACCTTTCTTATCGAGTGGACTCGGCTTGCCGAGTTTTGTGTAATAATTCCTTTACGATTTGAAGAATTCTTAGGTTCCTTTAACATATAAACTCTATCTAGTCAAAAGATATGATAAACTCTATCTATTTCTCATTTTCTAAAACAAGATTAAAATATTACTAAACCTTTACTAAACTAAATGCGTTTGTCTCGAAATATTGATTTTACATCAGAATATAAATAGATATTCATGCACTTGCTTGTAGAATACAGAGAATCTTTATTTATAAAAATTATAAGAAATGTAGAAAAAAAATCGAAAACAAATAACTACTAAATAGGTATAATAATAACAACTAACTAAAAAAATTAATGAAGTAAGACGAAGACAAAATTGAAATAGAGCGATTCGTTAATAAGCAAAGAATGTGGTGCGCGCGACATGCAGCATCGTGAACACGTGAGAGAAATCGCCCGCAACATAAAGATTACGAAGTAATGCTAAATCTTAATCTTAAGCTAGATTTTACGTCATAAGCCAGATTTCTTCGGAGAAAAATCACGTATGTTTTTAATTGTGATATCGATATATTTAAAAAAAGACAGAAAATATGAAATTCTTGGTAATTATTATTATTATATTATGTGAAATCTATTTTTTTGAATTCAATTCAATTTACATTTACTAAGAAAAAAAGACTTTTTTCTATGAGAAGAAGATATAAAGATTTTTATTATCCAATTCTAAGCAAAAAATGATATTCTTTTTCGGTCGATTAAATTATCTTCATATTAATAAATGCTATGTGTTACTTGATGTCAAGAACTATTCTTGAAAAGAGAATAACATTTGTACAAGTGTAAGATAAATGTATCGCACGCGAACTTGTTCTGCTATTTGTATCTACTCGATTACTCCAGTTTTCGAGTCGCGCTCTTTTCTTGGCTTTAATATCAAATTTGCATAAAACAGCTACTTAAACAGATACTTTCCAAGCAAAATGAACGATGGCGAACGAGAACGTTCGCGTAATGTATACGTAATGGAGATAATAGTCTCATAGATAAATGACGCGTGAATTAACAACACGAAAGCGAAACGGGAAGATGGAAGTGAACGCGTGACAATTTCCTATAAATATAGGATTTATTCTTGTCGCGTTTGATAAACAAAAGACGAGAAAATATATGAGATATATTTATACATTAACATGGCAATTCGCTGCTCTAAGCTGAAAGTCGTTTAAGAAATCGATAGAAGTAAAAAAAAAAATTACAAATTTAATTCGCGTGTTTGACGTCAGCATATTTTATATTGTTTTGAATTAAGATAGCAGATATATTAAGCGTCCCGAGCGTCTTACGCACGCATCGTTAAGAGATAAGTGGATAGGGTCGCGAGTTCGACGTTTGAAATGCTAATAATAAAAGATCACGTTTAACTGCTGCAAAAGGGAAGCCTGTATTTCGCGGGCACCATTCAACATCAAGAGCATATTATTATTATGATTATATTATTACATTAGTCTCATAATAAAGATCTTTCTCTGAGAAAACTCTGCCTCCCCTCCCCCACCCCCGAGTTTTTCGGGGAACGCCTCTCCGGGAATCCCCGTGGAAAAAACACGCGAGTGATCGAAATTGAAATGGGCGGAAGATCATTCAACAGGAGGTTATTTCGCGTAATCGCCGCGTGATCCGCGAACATAATTATAAGCACCCAGGCCGATTCGCGTCGACAATTCGGATTTATCTTGACGACGGATTGGCGACTATTTCCTCTTAGATTACAAGTCCATTTGTGACGCAAATAAGGGGAAAGGTAAATATTGACACACGTAAGCGCAGAGAGGATTTCGCCCCGAGAGGATCTAAGCTTTCGGAGATCCGACTTGGTCGCATGGAGAACGATGAATTACGCATACGTCGAGAAAGAGAGCGGTCTCTCTTGCGGAAGTCGCGGATGTCCTGGGGGCCGCGAGAGCGTCGGTACCAAGGGAAGGGCTGGAGAATGAGAGAATTCGCGGAAGTCACGCGATCGTCGCGACCGATCGGGTCGGTCAGCGGTTTTTAGCCGCGCACGACGGACGCGCGCGGCACGATCGTTGAAAAACGCGGCTGGAGGGAGGCGTGTTAAGTCAAGGGTACCGCCGATACAAAGTCCATGAGTTTATAAAACGGGGACGTACCTACTCCAAAATCCAGTTTTCCACACGAGGGCGCGCGATCGGTAGCCGCGTCCCGCGGGAGCGAAGTGTCCCTCCCGTGTTTCCTCCGATCGTTCCATTTACGTTCGCAGGGACCAGGTCGTGATCGATCGTGTTAGATTGATGGTGTTAAAGGATGAAAAAAAAGATGATAGCGAGTTGGAAATTCTCACAGTTTCACGCGACACGGCGACCGCGGGTGGCATGCTGATACCGGATTATCGTGTCGTTAAAATTCCCGCCGAGATAATTTCTCGCACGATCCCGCCGGTTAATCGGTTAATTTGGACTGAAGGAAGATACATTTATCGTTTCGATAATACTATACGTGCCGTAAGAAGCCAGTTATTGAATCCACTATCTGGTGTTCGCACCTCGCGGGATGATACACATTTGACGTATTTGATAATTTTATGTTAAAAAAAGAAGAAAGAGAAAGAAAGAAGGTGATGGCGCAAGAAGAAATCTAATCGAGCATAATTATATAGTTTAACGCAGCACACAGAAGCTTGTTCAGGTTCGTACTTCCTAAAGTGTCCGCATCATCTGATCCTCTCAATTTGCCGGTCCGAGCAGCTGCTGCGTTCGAGGAGGTGCCAAAGTATAACGGAAAAAGAGACTTTCTCTCATTCTTCTTTTTATCAGCTTCAAAGACATCATGTTTAAGTCCCGTGTTTACCCAGGCAGCGACTTCTCGCTGACACGAGACAGCGAATCCGAGAGCACGCCGTTACTGTCCTCGGAATCTCGAACGAGCCCGGAACCGACGATATTCGGCGATTCGGAAACGAGCGACTTAGATCAGAGCCCGTCCGGCTGCTCTCTTATGTAAGAATGTACATGAGATACATCTGCGAGGGAGATGTGTCGTATTTTTATATAATTAATAATCCATATATAATTAATGCATATATAATTATATGATTAATAGCATATATCATCATGTATAATGTTAATAATAGATATAATAAGATATAATAAGTGCAGAGAGAGAAATAAATGATCAATCATGTTTCAATCATGTATCAATCGTATTTTTGTTTACTTATAACAAAATCTATTTCAGTTATCTGATAAAGAAATTTGTTTCTTATGTATCTTCCGTTATTCTGTCTAGATATGGGAGTGTAGACACTGCCAATTACAAAACGGTCCTACCTATATCGAAGAGGCCATTCTCTTCAACACGGGATAGTGAATTATTCGTTTCTACGATGTCGAGTCCACTTTCCATAGTAAAATTCGATCACGAAAAAGATTATGAGCCGCGCAACGTGGACTTGGTAAGAATATATATATATTTATACATACATATACAGAAAAAGATTAATTTTAAATTAAGATATTCTCATATACATTCGAAAATTGGATTAATATATTTCGAAAATCAAAATCTTCTTAAAAAGATTATAATATTCTTATGTATAAAAATATTTATCTTAATTTAATGAAATATAATTTATAAATGTTCAAACTTTTGTAAAATCTAAAAACTTCCAAAAATTCGTCACGATAATAAATTAGTGTGTAACGAAATACGATACGGTTGAATCTTGGTGTTGATATAAGTACTTTTGCAAAAAAACTTGTATCAATATAAATTCAAATCAAGATTAAAATCTTTCTAAAAAGATTGTAATATTCTTGCTTATGTATGAGAATATCTACCTTAATATAAGATTAATTTTTTCTTCTTCAAAAAATCTAAATTATCACAGCTTTTCAAGAAAAAAACTTTCAAAAGCAACATTCAAGCTATAAGCGTTAAAAAGTAACTACGCTATTTTATTTCATATAACAGTTTTTGATTCAATTTAACACATTGCATTTACAATAAATAAATTTGCTCTTACAATAAATAAGTTTAATTTTTTCTTCTTTCTTGATTTGTTTTACAAAAATAATATAAAATTTCTTTCTTTAAAACTCGATTTCTATCTATGTTAAAAATAGTGATATCAGAAATTAGTTTAGTAAAATGTAGTTTATAAATGTCAAAACTTGTAAAACTTAAAAACCTTCAATTCGCAATAATAAATTGGTGTGTAACGAAATACAATAAAGATATTAACATACCCATAACATTTGCCTAGATGATCAGTAAATACGTTAGCGCAGATAATACAAATCCGATTTCTTCAATTTTGTGCATCACTTTTCTTATTTTCTTATCGTTAGATATCGACGAACGAAAATTCTAACGCGAAGAAAGCGCACGAGTTAGATTTTAAGTCTGGACCAGTGCTATTTCAACCCGACATCGCGCAGACTTCCTGCAAGGATCTCAAGCCGAAGCAGAGTTCGCTGGTCACCATGTAAGTATCTTTTGAGATGAAATCTGTGCAAAATTAATACGTGACGGGTAAATTTTCCCAGTTATGTTTACACAAAAAATACGCTCTTGACCCTTTGAGTGTGATTTTTGATGCTTGATTACATCTCCGCGATGAGTTTCTCCAAGAAAAATAAAAATATGTTCTTATCATTAAGAGTAGAAATAAAAATACATTTTATTGTTTTATATATACTCGAGAACAACACGAAAACATAAAAATATCATGCATATCATTTCGGGACAAGAATCATATCTAAATATATCACTCAAAAGGTTAATGAACGGCCCCTTAAAATCAATGAGTCACCGATCGATACCCTTTCCTATGTTTGCCCTAAATACCCTCTCCTAAGTCGAGCAGAGATAGCATTTAACAGTAGATAGATTCAACAGATTACGAAAGAGAAAATAGAACTTATCTATTATCTGTGTGTCTTCCTCCTCTTCAAAGATTAGATCAAACCAGAATTGTAATCGAATTTTCGAATCGTCAGTGCATTTTCGTAACGTTAATTCGTTGACATAGGTCACATTTCCTAACTATGATCATGGTTGCCACCTTCGAACTACTTTCTTGTACTGCTTTCTCTAAAGAAAAAGTCAACAGATTTGGCCCTCCTGCCGGAGATTTCTTTTCGAAACCGAAATATGCGTGTTGTATGTGTACATTACTATTTCTTAAAAAAGAAGATTATTAAAATTCAGAATAGGGGATTTTTTCCGTGCAGCCGATAGTTAGCCGGAAATACAAAATGCCGGAGTCTCCGGCCGAAAATCAGAGAGATGGCAACTGTGAACTATAATCCCATGTAACATATAATATCGCAGTAATATTATTTAACATAATTATTATATTTCCAGTGTACTGCAATATTACTGCGATATTTCTGCAGTATTATGTGCCACATGGGATACGTAGAATATTTAACATTTCCAATAATAATACAGCTTTCCAAGAAATAAATTCTGATATTACTAATTTCTAATTATAAAATAAATATTAGTATAATAATATCCAATTACCCAATTTAATATTATCATAAAAAATAAAATAATTGGACAAATTGGACAAATAAATATAAAACATATAATAATTAGATTTTTTAATAACAAATAATTCTTTATTAAATAGTTTAATAGCATCCCTAAAAGGCTTATTCTATCAAACCAATGAAACATTTGACAATTTAACACCATCCGATGAACGTCTAATTTCTCCAACAACAAGTTTCAATCCTACACAACACGGATGACTGTTTGCTGACAGTTAGTCGACTTTTCCCAGTCGGCGTAAAATCGACTATATGTCGACTTAACTTGAAAAGTGATCTTACTGTCAACTTTTAGTCAACTGATAGTCAACTTGGAAAGTCAACTCTCAGTCGACTATTTTTGGGACATTCGTCAATTATTAGTCAAATATAAGTCAATATTCTGCTTTTTAAAAGTTGACTCTTGACTTCTCTAGTCAACTTATAGTCAACTTTCAGTCGACTTCGTGTTGCGTGGGAATGCTTATTCACCCCTGCATTTTACGACAGAAAAGAAAGACAAAAGATTTCATGTGGAGTGCTCGCGCCAGGGCCGCTCGACGATTCGAGGGGGTCGCTTCTGGTTCCATTTCGGCCACAGTTGAGTCTACAGCGGACGTTGCACGCAAAGGGTGGCTAGGGAGCGGAGTGTAAAAAAAAAAAAAAATAAGGATCGATGGCGACGCGCTTGTCAATGCCGATAAAATATACCGTTTATCGCATCGTTGCTTGATGTTTTTACTCGAGTACGTCCTGGATCGGCACGGAATGAATCTCTCGCGTCGCGTATCGCGAGTCGCGGTTGTTTATTTCCCGCGGATGGCTGATGGCAACCGGATCGAAACATTGCATCAGCACATCTTGAATTGATGCCTTCTTTATCGCATCGGGACCGATATCCTCGGCGACGCGCGCGCGTGTGCGTACATGTGCGCGGCGTTAGAGGCGAAATCGACAGCGTTAATATAATATTTCAGAGACGCTATCGCGTGCCTCGCGCATCAAAAAGAGCGCCTTGTTAAGATAAAGCACGATATGAATAGTTGCATAAAACGCGACAGTTAATTCACGCGATTCACGCGTGCGCTATCGCGCTGGAAAAATGATGTTAGATCTAGAAAAAAATCTAGAAAAAAAACTAATCGCGACTCTCGACGGTAGGTTTCTCCCCTTCATCGTCCCGTCGTTCCCGGGGGAGAAGCGCGAAAAGGGTGATCCCCCTCCGCGGTGAAAATCAAGGGAGAAATGACCCGAATCTCTTCTTTTTATAGCCGCAGATAAGGGGGGAAATCGATTTTATAATCGTTTCCGCTCGCCGATTATCAATTAAGGGCAAACAAATCGAAATCCCGCGAAATCCACAGATTCGAATTTCCATTCGACAGATTAATCAAGCCTCTCGAATCCGCGCGCGAGAAGCGAGACGGCTACTCGCGCGTAGGGCACACTGCCGCGTCTCTACATGTGACTAATATAACCTAAATACGCGATCGTGCTGGACGTCGACGCGAGGGGCGTGAGCGCCTTTTAACGGACGAGGAGAACACCGTTCGGGAGACTCACCGTCACAGCCGCCGCGACCTCGCAGGCTTCCCCGTGGACGGCGTGCATCGGCGTTCTGGCCGTCGACGACACACGCGCGACTGTACCTCGCGGAGCCGACGAGCGCGGCTCCGCTCCTCGCGCTCCCGCGTCTGAAAAACGAGCGGGCGAGCGAGGCGAGACGGTCGTCACTCCGCTCTCGATTCGCTCGCGCCCGGTCCTTTACCTCGCCGAGGCCGGGGACACGGTCGCCGCTCGTTTCCGAGACGCGGGAACGAAGGTGCGCGCCTCGCGCCGCGCCGCGCCGCGCCGCGCGACGACGTTCGGAGAGCGGAGAGTCTGGAGCGGCCCCGAAGGGGTTACCGCTCTGTCTGTTGCCCGGGCAACAGACGAACGCCCCGAAGGTGAATGCCCTTAGCCGGCAATCTGCCGTCGCCGCCGCCGCCGCCGCTCCTACCGCCGGACGAACGCGCGCACCGGAGCTGCGCTCCTCGCGATCACCGCGAAACGCGGTGTTAGAATTAGAGATTCTCGAATTCCGGCGCTGATTCACACGCGAGGCTGACGCGTTCGTTGACGATACTTGGGCCAAGACTCACTGCCAGCACTGAAAATCTATAATGCACGTAACGTAAACTGTAGATTTTCAATGCTGCATGTTGAAGAATCTAAAATTTTGCTGGATACAGATCTGAAAATAATTTTATTGGACTCAAAGAACGATTTTGTTGAAGAATCTCAAATTTTGCTGGATACAGATCTGAAAATGATTTTGTTGGGCTCAAAGAACGATTTTGTTGAAGAATCTAAAATTTTGTTGGATACAGATCTGAAAATGATTTTGTTGGACTCAAAGAACGATTTTGTTGAAGAATCTCAAATTTTGCTGGATATAGATCTCAAAATGATTTTGTTAGAATCTTAAAAGTAATGAGCAATGCTGCAAAAAATTTTGGTATTCTAGCAACTGGTTTGAGCATTCTACATAATTATTTTGACAGTTCAACAAAATTGCTTTTCTGATCTGTATCCAGCTAACATTTTAGATCTTTCAGCAAAACTGTTCTTTCCGCATGGCAGTGAATCTTGGAATACAGAATCGCGCGATATCAAGCTTGGAATTAGAATATCTGGAATACACCGGATTTTTCTTTTTCTGAACTTTGATAGTAGATACCTTTTTGCAATCTATGATTTTAATTTAAATTTAATAAATTCATCTTACGATGAAATTGAGTCTCGGTTCGACTTGACCGAGAATGAACAAATAGAACAATTACAACAAAGAAAGATGGATATATATTTGAAATAAGTCACTGCGACTTTATATTATTGCTCTACTTTGCAGCATAAACTTCATAATATAAAATTGTTAATCATATATGATAGCATGATACGTTATAAAATATAAAATTAAACAGAACATTTAGAACGAGGTGAGAGATAGATTTTCGAAATCGGATGTTGTTTGCCCCACATCCGACAGTCTTGGTCGAAAATACTCCGAAAACACGTGGTTATTTCGCGGTTGCGAGAGGAACGCATAATTACGCATGATTTCGTGAAATGGCTTTTACAACGACGAATCAAGTTCAGCGGTAGGATAAAGATACATGCGTCCTTGATCCATATACCCGCGGCCCATACGCCACGTATGACTATGACGATACGACCATGGGATTCGTATTAGATAACCGAATGATAGACACATGATGATAATACGCATTCTGATGCGCAAACGGTGTTGTGAAGAAGACAGATAGGAGTATCTTGACACGAGTTCGCGCGCGCGAGAGCGGAATGTGCGAAGTGTCGATTAATTATCGGAATGTTCGCGTGACATGAACGTAACGTGCACATTAACGTAATGTGTATATTATTCAAGAGAAAATTGCTGATAAATGGCATATAGGATATCCGAACCAAGCATTTTTATTATAAATGACTAGAAATTGTTCGATCACTATGTTTCTTCTTTGATATTCCGTAAATTCGAGAGTCAGAGTTACGAGAAAGATATTTAACGTAGAATTATATATATTGAAATATATATAATTATATATTATAATTATATAATATATATAATTGAAATATATATAATAGATATAATTACGTATATAAATATCTGCGTAAAATTTATATCTTTTATAACTCTGATCCTCGAATAAATCTACTCGAAAATATACATAAAATATCCTGTGATCATATATTTGCTATGATATATATTATAAAATTAATTTTTATATTTTAGATATTTAACTTAATTAATTCTTATATTTTAGATTTTCAATATGGAATACGATATTGGGATCGTCGTTACTTACGATGTCATGGGGAATTGGGATGGCCGGATTCTTTCCTGGGATCATCCTGAATCTGTTGATGAGCGGTTTATGTCTGTACACCGCTTACCGTCTCGTTGTTGCACATGCATATCACGGTAAAAGAAAATTTTCTTCCGTTACAAATTCGATAACGTACGAATAATGTTACAATTAATTAGGTGGTGGAGCAAACATAGAAGTCTTAGACTTATGCCGGATATATCTCGGCAAATGGGCGGAACATATCGCTAGAATCTTTAGTATTGCCGTACTGCTGGGCGCAACTATAGCTTACTGGATATTAATGGCCAATTTCCTGTATAATAGCGTCAATTTTATTTATGGTAAATGTTCTTGTCCTTTCTCTAAACACTAAGAAAATACGAGTCCTTGCGGATCATCTTGGAATACGATATTCATTTTGTAGACATAGCTGACTGGTCAATACATCCTGTCAACACATCTGAGAATATTTCGCATGAAGAAGGTATGTATACATATATAGATACAAAGTTTTAATTTATTCCTTGAGAATAATGTGTTCCTTACTGCAATGATTTCGATTACAGTTTTGTGCCCGAAAGAGATCCAAAACAATAACACCATTATAATTTACGAGAAAACATTTGATGCACTGGGACCAGTGTGGGATTTACGAAACACAGTGCCTTTGTTTCTGGCCATACTGATATTTCCTCTCTTAAATTTTAATAGCACGACATTTTTCACAAAGTTTAATTCTTTCGGTGAGCACATACGTATCGTTAGTCATCTTTATATTTAATATAATCCGAATATATTCTCTTAATAATATCTGGTCATGCATACAACTTAAAAAAAATTGCCATTATGAGACATAAGTTTTTAATATAATTTATTTAATATATTTTTTAATATATCTCATAGGAACGGTGTCGGTCATGTATCTGATTGCCTTCGTTATGATAAAATCAGTATCGTGGGGCATCAACATGAACCAACTTGATTGGGAGATGAGTTGGGTAATACGGCCTACGTTTCCGGCGCTAACCGGAATATTAGCAATGTCATTCTTCATCCATAATATTGTGATCAACATAATGCAAAATAATCGCAATCAAGAAAAGAATGTTAGTTACTTTAAATCGTGTTTTCTTACTATACGTTAACCACTTGCGAAGATTAAATAAGAATGATTTTCTTTTTAGGGAAGGGATTTAACTATAGCGTATCTCCTCGTCACGTTAACTTACATCATCGTTGGAGCAATGTTTTTCATGTGCTTCCCACTGCCTAAGTCATGTATAGAAGACGTAAGCATAATATTTTTCTATAGAAATGCAATAAAATATTTGATATGACATAATATAAAAATTCTACGATACGCTTTCTAAATCGGATCTTGTTTCATTGCAGAATGTACTGAATAATTTTCAAAAGTGGGATGGTCTCACGATAGGTGCTCGTATGGTGTTACTTTTCCAACTGATGACTGTTTATCCTTTGCTCGCCTACATATTACGTATCCAATTGCTCTCGTGGATATACAAAGGAATGGCTAACAGAGGCATAGTGCTCATCATTAATTTCATATTAGTTTTTATATGTATCATTTTCGCGATGTTTGTACCTCACATCGGAACTATTGTCAGATATACCGGCGCTTTAAGCGGGCTTATTTACGTTTTCACTTTTCCGAGTTTACTGCATTTGTCCATTTTGAAGAAAGAAGGAAACCTAGGAATGTGTTCGATATTATTCCATTTAGCTATACCTGTTATCGGACTTTTAAATCTCATTGCTCAATTCTTTATCACAGATCGTTGAGCATATAATTAAAATCTGATAGACTGTGCGATTGCATTTATGTGACATTTAACTTTCAATCGGGCAAGAGGAGGATCTCTCAGAGGTTCAGAGAGTTTTATCGCGAATATGTTATCTATTTTTAAATATAAAAAAGACGCTAACATGTCGATAATTAATTCTTCCGATTGCGAATAAATCGTTTTCTCTTTGATTTTTGCGTTTTCCGATGATGAAATTTGCATTTTATTTCAAGATTTGAAGAATAATAGAGGTTTCTGAGACTCGAACATCATTCGATTACGTAGCTAATGCGTTTTGCCTGCGGTTAAGAGTTATTATTTATTAATGCAATTGCGTATATCACTATGCACTTGAAGAGAATCTTATAGTGTTCGAAAATTTTATTAAAAAAGAATTGATTTTAAATAATAGATAGAAAAGCGTTAAGTGAAATTTATTGCACAGTAGTCTGTTAACAGATTATTCAGTGCATAGTAAGAAATTCATATGTGTGATTTGAAAAGTGTAAAATTTAAGACAGCATAATAGAGATTATGTAAGTCAACTGTTTCGTAAACGTAATGAATAATATAATTTATTTAATTACTCGTGATACACATTAATCTAGGAAAGATAGATTTTTATTTTCTTACTGTAAATACAAAGCTCGTTTATTTCAATAAACACACATAATATTAAATGTAAACAATTATTTCCTATTATAGTTTATTCAATCTAAACGTATATTTTCATTACCTCAAATTCAACTCTGAGGTATCTTGTAAACCCAAACGGTGTCAACTCCATGTCCAACTGTCATAACAGGATACGTGTTAGGAAGAGGAAATCTACATGCGATTACGAGGGAATCCTTGCGCAATTCGCTATTGAACTTCTTTTCAATATCTTCCATCTGTAAAAGACTTCTTGATATACAGTTCTTTTTTAAGAGTCACAGTGTAAATATTAAAGGGAACGTACCATCTGATCTACACCAAATATAACGACGTTGTCATATCTTCCCAGATGATGTTTCCATAGATCCTGCTTAAGAAACGCGGTGTCGCTCGACAGACCGCTAATCAGTGCTCGAAGCCTCGAATACCATACCAGCCAGGTATTTAATTCGATACCGTGGGCCTGAAAGCCACGCTTTGCCGCCGCGAGAACCTATTTATAAATTATCTCATTCGCCGTTGTTGTTGAAAGAGTGGAAAAGTTTATTGCCTTGCGCGTCCTGTTCTGCAGTTTACGTCACATTTTCCTCGCGTGACTCGTCACCTCGCGATTATCATACTCACAATACGTCCGTCGCCGCTGCCGAGATCAATCAAGGAGCCGGAGCGGCCGTTCAACGCTCGAATAACATTCTTTACTTGCTGACGTGTGGCCGGCACGTATGGCAAACATATCTTGCGAAACGCAGGGCTCACAAATGAAAAACACACGACGCTGATCGCTGTCGCAATCCCGCCTGCCGGCACAGGGAAATGGAGTTTATTAAGATCAGCGTGGAGTTGTTAATTTCAATTCAATAATAAAAACAATATTAACGCACGACCGTACCTGTAGCTGCAATAAAAAATAAGCCGATCTTCGACGATTTTCGTGTCTCGATAGGAAGCTCCATTTTGATACATCTCGTTAATGTTTAGCTTTTTACATTATAAAACAAATGTTCAAATATGGACTTAAGCTTAAAGCGCTTTATAAATGCCAAACGTGTACAAGCTTGAAATCATAACTCTATGTCGAAATTTCATGTTCGATCGTCTGCGTTTGCATGATTTCGTCCGTATTTCCACGTGCTAAGCAGAAATCGACTAACCTAATCCGAGTTGAGCAATATAGGTTATCACACTAGATATGCGAGACTCATTTGCGTAATACACCACGCTGAATATTTTTATTCTAATCTATCTACGTGTAAAACGACGCGCGTATTTAAGAGTATTTTTTGAGTTCACGTTCTTCACACATTGATACATTCCGGACGACATGGCGAAGAGTTTGAGTGCAAAAATCGGCCCATCGATTTTAAACGCCGACCTGGCGCAGCTTCACGAAGAGTCGCAAAAGTTGCTGGACAACGGCGCGGATTACCTGCACCTGGACGTGATGGACGGTCACTTTGTTCCCAATCTCACGTTCGGTCATCCGATCGTGAAGTGTCTTCGTAGTAAAATAAAGGACGCCTTCTTCGAGACACACATGATGGTGTCCAATCCGGAGCAGGTATATACACGCAAGTTCAAGCGCAATTATTTTCCAGACAAAGATAAAATTTGTAACTTTATAAATTGATAATTTAATTGAAATAATTACAGTGGATCGAACCCATGGCTGACGCTGGTGTAGATCAGTATACGTTTCACGTGGAGCCAGTAGAGGATGTTCCTCTAGTTTGCAGGAAAGTGAAGGAAGCAGGAATGAAGGTGGATACTACCTACAAAAATCAATACTTGTTAACGTTGATACATTTGGAATTAATGGATACACACATTTTGGAATTAAAAATTTATCAATTTAAAAACAGGTTGGAGTGGCACTCAAGCCAGGGACACCTGTGGATGTGGTGACAGACTATGCGGATCTAGCAGACATGATTTTAGTGATGACTGTGGAACCTGGTTTCGGTGGGCAGAAATTCATGGAGCCGATGTTAAGGAAAGTAGCATGGTTAAGAGAGAACTATCCTGGATTAGATATCGAGGTCGACGGTGGAGTTGGACCAGCTACAATTGAAGCTTGTGCAAAGGTAAACAACTTGTTAACTTGTCAAAGATTGCTGCAACGTATGAATAATTCAGTTAAAAGTTGGCTCATGCAAAATTAAATCATCAGTCTTTTTCATGTCATCAATATTTTTTAGGCTGGTGCTAACATGATTGTATCTGGCACGGCTGTCATAGGTTCTGCTGATCAAGCTAAAGTAATAACGACTCTTAGAGATACAGTGAATTGCTATTTGGGGCACAATCATTCGACATAGCGGTAATAATCGAGGATACTGTAAATATAAAAAGCGTTTCTGCGATAACTTGGCATTATATATATATATGTACAAAAATATATAAATACAAAGATTTGTATTTTTGATACAGTGACGTAATAAAATTCAATGTGGCTTTAGAAGAAACATGATATTTGACTATTTCTATCATTCATGCTATTATTTTTCTAAGATTTCTTTTGCGATTTCTTTAGCCACTAATTTAGTTCTCAATTCAGCTAGAGTTAGGAGAATAGCTTCCTCCGTTCTAATTGTTCGTGATCCTTGCTGTGGACACGTGTTCACATATTTATCAAAGACTAGAGATGGATCGTCGACGTCTAAATGTGGATCCACATCTATGGCAGCTTCTAATCCAGCGAGACCTCCAAATACTATGAGACAGTGGCAATACTCTAAGCTCTTTGCTTCTATCTCGTCGATTGATGTTCCCTTATCAGATGTTCCAATCGTCAAGTCATATCCTTCCTTATACTGACAATTCGTCAACACCTCCGTCAGGTTCTTGGCCAGTTTGACATTGTAGCCCCAATAGACACCAGTCTCCGCACGCGGTACGTTAGGCGATACAATAATACCTTTTATTTTCTTTCGTTTCAGCTGCTCTGCCGGTATCTTTACTGTCACCCTTAACCCAGGCATCAGTACCTTATCAACATGAATCTCATTTAACAATCCCACATTCACTTGGGAACCTCTGCCGACCTTTATGGGTTTATTGGTAACTATACCCTCCCGATATAGGAATTCATCCTCCTGTCTCAGATGATGCGGCGCATCCAATGGGTTTAATAAACCGGCGTACTGCAAGTCCTTGTGGATCGGAAAGAAGTACTTTCTCAGATATTGCGGGCACTCGACATACTGCAGTATCCTAGCTAGTTGTAGACACCCGACTCTGCCTTCGCCCAGCATGTCGTTCTTCCTGACCTTCAGCTTCTCATCTTCCGTGACTTCGCCCTTGTCATCGAACACCACGATCTCGTCCACCTTGTAGATGCACGCGGCACGCGCAATCTGTCCCGCCAGATAGGTACGCAGCTCTGGGGACTGCGCATTGTCGAGGATCGACCCGGGTACCGCTATGCTGATGGTGCAGACGTCCCTCCGCTCGTACCTCGTACCGACTTCCTCCTGATGCTCCTGCGTCTTGTCCTTCGACTCTTTCTCGAGTTCCTCCTTCTTCGCCCTCTTCGCCAATTTTTCCTCCCTCCACTGTTTTCGAAGTTCCTTCCGTTTACGGTTGTACTCTCTCCAGTTCTTTACTTCAGGCTTTGCGGCCGACATTATTTCTTCCTCGAAACTTGTCTTATTAATTTCGACGCACGATTGACGACGTTTCAAATTCAAGCTGTAAAGACGACCTAACCTCAACGACCTCTTTCCCCATTTCGAACATCGTCGATACTTCGAATATCGCAATGATCGTCTCGGTACTTCGAGAATCGCAATGGCGCGCTTCGATAGATTTCGATAGATTTTGAATCGTGTCAGCCAGGAAACCCGCTATAACCGCTATCTAAAAGTAAATCTCACGCGTAAAAGATCTTGTAAAATGATCGTTTGCCATAACGTTAAACTATGTGCGATATAATTAAATCTGACGCAAAAAGGAGCGAATTTTGTTCCGCTGAATTGATTCGATAAAGAAACGAAAGTGCCCGGGAAAAAATGTTTCACATATAATTATATAAAATTATATATAATTATGTATAATTATATATAATTATTGACATATTTTATATATAATTATATAGCAGTAGTTTATTTCACTTCAGCGTACATTGCAACACAAAGAAGGGGATTTGGTTTACAATCTTTCCTATCATTCATCCATACCTACTATAATCTTGTGGCCGCTATTCTATACCTATTTACATCCCAAACCTTTATATTTAAAATAGACTCATTTGTTTTTATATATATAAATATATAAAATATATATATATATATATATATATATATATATATATATATATATAATTTTTTAAGGTGCTAAGCACTTCTTAAGGATATGTAATCGTTCATCGAACAAATTCGTATTTAACTTGCGAAAGTGCGACATATTTGGATTGCACAATATGGATATCTTACCTTGATTTCTCAACATCTGCGACTCGATTTAAATCCGTTCGACTTTACTACAAAGTGCCCACTCGGCAAATTGCACCGAGACTTTCAAGCGTCGAAGTTAATCGAGTCAAAGGTGCGGTGCAACAAAACTGGAATGTGGAAATTCGAACGTAAGTATGCGAGTATGTATTATAATCATTCTATCGAAATATTATATATTCCGATTTATAGTTTTATGTTTACGGAACGTTTCCTAATCAAACTTTACATATCACGTTAAAGAGACACGAATTCTTTGGTTTTTGTGTGGCACGATGATAAAGATTTATCATAAAATAATATTTATAATATTTACGATCAAAATAATGTTTGCACAAATAATGTTTTGTCCATAAAATATTATTTATGAAACAATAATGTTTATGATGACAAAGAATTTAAAAATTTTTAGATTTTAACGACGATGGACTTCCCTTCTTGGACGAAGACAAAAATAAGATCATTAATCTTCCGTATGTGTACGTTGAAGATCCGATTCGAAGTGTTCAATATCACAGCCTAATGCTTAAGGGCACCACCAATCAATTAAGAAGATGGCCGAATGATCTTTTCAGTTCATTTATGACAGCGTGCCTCGTCATTAGCAGTTTTATTCTTCTTGCCTTTATCACAGCGATATTTTGTTCACCCATAACAAACGATGATAATTGCTGGTATATAATTTACTGATAATTGAATGAATGTTTTCAAGAAAATAAATATTAACAATACTGAGTGAAGAAATAAAATTCTACTTTTAATAAAATAAAGAGAACGAAAAGAATCCAATTAATGTTTCTGATATTTGATTAATTGATCTTCAATTCATGTCTAATAGTTTCAACGTTTAGTAATTAATTTTTTTATTTGTGTAAAAATATTGTATACTTAACAAACAACTCGATTTCTTTTTCAATCAAAAAGTGTACAAATTGTTTACAATTTATTTATGTAGTGAATTGAAGATTTCCGAGGATGAATGTTCCTTTAATGTCTATTTTGTGAAGGAAGCTACGCAGATCTGGTCCGGGAAAGAATTCTGTTATATCGAGGCTGCAGCGAGAGAACAACCCAATCTGAATGTATATATAAAAATTCTTTAATTTTATTCACATTTTATTTACAAAAGATTAAGTAATTTGAAATTTTACCTTTTTAATATAAATATTTGAGAATTACTACATTTAACTTTGGATAAAATATAGACTTTATGATTTTATTTCTTTTCTTTCATTCCAACAAAAATATAATCACAAGGATAATCACAGTTATTTTTTTATAGATACACTTAATCAATTTGATGCGTACTTCCGATACACCAAACGCATCGGAAGTTTATCTCAAAATGGCATTGACCACTCAAAATGCCAATATTCACATCGCCGATTTATTAATTGACAAATTTTTCAGCAAGTAATAATTACAAGATTTTTGCACCCATAATAATTCAAAATAATACACATACATTTTTGTGCATTTTTATAATTTAACTATATTTGACATATATTACATTTCATAAAATAATTTTGTATACAAAGCTTTAACAAAAACATTTAAGTAAAACATTTTTTTTTTACATAACATAAAATGTTATTTCTATATAGAAAAGATTCCATATATCTATCTAAAATTCCCGAGATAAACGCTTCTATCTCTTTGTTTCATTGCAATCAGTCACTGGGCAGAACTCTAATTTATTCTTTTTATTTTCTCTAATTTCGGTCAATAAGACGATGAAGAGGTCATGGAAGTGTTAATCTCGCAAGCGAAGAACAGGCCTGCCTATATTATCACTTTACAAATTCTTTTGCCTATTTAGAATTAAATCGTTTTTCTGTTTACTTCAATTTTCCAATCAAATTATTCTAATAACACATTTATTTATTTATTCTCGTCAGAACGGAATTATCGAGTATTGCGAAAAATTTGAGCAATGAATTGTTGCTGATGGCGGCAAGAGCGTATCTGCTTTGGAACTTTCCCGGAGTTGCAATGCATCCCAGTGCATATTGCAATTTGTCAATTGTCAATAAATCTCGATGGAAGTAAGTGAATAAATAAACGAATAAAGATAAATAATTAATATGATTTTTAATGCATCTATTTTTACTTTTGTAGTAAAGTGGGAAAACGAGATTGTATGCCGGACAAATTGATCACACTCGACCCAACAATCGATTTGCAAGCGACAGATGTGCATTGTCAAGCATTTTTAGGATTTTTATTACGGGAAATATCCAAGAATGCAACGCAAATTTATAGTTTGAAGGATGCATTGGATAAATTTTGTCCCAGGTATACATACACATAAAGTATACATAGATAAAGTATCTTCTTATTTATATGTAAACTCTTGAATTTTTAGGATTGATAATTGTCCCGAAGTACGAATACTCGATTTAAAATCGCGGTGTTTGGTCAACGCTTTTGATTGTCCTACTGTGTATACATCTGGAAAATCTTGGGGACTTATAATATAATCCAAAAATTTATTTATAAAGTTATCTATGAAAGAAACAATCTCCATCTCGTGAAATAATATAATCTGAAAATATAATTATGAAAAATGAAGAATTAATTAAAAAATTTGCAATAATTTGGTGACATTGAGAAAAATGACACTATTATAAAATTAAAAAATTTTTTAAATATTTAAAAATTATATAATTTGATGAAAATAAATTTTTTTCAATTTTTAAAAAATAATATAAATATGATTTGTAAAAAGATTTATGAGAAAAATGTATATATAATATAAGAATGTGAAATTTTTGATGAATAATTAGAAATTCAAATACAAATTTCCATATTATATATTAATTTCCATATTCTGACGTTTATCATCGTCATCTAGTGTGTTTTGAAGTTTCGGTGTTCATAGATCCATACTACACCCAGCCACATCCATATTTCTGCCACTAAATATAAAAAATTTGAAATTTATGTAATATATTTATTACGTAAAAATAAATAAAAAATAAATTATATAAAATAAATAATAAATAAATAAGATCTCAAATATATAATATAAATTTGTGTGTTAAGAATAGAATATTTTTTAAATTTAAAACAGTTTTAAATATGAAGATTTAAAAACAAAATTCTACTTTAACAGAAATTAATTTTATTATTTTGATTAGTACTAGAGATAGCTCGGTTATGTCACTCGGTTGTGACTAGAAGAGAGACATATACGTATCCAACTTTTGTCTGCAATAATTTCATATTATGTTTCTCCATAAAAAAAAATGAAAGAGGAATAAAGATATTTACAGATCAGCAGAAGAGGTCCTGCAGCATAAAGTAATGCAGTTTGTATTTGAAGATATTCTAAAAGATACCAAATCATTATGAGCACGTCACAAAAATCACACACCAGTTCAGCCAAAAAGAAGCCTATGAAAGGCAAACTAAATTGCGGTCGCTTCTAAAATATGTAATAAACGAGATTCATGAAGTGAATATGAAACTAAAGCATAAGAAAGGATATAAAATTATATATATTACTTGATAATAATTCTGTTTACCATTATAATGGAATAAACAAGCATACTAGCTGCAACAGCGGATATTATGGAGTGTAAGACAGAATAGCCGAAACTAAATATTACAACGGTCTTTTGCGAGGGGAAACCGAAGAAGCGAAGAATTTGTCCATTCTGCAAAATATTATACTCCGTTGATCCATAATAACACAAAGTCAATATTGATAGTGCCAATGGTACTGCTGTGGCTATCTTGAAACCTTCGTCGAAGAAAGTTTTTTTTTCAAGTGATTTCTTAACTTTCCCAATTATTTTGGAATTATTAGAATGATTCTTAAATAGACCAGGTGATATTTTAGCTTCGATTAGCTGCAAAAAAGAAAAATAAATTCATGATAAATAAATTCAATGAACTTGTTTTTCAAAAAATTGGATAATATGGAAGTGTGCTTAATTTATATTATTAGGAACTTATGTATATTCTTTTATCTATAAAAATAAGTATTTTTTATATCTATTTTGATCGTGAAACGTACACATGCAGCTGAAAAACAGATCATGTTGTAAATTTAATATGCAAATACAACGTACCGTTTTTGCTCGGCGTTCTTTGTAACCTTTCATCCTTTCTAAACCTTCATGATTACTTCGAACGCGACTTGGTCGATGATCCATTGTAATTGATAGACCACAATAAATTTTTTTATTAGGTAAACATATTAGTACTCTCTAAAATGCACATACAATATGTTAATCGTTGTTGTGTGTTATTTTTTAAATTATGAATAATATTTAACATATAACGAAGAAAATAAATTACGTAGCAAACTGATAAATTTGCAAAACAATGTAGCAAAGTAAAGATTATGGAAAAAATATCATACAGTGAAAAATAAAATTGATTGATAAATGTAATGTAACGATGATAAAAAGAAAAAATAGAATTGCATATTATTTCGTCATAATAGCAAAACTTCGCGTTATTGACTTCGATTTCTGATTTTCGAGGTTGTTTTGAATCGATTTAAAAAAAATAGAAGTTATTTTCGTTAACGCATTACGTATTTACGCAATTCATATGAATGTCTCGTGTGAAATAACCATGTAAAAAAATTTGTTTTTTTACGCAAATCATATTGAATGTGCTCAATAAAATTAGATTGATTCCCTTGAATAATTGATTAAACCACGTTCCAATGCACATACGTTAATTAATCTACTGTCAAATTGCAATCTATCGAAAATACATCAGAAGGCAAACCTCGAAAATTTGTGGAAAGTAGACGTGTAAATATAAAGTTTATTAAGCATATGTCTGTTTGTTAAACTATTTAACATGTATTTATATTTCTAAATTTACATTTTTCTAATTTGAAAAGGAATGCAATTTTTTCAGATCCCAGAAGAAGGATTGGAATATAAAGTGAATTATGGTCTTTCACAGTCGACGAAATTCTAGAGCCCATTGTGGACACTTCGTAATTAAATGTTTCTTGCAGTTTTTGAAAACAGTTATTCGTTCTCATAATAATACTAATTGTATTTTGCAGAGGATCGGACGAATGGCTTGTTCTTTGTGCAATCATTACGTAATGGGTAGCTCAGTATATGTGATTATTTTGGGCCTCATTGGGACCGTTAGTCTATCGTAATACTCCCATCTTGCTAATTTAATTTAAATATATCAGATAAGAAAGAAATAAACATTTAAGTGTCACACACTATCAATGTGAAATTTCGTCAGGTAGTCACGGCTTTTGACATAATACGCACAATAAATTACAAAATTCCTAGGACATCACGTCGTAGGAACAATCAAGAAAGTAATTATTATTGCATTAATAGGTGATATTCTAAAATAATTGAACATTTTTTCTAAAATAAATATCTATAGTCAATAAATCAATAAATTATTGCAAACTATTAAATAATAATTACAGTGCCCTTTACTGTCGAGAGGGACTTGAAATTGATGACGTCGATCTTGGGAATCGAGCATTATACTTTAATTATGTTAGGTGCGATTACAGTGAGTAAAAAAAGTATTTAAAATAAGTAACATTTATTTAAAAATATTACAAAAAAATTATTATATAAATTAATTTAAAAAACTTATAAAAGCAATTATTACTTCTAAATAAATATAATTTTGCTTTGGCAGGAATATCCTGTGCTACATACGCCATGGTTGCTCATGCAACTCTGTGTTATCATCGTGGAGATCATTGTCTTCTTCGTAAGATTCTTCCTGGATGGTTTGCATGTCAACCGCAACGAAATATTGCAAGCGACATTTACCTTACACAATTGGTTACAAGTCTTTTGTCTTTTTTATCAGCAAACACGACGAGTTTAGAAATGTCTCTAATTTTTTAATATTAATTCATACATTTTATATTATTTTAATATTACATGTTATGAATTGTATAACCATATAATATATTTTTTTATATAAATACGTGCAAATTTAGATTTTTTAAAAAATTGATTCACGTTTTCCAAGGATATCTAACAAAAACTGAGATTTCTATTTGAATAAATTTGAACCTAATTTAATTTGATACCCAGCAAACGAAAATGGATTGAAATGGACAGAAATAGATTCGTTTTGTTCGTGTCAAATTCAGATTCTGATCTTTTGAATCCATTTCTATCCAATTAAAATTTCCGAATTTTTTAAAATCCATTTTAATCCATATAAAGGGATAAAAACAAAGCGATTCTTATTCTTTTTAATTAAAAAAAAATATGCAGACCATTAATTTTCATTTTAATCTATCACGCAAGAATAAAACAAAATGATTTCTAACAAAGTTAAATAAAGCACAACCAATTAATGATAAGGGCTCTCAATATAATAAACAAATACAATAATAAATAAATTAATGGGAGCTAATGAGAGGTAATTACATAAATTACATACGGAAATCAAGAATTTATGTAATTATCTATAATAGATCATACTGTATCAACATTGCGCTCCTAAAACTGCGTTGTCACTGCTCTCATTAGCCCGTTAATTTATTTATTATTGAAAATGATTTCTACTTTTTAAATCCAAAAAAAAGTTACTCGGGCCATACAATTCATTTTACTCCATGACATAGAAATGATGTAAATGCTATTTTTTCAATTCATATTTTGTTCAAATGAATTAAATAGATTAAAATTTTCAATTCATTTCAATCCATTTTTGTTTGCTAGGTATGCATCAGATTATGCGTGATATCTAAATATGTATAACAATTAGAATTACTTTATTTATTTAACTTTATTATATTACAGTTTTATAAAGAGATTTGGTGAATTCCTTTTTACATCTTAAAATTATTTTTTATTTTTCCTTAAAATTAACCCTTCTTAAATTTAATTAGCAATATCGCTAGGCTCATAAAGATGCTAATCCAGATAAGAATGGATATAAAGCCGTAATAAACCGTTGGTTCTGATATCGTCCAGCCCTTGGCCAGCATTGATCTCATCGATTCCGTGCTCATCGTCAGGGGTAGCAGGTAACTAACATATCTTAACAGAGGATGCATGCCCTCTATGGGCCAGATAATGCCGCACAACATCACAATTGGAAGAAAAGAGCCCATCGCCACATACGTGGCGCTCCTTTCATCGTCACAGACACAGGCGATTACAAATC
Source organism: Cephalotes varians (assembly GCA_037157785.1). Lineage (NCBI taxonomy): Eukaryota > Metazoa > Arthropoda > Insecta > Hymenoptera > Formicidae > Cephalotes > Cephalotes varians. Next base: position 353,490 of record JANQDE010000034.1, read on the forward strand.
CTGAAAGTTAAATTAATTCGTGTTTTCGAACAATTTCTAAAGAAGTAAACGTAATCGACAAAAGTTTAATTGACAGCAACGTTTTTTGCGTTTCTCTCGGCGAGAAAATTTCTTTTATCTCTTACACAAAATCTTCAATTTCTTCTTATTTCACAAAGTTGCCGTAATATGGAAAATCGCAAATACTTGATAAAAATTGGAGCGTGCCTTTGCAAAAGGATTATATCGCTTAGACGATATTTAATTATCAGAAGATTTTATATAGGAAAATTTTGGAATCTGATATTTCATGCAATAATTCAATATTAAAATAATAAATGGATTACCGAAGCACATGCCGCAGAGGCCCGTGAAGACGTTCAAAAGGCCTATCCAACCGATATCACCTTCGCAAGTGACTTTGAAGATCGCGAATGCGACTATGAGGGCCATTACTACTTGTCCGAGCATCACCATGAACTGTGTGATCACTTGGCCAAAGAGAATCTCCGTGCCAGTGAGACCTGTATATAAGATTACAAAGTTAATTATTTATTATAATCCTAAGATTTGTTAGTCTCATTTTAATTTCAAGAGAAATGAATCTCAAGATTTAGGATTGGAATACATTTTTTGCTTATTAATATTTCGCGGTTCTTAGTACCTTTTAAATAACAAATAGAGAGAGAATATATACCGGTACGTGAAAACACAACAAATAATTAAAGATGCGCTAAACTAAAAGGCAGAACTTGATAAATGTATATAAATTCACACAAGAAATATTAGCACGAAGCTTTGACCGATTTAGCGCATCTTTATTTATTTGTTATATATATTATTTCGGGTCTATATTCCATTTGTTATTTAAAAACACGTGCGCCTAGCATGCGTTCTTCTAAATATCATCATCGATTGTTGCGAGAAATATCATCACATGCCTTAATAGTCAAGATGGATAAGACCCCCTCGCCCCGAAAAGTCCCAGATTCGATCTTTGGCTGAGATGTTATTTTTCGCAATAAATTCTTTATAATATTCGGGAGGAAAAGGATTAAGATGCTTGTTAGCATCATTATTATTAAATTAATTATCAATTTAATATTGTGATGTTAATATTCTTGTTCAACTTAAGACTGTGTTTCAAAACCAAAAATTTATTCGGCGCGCAGTTTGATGAACTTGATATGTAAATTTACACAAGAAACATTAGCATAAAGATTTAGCTTCGACCGGTTTAGCGCATCTTTAATTTTTATCTTATATTTTAATATTTTTTATCTTTTTATACAGACCCGACACGAGACTTCTTTCCAGCAGACCCTCATTTCTCTCCAGCAGCATGGCACCCGATGTTAATGCAACTGAGAGAAAGAAAATAATTCTGGAAAAATACGAATTCTTTCATTCCTTGCAATTATTAACAAATTTTTCTTGAAAAAAGACAATTAATTTAATATGTGCGCGTACGCACATAAATGTAAATATACTCACGTTAGAATCACTCCTGGCGCTGCAAAATCCGTGAAGTTAGGATCCTGAGGTCCATAAATTGGCGTTTTGAACTAAGAACAGTTATACAACAATTATAACAAGAAATAAATTGTATAAATCATAATTTACAATATAAAAGATAATTATGTTAAAACATCATAACAACAAAAATTTTGACAAAACTCATTCCTATTATGTTAGTATAATTGTTTACTTACGTTTACAGGTATGCTTGTTAACTTCTCGCTATAATTGCAAGCCACAGTGACCTCCCGCGCGAAATCTTGAAACGCATAAATCAGATCCCTTTGTAGCATCTGCCCTATCTGTTGATCTGCGAAGTATTGCGTTAGTATCAAAGAGTACGCGTTTGCATCGGGATTCTCAAATAAAAATTACATAATCCTTATCGATTATCGAAAGATATTTGTTTTTTAAGATTGTAACTCTTTCAAAATGCGATACTTTATACACAAAAGTATGAAAAATTATTTCGCTCTGTTCCACGTTTAAAGACTTACTGGACATGTCCATGACAATTTTCATTTCCGCCGAATTAATGTCCCATTCCGGGGCATCTCTACCATAATCTATCCTTGTCATGAGAGCTTTGGAATAGTTGGACGGAAACGTTATAGCGCCCCATGCCCATCCCTTTATCACAGCGTTTCTGCCTTCTTCGTCACTGTCGTAAGGTAACAGCTGTATGGTTTTCTTCTGCAGATGCTGAAGATATCGGCAACTCAGTAGCGTCAAATCGCATCCGGTTCCAGGAATGCACGGTTGCATACTATTGTTGAGTTCGTTGTTGATAACGGCTAATTTTAATCCTACGGGATTCTTACCAATGGAGAAGCAGAAAAGGATTATTTGAGCGACCGGTAGGCCAACGATAAACATCATCATCCTGTAAGATACAAGTAAGAGGAGAAATTGCAATTTGAGAATAAACGAATTAAACGGATTACCCAACGTTTCGCCACATCCATAAAAAGTTCTTCCAAATAAGAGCCTTCATGTGCATCGGATTGAGCATAGTGTATTTGGAAGAATCACCTTTTTCTTCTGGTGGCAATTCTGGCATCTATTAAAAGACACGCACAAATAAATGAAATGTTATTTCAAAATTATATAAAAAATTATTTAGGTTTGATAAATAATTATTGTAAAGATAATCATTAAATAGCTCCACTTTATAAAGTAAATAATAAAAAGTAATAAAAAAAGTAATAAAGAATCAAAAGAGACTTTACGGATATTTTCTTTAAGTACTAAGAGATTTACGAGTTGTCTCGATCCATTATTGATGCCAACGTTTCGTGAACATTGCAGTTTACTTTATCAGGGCGAGAAGCAACCTGATATAGTATCAGCTTTAAGACATGGAAAACCTCTTAGTATTAAAAAAAATGCTATATATATACACACACATATATATATATATATGTAAAAAATTATTACATTGTTATCATCCACAATGACTACACTTTTCCGTCGACTAGATATGCTCACATTATCGCCAAATTCGCCACTCATCTCGTCCATGTCCTACAAAACAAAGTGGAAATTAGAAAATATTTTAATAAGCAATATCAAGAAACATACACGTATAAAAATATAATTTTTTTCCAAGACATGTCAAAATCCTTTCGCACTTATACTTACATCTTCCGGTGGAACACCAGTTATACTGCTCAGAATACTGCTTCTCCTTCTTAATCCCAGATTTTGTCTCTTGCTGAGCTTCAAGAAGACGTCTTCCAAAGTATCTAATCGATGCATCTCCATCAGTTTCGATGGCGATTCCTCCGCCAGAAACTTGCCGTTTCTCATTAAGCCGATGATACTGGCTTGCCTTAAATAGTAATTCATATTAATTAATAATTTTTTAAATCACTTATTGAAAAAGAAGTCTATCGTATGTAATTTGATCAATATTGGCGGCAATTCATATTGAAGAGCGAATATGCTTGATAGATAAATTTTGATTTTATCAAGGCATTAGTCCAATTAATTTTTTATTTTTATTATTCTGGTTAAAGAAATATATAAAATTGATTGATTTAATTGATTTAATTCATAGCGCTTCTTGTATAACTAATAAAACAAGGTTCGATTTAGTTTGTAAAGTGAAAGTCATAAAGTGAAAGTATCGAATGTGTAAAATACTAATGTAAATATAATATTAGACTATATGATACTAAATGTAATAAATGTGGCATCTTGCCTAGTTTCTTCGATATAATGCGTAGTGATGATGATGGTCTTGTTGCCATCTTTTGTAATATGCACCAAGTGGTCCCAGATGCTCTGACGGAGAATGGGATCCACTCCAACTGTTGGCTCATCCAAAATCAAGAGTTCAGGCTCGGCCAAAATGGCAGCCGCGAAGGACACTCTCCTTTGCTGGCCACCTGATAGATTCTTAATAAAACGATTTTCGGATGGCAGTTGCAGAAACTGTAATCAGAGAACATATAGATATTACTACATATTCTGATCATAATTTATTCTGATAAAAATATTTACGATAAAATAAGACTGAAATAAAGTTCTTTGGATAAAGAAATTTTTTTCCTGGAATTTTGGGATAAAATTTAAAAGAAATATTCTTCAAAAATTGGAAATTCTGGAGACTTTTTAAAATTAATTCTCCTTAACATTCCGATTCGGAAATTTCTTACCTTGATCAGAAAATCCAACTTTTCATCCACTTGTTCTGTCGTCATACCGGCGCACCAACCGAAATAGATGAACGTTTCTCGAATGGAGAATTCACCATAGAGCGCGATCTCTTGCGGCATATAGCCAACCCGAGGACCGGGCACACCAGATCCCTTGGAACCCGGTCGCCCTCCCAACACCCATATTTCGCCAGAATTCAAGCGTCTCCGACCAACAATACATGATAGTAAAGTAGTTTTTCCACAACCGCTCGCACCAAGCAGCCCATAACTGTTATTTATATATATATATAAAATAAAACATTCATTAAACATAAAATAAACTAGAAATAAAAAAGAAATTTTTTGGTATAATTATATATATATATATAATTATATATAAAATTATATATATATTATATATATATATATATATATATATATATATATATATATAAATTATATATATTGGTATAAATTATATTTATTTAATAATAATAATATTAACAACTAAACATTTGTATTACTTAAAATACTCTATTATTTTTAAACTTTTTATTCTTTAATTTATATTAGTTACTAAAAAATTTAGAACTTTTTTTTAATGCATAATGTAAATTCTTTTTATAAAGTATTTACAGAAAATTTTTTTATTACTTATTATCATTATTAAAATTAATTATTAAGATAGAAAATATTTACATTGCGCCCTTCGGTACGGTCATATTAAGACCATCCAGGATAACATGGGGATTGTTTTTGGATCCATATTTTTTGAAAGCTCTTCTTACGCAAACAGCTTGCCTCCTTCTTGTATCCAAGGTCGATAGTTGCGACTGGAATGGCTGTCTTCGTGTTTTCATCTCCATTAGCGTGCTCGGTGTGCTCGTTCTCTCCATCTCTACACATGAAAGAGAGATAGAATCATATATTCCCAGTTGATTCTTTATCAATTTCTTTCCTTCTTTTTTTATGTTTGTACTGAGCACAGAGCTAAAATATGTATATTTTTTCTTCTTCGAATGGCGGTAATTGTATAATTTCTGCATCTTTTAAAATATGTCAATGATAAACTACGCGATTCACTCCGGAACCTGTCCACGAGTTCAATTTCTTGCTCCTGCAGGACCGGTCAGATAAGTGAGAGTGTCCATTACGACGTTACATCACTGACAATTTACATCGATATACACTATCGATTATATGCTATATACATGAGATAATAAACAATTAATTCAACACTGTGTGTGTGTGTGTGTGTGTGTGTGTGTGTGTGTGCGTGTGCACGCGCGCGCGCGCGCGTGNGTGTGTGTGTGTGTGTGTGTGTGTGTGTGTGTGTGTGTGTGTGTGTGTGTGTGTGTGTGTGTGTGTGTGCGTGCGATAGCATTAAAAATTGCTTGGTTAAAGTAGCTTAAACCATCAAATATTAAACATGTTTTTATTGATTTCAACAAGGATTGATATTTGATTGTCTTCGAAAATGACATCTTGAGTATTCTTCGAATTAGTTTCGATTAAATATTTCAAATAGCAAATTAATGAAACAAATAATTTATTATATTTTTAAACTATACTATAAATATAATATATTATGAGTATAATATTAATATAAAATTATTTATTTAGCACAGTTTGTCATTAATTTGCTATTTGAAATATTTAATTTATTTAACTTGAACTATTTAACTTCAAGAATACTCAAGATGTCATTTTCAAAGACAATCAAATGTCCTGGAATTAATAAACAATCAAAAAATATATTTAGTATTAATTAATATTTAAGCTATTTTAAATGATATCAGACACGTAATACAATTCGAAAGTTAGGATAATTAAAAACTTGTTAACTTCTCTTTCTGTTTTAAAAGATTCATAAGACAATACATCGCTTTTTAACGTTTATATATTTATTCCATTTTTTTAAAAAATTGCAAAAAAATCGGATTATTTATTATTTATTTACATTTCAAAATTGCAAGGTGGTTTTCGTTGAGAAATCGTTGCCTCATATCGCTAATTAATTAGGCCATGTCGCCAAGAATTTTATGAGTCGCGTAACTTTGTTATTCTCTGATGCAGGATATGTAATAACAATATAAAAAGATACTATTTTAATTTTATTTCTTCGCGTAAAAATTTATTTTATATTTTTGCTAGCTAATCAATTAAATAATTAATTAAACAACATCTTCGATGCTAAATCAAAAATACTTTTTTGTAATTTTTTTAATTAAGTAAAATAATTCTTAATAATTAAGCAGATACATCTTTATTGCGTGAAGATAAAAATAAGTGGAGTGAAATGAATTGAGATATGGACAATGAAAAATTTAACGAAATCCAAAAGATTTTATAATGCTCAAGATTCTCTAAAGATATGTTAATCTAAATTTAACATATATTACATTGATGAATAATTGAAAAGGAAACGACTTACGTTACAAAATCGGTTATTACGTCAAACATGTAACCGAAAAATGTAAGCGATGAGTAAGCTACATGCTACGCAACGCCGCTGCTTTCACGTAATTTTCTCATTTCTTTTCGCGAGAAAGAGAGACGTATTACGAAAGAGGGGACCAGCGAAGAAAGACTGCCTAAGGTTACGTCCGATCACTTTCCTTTCTTTCGACTCTCGCCGTCGTCGTTTCTTCCTGATGAACTTGCTTACGTCGTTGTCAGACGCAATCCATTTATCGAGCAAGTTCGTCGGTATTCCCGCAGAGACACTCTTCTCCGAATCAATTCGAATTCATAATCATGTGGCGATTCGTAAAAATGTGAAAATCATCATTATATGTATTAATAACAATTATAATTTTAACTTCCATCGAAACGTTTTTTAATTATCTATTATTTAAATATTTTTAATAATTAACTTTTTTAAATTGATATATTTATTTTATATTATTAGAAATTTAGTAAAAATCTTTAGCTTATAAGTATCTAAATGAATTTATAATTCTTTAAAAACGTAATATATATAATTAATTTTAATTTAATATATTTTATACAAAAGCGTGTAAATATATTCATCAAGAAATATGTTGACGCAATGTTTGCAAATATAATTTGTTTTTGTTTAACACTTGATAAACAACAAGGATGAAATGATACCAAAAGCATTGCGAGCGCCAAATAGATCGCAGCCAAAATTAGCAACTGAACTTTGAACAATTAATAACTAATAATTAATTTAAATTTCCCATGTTTTTATTAATCTTTTTTCTTGTTTGTGTAGAATAGATAAAATCATTCTATTCTGCTATACGTAAGATGGATAAAATATTCCACTCTGAACTTGATGCATGGAGTGCAGTAAGGTTACAGAATCTTTTTTATCATATCGGTAATTTCCATTCAGTCGACTTTATATGATTACATGAAGAAAAAAATTACTAGTCAATGACGCTAGCATAATTTTCAACTACAATTGCTAGATCATTACAGAAATGCCGCGATCAAAGAGATCGACAATAACTTTACCTTATTTCTAAATAATGTAGAAAATAATATTTACATAATAATATTTATATTTAATATTACATATAACTTAAATTATTCGATATTATCTCACACAGCAAATTTGAGGGACGTTGCGTAGACGTAAGACCGAGGGACGTCGTATAGATACTATGACTCAGTTTTTTTTAAGATTTTCTAAGATTAAGATTAAGACGCTAATACGGCTTTGTGATTGACTTATGACTTTTTAAGAATATACTTAAGACAATCTTAAATATAAGAACCGAATATCGGCCTCTGACATACAATGTTTGTCTGATAAAGTATACTGTGTGAGTATTAATGTATTATTCATTAATTAATGTATTATTCATTTTACGAATATAATCATTTTTGTATTATGTATAGTAACTGAGTAAGATTAATAATTAATGTATTTACGCTAAAAGTATTTACCTGAACAATTTTAATGACGAAAATGTTAATTACAATGCTGCTTGCTAATTTCTCCGAATAAAATCTTCCTGGAGAACGAGATCGGTCGATGTAAAGTTAACTGGCGAGCACCTTTGCGCGATTCTTCTTTACTTAAGTCATTTCCTTGTTTACATTACTCATATCTCGCACATGTCCGAGCATATTCAAGCATGTCCTTCTACAATCCAGACAACACAAAGTCCAAAATCGGGACACATAAGATATAAAATATTTTTGCAAAAGATGTCTTTAAACGTCTTTAAAGTTCTATAGATTTAAGACGTCTTATATCTCGATTTGTATTTTTTTTGGAAAGGCGTTATAATATTTTCTTTACAGAAATTATTATTAATATATTTTTAAGGATGTATTTTGAAGCAACATTTTTATTTTAAAGATATATTTTAAATAATTTATTTTTAGCGCTCTTCTTTCTCTCTCTCTCTCTCTTCTCTTGTTTTTATTTTTTTTTATTCTAGTTTACTTTTTAACAATTCATTTACTTGTTTGATTATTTAACAATTAGTTAACAACAATTATCTATAAATTATTAAATGCATTTCAAGAACTATTAATCACTGATAAATTTGAAATGATCATTGATACGAGTTTGATTTTTAATAAGTTATTTGTGATGTTACATCTTCAAAAATTCTTATACAAATTTTGCTCGTGATGTAATATGTCAGACAGCGATCAATATTTCATATCGTAAAAAATGTAATAAAGATTTTAATAATAAAAGAAAAAATGGAAGCTTTTTAACTTTCAAAAAAGAAAGACAAAAGCTTCAAATTTAGAAAATGAATTTTTGTTCTATTTGCTAGTAATGGAATTCCTTGAGATTTTAATTTAAGATTTTAATTTATTCAATCTTAAGAAATATATTAAAAAACTTAGCAAAAGAAGAACTTATTTTTAAGTAGCCGTGGAGTTAATTAAAAATTCTTAATAAATTATATAAATAGATAAATAAATATTGAAGTATAAAATTTCAAAGAATCGATTTCGAAAATGTTAAAATTTTTTGAAAAAAAAAAAATTTTTGATGTAAAATATTGTAAAGAATATGAAATAATTTTTCACTTTAGTAATTTAAATATGAAAAAATTAAGGAAAATTTAAAATCTTGTTCTATCTTGTTTCTAATAAAATAGATAAGATGAAGAATGTGCGACTTCCAGGTGTTACTGTTCAAAGGTCAAAATCCATGTTCTCCAACTTAGTAAGAACTAAGAGCTCTTAGGAGAGCTAGAGCCATTGAAGATTTTGCAGTGCGGAATTAATAAAGTGCTTAGTAAATATCAAAATTTTCAAAACATTTCAAGAAAATTAAATTTCAAAATAGATATTACTAAAGAATAGAGTAAGGATTACTTCAAAGATTAAAAAATTCTATTGTATATGTATATTTCTTTATATATGTAAATATCGTTAAATATTGTATTAATTAAAATTCTACAAGATTCTATTTACGAATGTCAAATCTTGAAACTTCGACAAATTCTCATAATTTGAACTAAATAAACTGAAATAGTATCACAGCGAAAAACTGAGAATATTACCATACAAAATTTTACTTTATTTGAAGACAAATTGATAAAAATCTGTTTACATAAAATTCCTAGTTTGTCATAAGCGATATCATAAATTCAACTTCGAAATATTATCAAACAGGCAAAATATCAAAAGATTAAAAAATTTAAAACTTTAGAATTTTATGGAATCACTTTATTCAAAAATTACATTGAAGTTGAATTCTTGATAGTAAATTGCTTAAGACAATTAGAGGAATTTCGCAAATACATTTTTATCGATTTAGAATCTAGAAACTATAAAATTTTATGTAAAAACTAGTCTAGGTCATTGCAATATTACTTCAAGCAAAAAGCGCGAATATTATGAATATCTTAGAAAATTTCTCAAAGTTAAAAATTTTAATCTTTGACTTTAATCTCCTACATAATTCGAAGTAATTTTAAGATACGTAAGATTTGCCTAAACACACTATGTACCAATCACGATTACGAGACTCCGTTCGCGTACTTATCTCGCGCAGAAACCAACGGAAGATTGAAACCGAGAATGCGACCAGGAAACCGAAAGGCAATGCGAGAGTAAGAGTGGCCGCCTGACCGCGACGAGGCTCAGCGAGAACTGGCTCTGCGCTTGGGCCAGCAGACCCTGCGGACAATCAAATACCTGCTTGTGCAATCATCCGTTTTTAGCAAAACAGTTTCGCTTAGAGGGGACAAGTTTTACGCTTCTCCAATGGCGTTTAAACAAATCCCACGCTCGTGGAAACATCTGAAGTAATATCCAAACACGTTAAGTGTCTGACATCGATATAATTTTTAAAAATTTTCTAATAAAAAATTTAAAAGAATATTTCTTCAAATAATATTTTTTTATAGAAACGGCTGTCGAGTCGTAAGACACAGTTTTTTGCTTCAGAAAATATTGAACGGAATGCAGAATACAATCATATTTTATATGTTGAATTCCTCTTATAAGGTATATGTCATATATTTGGTCCTATATTTAGTTCAAGGTAAAGCGGAACCGCTTATTTTAATCGATTATTGACTCCAGATGGAAGTGATTTTCAGAAACAATAATTTTTTCGTATTAAAAATCTCTTTCTTATTGAAATATGAGGAAAATAGAGAATATTATAACACAATTTATCCATAAAATAAATGACTAAATTGATTTCTTGCAATAAAAGTTTAAAAAAATACTTTTAAGTTATAGATTAAGTTGTAGAATATACAATATATGAAAGATACTATTAAAATATAGTTAATATAATTCATTAAAATCGTACTAAAATATAAAATGTTATATATATATATATATATATATATATATATATATATATATATATATATATATACACACACACACACACACACACACACACACATACACACATAGGGTCAGGCACGGCCCACTTCACTTCTCGTGTGCAAGTAGAGGACATTAAATTAAGTAGAAAGATCCTCTACTATTTTGCAATTGACTCAATAGTTAACGAGATATTAATTTTTGAAAATCACTGAATGAGAACATATCCGCTCGACTCACCGCCAAATGCAAGCGCTCGATAATTTACGCGTGCCCCGCGTCTCTAGGCGCGCGCGGAATTGTTTACTGCGGCAATGGCTACACCTGTTACGCACGAGCGGCGTGGTGTCGCTCAGCGGAGCGAGCGTACATCGCCGAGCGCTTGCATTTCGTGAGCCGGGCGGATATGCTTTCATTCAGCGATTTTCAAAAATTAATATCTCGTTAACTGAGTCAATTGCAAAATAGTAGAGGGCTTTTCTACTTAGTTTAACGCCTCTACTTGCACACGAGAAGCGTGTGAAGTGGGTGTCTGATACCCTGTATATATATATATATAAACATAGATAAGTTTTTCCATCTGTTTTGCAATTGAATCAGTAAGATATTTTCTGTTGCTAAAAGAGTAAATAATAAAAAAATTTCTTTTTATATGAAAGAGATAATATTTGATCTAATATTTTTAATATTAATTATATATATATATATATATATATATATATATATATATATATATATATATAAAGAAAATCTCTTACTTTTTTATAAATATATATAAAATTAGTATTAAAAATATTAGATTAAATATTATTTCCTTCATATGAAAGAAATTCTTCTTTTATTATTTGAAAATTTTTCTATTATTTATTCTTTCAATAACAGAAAATATCTTACTGATTTAATCGCAAAACAGATAGAAAAATTTATTGCGTTATATTTTAAGAAACAATTACATAAATTATGTTCTCAAGCTTTTTCTTCGCTTTAAAAAATATTTAAATATTTTTATGTAATAGCAACTATCTTATAGCTCTGCGTAGCAGTTTTTGTCACAGTAAATAGAATATAGTAAACTATCTAGAAATAGAGTTACATAATTTATCAACAGATATCTTATATTTATCAAAATATAAAATAATCACATAGTTAGAAATTATTATAAAATAATTATTGCATACAATGTACAGAAAATGTTCTACAATTTACAATTTTAATTTTAATGTCAGATTTACTAATGAAATATAAAAATTGATTACTTTAATCAGTATATTTTAGTTAGCATAATCTTCACTCACACACACAAACACACACACACACACACACACACACACACATAAACGTAAATAACAAAAAATGTTAATTTAAAATAATATAAATTCTTCAATTTTTTAAAGAATTATCTTAATAAATTATCAATTATCTTAATAAAAATCCCAATGCATGGAATATTATATAACGCATAGTTAGTTTAAATAAATTTTCTTTTATTTTATTACACTATTTCTAAAATTATAGTATTCCAAAGTATAAAGAATAGAAATGATTAATTTTTTATTACAAATTATTAGTCATTATCTCTCGGTAATCCCTTATTTATTATTTGTTCCAAAAAATAAATAAAACGCCTCAAATTAATTTCATTTATCAAGTTTATTTTATTAATTAATAGAAGTTTTATTTATTATAAATAAACTTTATTTTATAAGTTTTCTTATTTTATTTTGATAGAAAGAAAGTTAGATTTGCTTGATTTTAGATTTAATGGAAAAAATTTGTAATAAAAATATTTAATTAATTAATTGTTAGCGGAACGAAAAATGTAACGCTTCAGGCTTTTTTCGCAATACTGTACGAGTGAAATTCGAGTAGAAACCGGAACGATGCTCTGGCAATCTTTATTGCGATGTTAGCATGATACATATGTCGATGATAAATATATGTATATAGTTGTACGTACTCATAAAATAGTATGTTTTCAATTGCGTCACAAAACAAAAACAAAACAAAATAAAATAAAAAAATATATAAAGAATATAAAATTTACAAGAAAATATCTAAAAACAAAAGAAAAAATATAGAAATAAAGAAGACAAAATAATAATAAAAACTATTAATACAAATAGCAAATATAGGAGAAAAAATATATATTAAGTAATGAAAATAAAAAATAACAGTTAATAAACAACAATTTAAAATATAAAAGATACGTGTATGTGATGTTTTTATTTATTAATATATTTATCTAAATATTTAATTAAATGTAAGTATATATTTATGCAATAAAAAAATAAAGAAAACGTTTCATACAACTAAGATGGAATTTTCAGAAAATAGATTTGCTAATAAACAATAAAATAGGTGTGCCGTGAATACGTCAAGGCGATCTTCTTTTTAGAGCTCATTTATTTGTCGACCATTTTTTCCTCAGATAATAACAGTAGAGAATTGCATTCGGATTCTGTTAGATATATTTTTCAGTTATTCGTCTTATATTCGTCTTATATTTTCTGTGAAACTCAAAAATTTTAAACGAAAGTATATAGTTTAAATAAAAGTATATAAATATTAAATCTGTTAAAATATTACGAATGTTACATCATATATAAACAATTTAGAAAAAAAATTAATATTAATTAAGAAATATTAATATTGTATCCAGCCAACACAAAGTCCAAAATCAGACCATAAGACGTCTTAAAGACGTCTAAAAACGCCTTAAAGATATATTTGCGAGAGACGTCTTAAAAGTGTCTTAAAGACGTCTTATGTCCCGATTTTAAGCTTAGTGTTGTTTGAGTAATCTTGTGAATTTTATATAACTTAAATAAATTCATTGAATAATATATTTATAAGAAAATTATTTTTCACATTCTCTTTAGATTTTCTTTATTATCTATTGAGATTTAAGATATCCTATGATACCTGCTGAAGATTAGTCTATAACATATAAAATAAGATTTTATCTACATAATAAAAAGCATACGTATTGCTTCGAACCAACTGCATCGATATTCCAAGTACACGCGACAGCACGTATAGTTTCGTTCAATATTTGATGATATGTCTATATACTTGGTAATACACGAAATATACTCGGTGTCCGCAAATACACGGTTACGATTCAGTTCGTATTTTATGATTGTACATGAGAATACGACAATTCATAAGACAAATGCAGCAAGTATAATGATAACGACAAGAAAAAATTAATCTTTGTTTATTGGCTCATTACAGTTTTTTGTACTTTGACAAAAAAGATACTAATGTATATACTTTACAGAAAACTTAAAAAGAAATAAATCTTGCGTATGTAGTGTTTTAATAAATGATTTAATTAACATAATTTATGAACAAAGAAAATGTGAAAAGGAAGATTTCGATAAAATGTTTATGTAATTTTCCAATTTTTTTTCTTATAATTGCATTATTAATCACAGCTCTATTTACTAGTAATTATGATTCGTACTAATTCTAGATATTATCTTGCCATTATGACGTGTATTACTGAGAAGCCAGCTGTGAATAATTTAAAATTCACCTATAGCAAAAAGAAAACTTATCATAAGTGTCAATGAAAAAACTGTTCAGGACATATGTTCTGAGATAATTAATATAAAAAATTGAAATTGTTTATACGAAAGCATTAAATAAAAAATATAATATTTTTATATTAAAGAATTTTCGGACAATTTCTGAGAAAATATAATATATTTAAAAATATTATTTTCCACATTTTTTTGAAGTGAATCACATTTTTATAATTTTAATTTTATTATCTAATAAAGAAAATTTAAAAATAAAATTAAAAACATCGTTTTCTGGATAAATTTTGTAATCTACTATTCGCTTCTGCACTAATTCTTTCTTTTTCTAAGTATAGAATTATTATATTACAAATTATTTCTTTATAATAATTTAATTTTCAAATTATATTTTAATCATATGATAATTATATTATATTATGAGTTTCACAATAAGGAAATTTCGATATTTGCTGAGATGTCAAAAGATGCAACAAGCAAATAAATAGACAGCAACCATCGTTCGATGTAATTTAAAATTACCGTGTATGATCTGCATTTCTTCTATCGTTATGCAACTTTGTGACTTTCTTTCATATGGTTGAAACGGCACACAAAGAGAGTGTTCGGGAATTTGAAATTATCTTGAAGCATTGATCATACGTTTTCTCTCGATGACGTCTGCGCTATTAAATTCATCTCATTTCTTCAAATAATCACATAATTGCTCTTGAATCGCAAATTAGTCGGTGCCCTCTTACTCAGTCAACAAGCGGTTTTCCCTATTAGACGCCTTATGGAAATTATGTAACTTATGAACATATGCAAAATACACGTACATTTATTCTGCAACGTCAATCGCGAGTTATTTTCAAAGGGACACTGACATATTTCCAAACAGAGACAAGGTCAACTAGTTTCTACGCAATCCAGATATCGTTTCGAGTCATCAGTTATTTCCAAACGGTGAGAAAGATCATACCTTCTGCAAAAACAATCTTGAAAAATTCAAATAAATAAAAAAGAATTAGAGAAGGTTTATTTTACGGAATAAGGCTTTATGGCTATATCGTAAATGTAATCAAATATTAATCAAAGAATTATTCAATTATTCAATAAATAATGATTCAATAAATTGAATAATGAAATAATTTCTTGCGTAAAACTTGCGTGACTCATCTTTTGTATTTATTTTTTGCATTATTACAGAAAAGTATATCTGGTTGCTTAATAATAGGCGCATTCAAAAGAATTACATTTACTCAGAAGATAAAGATGATAAAATCTACAAGATGCTTGCACTTTAATCAAAGAAGTGTGCAGGTTGTCAATATACCGGCGCAAATAACTTATTAATTTTTTGTAAAAATACAAAAAAATCTTAAAAGTAAAATAATTACTTTTAAAATTTTTATATCAAAAATTAATAATAGTAATACTATTATTATTTAATAAGAATAGTAATAATAATATTGTTAATTTATAATATTAATTTTAATTGTAATAGTAATTTTAATATTAATTATTAACAGCAATAAAAATATTATTAATTCTATATAATATAAATATTTATATTATAATTTTTTTATAATTAAGTTGTAAATTTAATAATCATAATTAGAAAATATTATAATATGTATATATATATATATATGTGTGTGTATATATACACATATAATGTACATTTTTATAAGTGCTTCTATTAATTATGTATATATAGTTTTCTATATTAGACAATAGAAAATTACATGTAAAAAATCAATTTAAGTAAATTTAGTATAAAAATTTACTTGATTTAAACTATTAATTTATATAATAATAAAATGTCTTTAATATTTACTATGTATTATATCTATAGTATAAAGTAAATCTCACAAAATAATCTCTTTCTAATTTATTTCAAGTTGAAATAAACTTTCTTATTCGATGGCTCAAAATCTAGCAAAATTTCTCTTTCTTTCTCTCTCTCTCTCTCTCTCTCTCTCTCTCTCTCTCTCTCTATATATATATATATATATATATAAAGTATTTCTAATTATTTTTTAATATAATAAATATCTTACTTCTGATATCATTTCCTTTTATAAATTTTTTGCACTAAAAAAAAATCTTGCAGTCATAACAAAAATTATCTAGATTTGATTAAATCAGCTTAAATAAAAGATAAGGATAAAGTGGATAGAGTGGATAAAAACTAGCAAACACTGTGATATCGCATATGTTTTATATTTAATCAATATAGATAACAGAAAAAGAATTTATTTAATTTATTTATTAATTTATATTATCTGAATTACTTAAATGTACCAAGAATGTCTCTGTGTCTCTGAGTCTGTCTAATAGCTAGTCATATCTCTTATTCATATTTAGTTATAAGATTTAAATTTTCCTGTACAGAGTGCTTTCGCAATCTACATATCAGTAAGTCGGGTTGCCTATCTGCCTATGGCCAAGGGCATACTTTACTGGTAATGCAGAATAATTAGAATAATATCTGACTTAATCTAACATAAATAAAATTTAATAAATATTTGAAAATATCTAATTATAAATATTTATAATTATAAAATAAATATTTTTTTCTTGAAATGTCTATGTAATAAATATTTGCTATAAATAACATTTTTTTAACGCAATCTTGCACATAAAATAGTTTCTTTTGCTTGATCATAAGAGGAGTGATTTCTGAAAATGAGTTACAAATTCTGTTTTCAAAAATTTATTTTCCGGCAGAAACTATAGTTCGTAAGAAGGCACTCACGTAAATAAGTTTTGTTGAAAAAATAACATATAGCGTATGCTAAAATTATTCAAATGCAGTTAACGAACATAATTCTTATCTATATTGAGTAGAGAAAATGAAACAGTAATTGCATTTTATGCTCAAAAATTTTCGAGTGATATCCAGATTATGATTTCTTTCACTACTTCCGTGAAAGATTTTCTTTTATGAAAACAAATAGATAATCTTAAATCCAGCATAATCTTACATCCATATTCTATAAAAGAAACAAAACTTATTTGCGTGAGTGTCTTTTTACGAACTACAGTATCAATTTCTGCAGGAAAATAAATTTTTGAAAACAGAATTTGTGATTCTTTTCATCATTCCCCTTATGATCAAGCAAAAGGAACTATTTTATGTGCAAGATTACGTTAAAGAAATGTTATAGCAAATATTTATTATACAGACAGTGCAAAAAAAATATTTATTTTATAATTATAAATATTTATAATTATATATTTTTAAATATTTATTAAATTTCATTTATGTTAGATTAAGTCAGATATTATTTGTATTATTAAATACATATTTTATATCCTATTATTGAATTTTACATTATACTAGAATGTAAAATTCAGTTTCTATTGTCTCATTCCCCGCGATCTGATCTTATTCTGTTTTATTAGTAAAGCATGCTTGCCCATAGGCAGATAGGCAACCCGACTTACTGATGTGTAAGTTGCGGAAGCACTCTGTACATTGTTAGAATATTGTTGCTATAAATTCTATGTACAACAGACAATTCTTTACCAGATACAAAAAACAACGATACATTTTAACTATAATATTTCTAGAGTAGCAAAACATTTTTTGATACATTTAAATTAAAGATCATTTCTTATGTTTTTCTTGTTCTAAAATATGATATATGATATATGATATAAAATAAACTTTTTCAGAATTTGTTCAATTATATATACATCGTACCTTCTCGAAAATCATTTATTTATAAATTGAAAATCATTTTATTTATAAAAAAATTTCTCTGCGTAATCCCAATATCACAAAACACGAGTAACTATTTGCGATTAGATGTTCAAAGGATCTGTGATCGATCCATAAATCCCCACCTTCGTCCACTGTGAGTACTTCGGACAAATGTAGTACACTAGAATCGAGGTCAAATGCAGTCTTTGTCGGGTCTGTGTAGCGAATGGAACGCTCGGTCAAGTTCGCAATATCGTAAAATACAAACTAGTGCCTTTTCTCTGATATTATCTATTACAAAATGCGTAATCAACATGCGTAATAAAATTATTCTTAAATTTTGTAAAATTTTCTTTTAAATACAAAAAATTGTATATACACAATTCAAGTCCATAATAAAAATTAAATTAAATAAGTGCATTATTATATAAAAATTATTATATAAAAATTATTAAAACGAGAATTATTCTATATTCTATTATTTAAAAATACTAAATATACTATATTCTATTATTTAAAATTCTATTATTAATTATAAAAGAAAAAAGAAAAAAATGCAAAATAATTGTCTTATATAAAAATAAATATTATGCAGAATGTCTCAATGTCTCAAATGTTAAAAGTAAAATTTAAACACAGCCATTTTGATTTAATTATCAAATCGCCAAATTTCGATCACGTTATATGCTTTCTCTTTGAAATCATATTTATTTTATAATTATAAATATCTTTGAAATAATTCTAAACTTTTATTGAATATTCTCATTGATTATTAACAACTCATAAATTTTCTGAGCGTTAAAATTGTACAATAAAAAAATGTAGAATTAAAGATAGAATCGAGTATGCTAAAAGTAGTAAACTGACATGATTAGTTTTGTAGAACATTGTGAATTGATTTAAAAATTAATCCTTATACGTACCAGTTTTTAATTGCCTTCTTTTTCTTTTTAAATTTAGATGTATTATTTAAATATACTTACTTATATTAATAAAATTAATGTATATGTATATGGTATTATTTCTGTATATACGATCAATTTCTATGTATATGATTTATATTTAGTTTTTTCTTTCAAGTAACTTGCTGACGCTTTTTTAAATAGATTGGATTGATTATAGTCACGTTAACAGAAATACAAATAAGAAATTAATGTAATATGCCTATCGTGTATTTTATATGGAATGTGCTGTATAAATAATAAAGATAAATAATAACGAGAGAAAAGAACGGCGAGAAAGTCGTAAAAAAAAAAAAAATAATCAACGCGCTCGTTTATTAAATCGAAAGCAACGAACGGTAGTGAGAACAATTTTGTAGTGTGAAAGTGTATAAATTTTCAAAATGTTGCAGTATTAAGCTGCGAAGCATCATAAGTCTTCATCATAACGATGGGATGAGTTATTTCCAACGTAAAGATGACAATCATTCATATTAATCTGTTTTATAACATCAATGCTATTGTGCAACCAACAAGGTCAATATTCCAATAAATTGTGGACCTGAAATGGACATGAAAATGTATAAAAAGCCAAAAAGTAAGTCTAAAAAATGATATAAATAAAAAAAGATAGACACAAGAAAAAATGTTACATAATTGAATTTTGTTTTTCTTTTCTTATATTAAACATTTTATTTTGTTATTTTCTAATCTTTGTATAAAATCATTGTTCCAATAAAAATAATCACAATTATTTCAAATTGTTGATTTTTTATTTTATATTAATTATAATATCGTAACATAATTACAATTCTAAACATAATTATGCTTATTGTTATCATGATTAGGTACAATTAAAATATCATTATTATAATTATGTGATACTGAAAAAAAATTTCTTTTTAAAAATATTAATATCTTAAAATATTCGCTAAATTATTTTTGATATTTTTTTTCTGATTTGTAAAAATATTGAATTTCTTTAAACATAACAAAGCGAATGTTGCGTGGAATATTTGCTATGTCAACATTATTGCAACGAAAAAAGAATTAACTCTGCACAAATTGCTCGGAAATTGCAATGCTGCCGTTCTAATAAAATAAAGTCCACTTCAATTAAATAAACTGTTATTATCTGTCATTAAAGATTGATTAAAAATCTTATTTGCCATTTCGTTTAACTTCAATTTTTTTATTAGATACTATATACTATATAAAATCATACATATAAATATTGAATAGAATTTATCTATAAAACATAACCGCAGTTTCCATACACTATAGTATAAGAGCATTGACCTAGAATAGTCTCTTTCTTGTCTATCATTATATGAAGCTGTCTATCAGCAAGAATCTTCTAACGGTAGATAATCTATATGTTAGAATCCTCCTTATATACTGCATTAATTCCGGTTTTCTTGTAATCTCGAGAAAATATGCATAATTTAAAACTCAGAGAATGTAAGAAAAAATAAAATTAAAATAAAATTAAATAAAAATAAAATTATAATAAAATTTAGTTTTTATAGTATAATTTTGTTATAATATCATTTTTCCTATATATAATATATATATATATATATATATATATATATAAGAAAAATTATATTATAACAAAATTATATTATAAAAACTAAATTATATTATAATTTTATTTTTATTTTATTTTTCTTTACATTTTCTGAGTATTTTAAATTATGCATATTTTCTCGATGAAATAAGTGATTATATGAAAACCGGAATTAATGCAAAATGTAAAGAAGATTCTAATATATAGATTATTTATCGTTAGAAGATTCTTGCGTAAAGATTCGTAGTTTTTATAATATAAATTTGTTATAAGCAAATGATTAAAAGGCAATAGGTGTCAGACGCGGTTAGAGGTGCGCAATTAACAATTCACCGTATGGAATGTTAAAACAATGTTTAATTATTACATAATTCAATGAACAAATCGAAAGCTTCCCGAACGAACGAACGTACGTTTCGTACGACTCTTTATTGAGTTATCTTTAGACTCACAGAGTCATACGCAATTATACAAAAATTATTCTTAAATCTAGACAGAAAGGTCAAACGCATTCATAACGCATTAAAATTACAATTAGATTAATATTATAGAAGAAATAATATATAGGAAAGAGAAATTTATTAACATAAAGAATGCATATAATATTAGAATAAATTTCAGTGCAATTAATTTCTGTAACTTTATATTTATAAAAATTATTTAATAATTTTAATAAAATGTTTATGATTTTTAAAATTGTAATAAATATTTAATGGAAATATGAATAATACATGAAAAAATACATCTAGAAAAGTTGAACAAGATTACGATTTTAAAATATGATACATGTAGAAGTAATTCGCACTAACATTTATATGATGATATTTTAATAAATCAAGTGGATAATACAATCGAGAATTATGCAAGATAATAAAAATAAGAAATAGATATTTTTTTTTGTTAAGAAAAATGACGTAGATTAATTACGTACAGTAGATTAATAACGTAACTACTGGAAAGAAGAAACAGAGGGAGCCTTGCGGCTCAGACCTCTTGAAACTTAATCTTATTTTTAATTACATTGCCCAATATTTTTATCCTTGACATTTTACAAATCGTTTCTAGAAGATCTCTATATTGAAAGGTGTAACTGCAAAAGTATTAAATAGATAAATATGTAAATATACAAGTATATGAATATAAACTTGACATGATATGGCATTTTTGATCAACGCTAAAAATTTTAATACAGACGAAATAATACATTCGTTCGCTAAGGCAAAGTTGAGAAGAAAACTGTAAATCGATCATTTTTCTTTTTTTAAACTTAAAACTATTCATTAACGTTTTATAATGTATTTTATAATGTATTTTCTGTATTGTTTCTTATTTAAAAGAAATATAGTGTATAGATACATAATTGAATTTTTACATTAGTTTATTTTATTTTTATTTTATTTAAATCGCTTAAGCCTAATTTAATTACTAAAAAAAAAAATGCATTATACCTACTTTTTTCAAAACAGTCTTCAAAAAATTATGCCTCCGGGTACAAATTTTACGCCACTGATTACATATATATATATATATATATATATATATATATATATATATATATATATATATATA
>JANQDE010000034.1:376470-665810 GCA_037157785.1 Cephalotes varians
TATATATATATATATATATATATATATATATATATATCACTTTTAAACTTAAACGTAGAACGAAATCTAACATTGCGTTATACATTATCGAATTCATCTGTACATTTGAAAAATGTACAATTATATAAAAAATATATTATTTAAGACCGATTGTCATACGGGATTGGTTGTCAAAAAGCTTATAACTCAATCGATATATGCCAGAAAATTCTCTTCTTTATACTACAGAATGCTGATGTAATATTAATTTGTTATGTAAAATAGCTTGTGTCAAAAAGCATCGCGTATATTACAATAGCTTTTAAAAAATGTAGTTAGTGAGTAAATTTTTCTTATTTTTCTTTTATTTTGTTTTTTTGTTGGTTTTTTGGCATTATTATTCGCGATTTTATTGTAATCGTAAAAAATGGCTTGTTTTAGATTAATTTTACTGTGATTGATTAATCATTATTTTAACAAAATTTGTGAATATAATCATTTTTATTAATCGATCATGGGATAAGATGACCTAAATAAGCCGACTGTCACAGTCAAATGGAAGATGTGGTTCCTCCGAAAGATAAGTGGAGAGGACAAAAAAAAGGTATGCAGTCCATGTATGTGCTTTTTCTTTGTGTGTATATTTTCTCTATTCTTCTTTAAAAAAATCGCATTTTTCATCTAGCAACACAGTCGTTCAGATCGTTAAGCGATGTTTTGTTGGAACTAGTATAAAAACAAGAAAGAAAGACAGAGGTAAAACACCACCTGATATTATTTTGCAAATCGTTAGAGCAGTGAAATACATAATTTATGTATCCGATAAGCCACATAAAAGTTTAATATTATCGTAATTATTAAAATCGTATATTGCAAAAAGTCCCGAATATGTAACTACACACAGAAAAATACATACTACATTTAAGTAAAGATTATTTGTTTCAAGTATTTCAAAAGTTCATATAGCCGTAAATTTATTACAAATTCGTCATAAGCATCAAATTTATTCAAAATATGTTCTGAATTCTAATAAGCTTAATACTTCAAGAATATTAAGTTAAAACAAAAATTCAATTTGTTTATTATAAAATATTTCTTTTAATACAATTTTATAATATTTTTTATTAGAAAATAAATTTTAATTTTAAATATAATGATAATGAGTCTTATAACTAAAATTTATAATAAATTTACTTTAACATTTATTTTCAACATTAAGAAAATATTCTTCATTGAATAATCGTTATTTAAAAAAAGAAGAGTAAACACTTTTTTAGCAAATAATAATAATACTTAGCAAAGAATAATATTTTTTTGTACCAATATCACTATATATCTTGAAACGTGTGACAATTAATCTCGCGTGTGACAATCAATTTGAGATATTTTCACAATTTTATTTAAAATTAAATAAAACTTATTTGTATAATAATATACTCAAGATTAATATTTTTTTTAATACCTAAGGGATATAGGAAATAGTGTAACGTACATAGTGTTTCAAAATTTTACATCCATTTTTTTATAAAAATCACTAAATAGAATCTGTGACAAAATCTGGCCCCGATCTCTCCTATATATAATGTGTGTGTGTGTGTGTGTATGTGCGTGTATAAAAAAGTTGTATCGGTTTCTAACTCTTACTACA
Source organism: Cephalotes varians (assembly GCA_037157785.1). Taxonomy (NCBI): domain Eukaryota; kingdom Metazoa; phylum Arthropoda; class Insecta; order Hymenoptera; family Formicidae; genus Cephalotes; species Cephalotes varians. Next base: position 378,098 of record JANQDE010000034.1, read on the forward strand.
TAATTTTCGATTGTACTATCCATTAGATTTATTAAAATATCATTACATAAATGCGAGTACAAATTGTTTCTACGTGTGATGTCATATCCTATTTTGAAACCATAGAGTAATCTTGTTCAATTTTTCCAGTTGTACTTTTCAATGTATTGCCTACATTTTCATAAATGTTTATTGTAATTTAAAAAACTGTAAACATTTAATAAAAACATTTAACCTGACATATAATTTTACATTAAAAAAAATTACGTCTCTTCCCAGACAGCACACGAAATCCTATGGACATTCTGAAAACATTCTTAGAATATAGAGATGTCCTTAGAACGTCTTTAGAACATCTCTAAGATATCTGTGCTGTATAGGTTTGACTCAGTAAGTAATGCTGAAATTTTTTGTAATTATATATTTTTTAAATATATATATATATATATATATATATATATATATATAAATGTGTGTGAATTTATATATAAGCTACATAATTAAATATATAAAACAAATAAATAAAAACAAAGTCTCAAAAAGTTTTGATAGAGTCAAATATGGATTTTAAATTTGCATCCTTGCATCTACATTAAATAAATTATGCGAAATAACTGAATGTTTTTTACAAAATAAAAGAATGAATTATAGATACTTCTAAACGGGTGGGGAGAAGATCATGATTTAAAGTTGCAGCTACTAAACTCACGCCAGTCATCGCGTATTCTTGGAGAATGTCAGACGTACCTTTTTACATCGTTCTCGATATAAAGTCTATAGAAGAAGTGTGTAATACATAAATATTTCAAACTTTTGATATACACTTCACACATTCACATTTTGTTCATGTTTTATATATTACAAAAAGTGCGATTTTTAGGAGAATTTAAAATATCTCAACACGAGATTGTTTTATTTTTCAATTATGCTTTGTGATTAATTGAACTGGTTGAAGAGATTGGAAAAATATTTCATACATAAATTACACAAATTGTATCAAATTTCTCGAAAAAGAAGAAAATGTTTTACTTGCTAACTTGATTAACAGTATGTATTGTGTGAATTTCTAAATAAATGTAAAACCAAGTTTTAAACATATAAGGAAATAAGAGATAATTATATTTTCTTTCCTATTTCATATCAATTTTAAAATAGAGAAACAAAACGTCAAAAGTGCTTTTTAACAAAGACAAATCGGTAAGTTAATAAAATGTTATACATTATAATTTTATATAATAAATATTACACGTGATAATTTTATATAATCTAGATTATACATAATTAATTAAATCAAATTAAAAGCATAAATTTTGTTAATTAAAGAACGTAATATGATTAATTAAATGAATTTAAAGCTCACTCTCTCTCTCTCTTTTTCTCTCTTCTTCATATATATATATACACAATATTGATATAATATTTAAGGAGATATTCTAGTGTAAATACTTGATTTCAAAGTGATTTTTTGGAATTAAATTTATAAAAATGATTAAATCTACAAAGCTAATGTTTTGTATTCATATTTATTCATATTTGAAGTAATCTCAAATTTTTACAAAGTTTTTATTGTAAATTGTATAAGATACAAATAAACGTACAGGTCATATCGCGAAATAATTTTCTTATCTGGCGTAGTGATTGCCATCGTTCTTGTCATTTGAAATAAACAGATTTTTTGAATTTTATTTTTTACTATTTCTTTATCTTTATTTTATTCTTTTATTCTAATATGTTTATCGTTCGGTTCTCTAATAAATAATTTGAAAAAAAATTAACAAAATGGTGGCGCTTGAAAAAAGTACTTCGATTTTTACTAAAAAATTTTCACTTCTCGCAGGCCGGAAAAATAATAATTTTAAAAAGATCAAAAACTTGGAGAGCCAAACAATAGCTTATATGTACACTATATGTGTGCAAAATTGCAAGTCGATCGGCCTAGTAGTTTGTGAGAAAAATACACGCCTGATTTGAAGAATATCGTTTTGAAAAAAACGTGTTAAAGCTTCTCCAGTTACAAGGTGAATAATGAGTAATTTCAAGATCATTTTCATTTTCATTTTCATTTTCAAAATCTTTATAAGCTATAAAATATGCAAAAAAGAAATTGATTTTTTTGACCAATCATACTAGATTACCCCCTTATTATTCAATGAAATATAAATATATGAAATATAATTAAAATTATGGAATATAAATATAACTCATAATATAACTCATAAATGGAATATAAATATAACTCATAAATAAACTCATGAATGAAAATAATAGTATTAATACGCATTGTTTTTCATTGCAAGACGTAATAATCGCATACATGCTTACGAAACAGGCTACTTGTTTTTTTCATGAATATTTTTTGTTTTGTTATTTCGCATTTTCTGTATAAAATAATATTCGTAGATTATACTAGATTTCAAATTTCTGCAATGAGTAAAAATGTAGACATAGTATGTAATAATAATTAAAACTTAAAAACCACGTTTGAGCGTTTAAAGTTAAATCATCATTTTAATTTATTTTTAGATTATAAATATCGAAAAACTATTGTATAACAAATTAAAAAGCACTAATTATTTATAATTTCATATAAATAATTAAATGTATTCAGTCAATATATTTCTTTTGCGTTTTTCACAAACATATTATTTGCATAATTATCGACAAGCTAGATGAATCATCTGTAATCTTGTGTGTTCAATTATTTAAACATTATCGAAATTAATTATATATACAATTATAGAGAATTATTCATTATCTCTCATTACGTGATCATTTATTTGTAGACTTATATCCGCAGTAGATCAAGTATTCATTATATAATATTAAGTATTTATTACACAATATAATAATTATACATCAAGAAAATCGCTATTTAATTCAAATAATTAACATTATTTGAATTATAAAACATTCAACTTTTTCATTGTTTTAATGATTAAATAAATCTTTGAGACTTTTAATAAATATTTTATTAATGTGTAATATTAATGTGTATCTATGTGTAATAATTTGATTGCGTCAATTACTTCGAAAAATTAGATACCCAGATACATTAATTACGCAACGCATGTTGCATAATTGCTATTACAGATGAGGCATGTGTTGGTATGTATCAGTATGTTACAAAAACAATTAGATTAGTCAGTCCAGCAAAAAAGATAAGTTTTTATTTTACGCAATTATTTTTTTATTTTTGTAATTTACATAAAAATTCAAATATATTCCGGTATGGAGATATAAAAGATAATGATACGCCATTTCGAATATTAATTCTTAACTATTTTATTTTTAATATTTTCTAGTTTATTACAAAATATAAAAGGAAAATATAAAAAGTAGAATAGTTAAGAATTGATATTCGAAATGGCGTATCACTCTCTTTCCAATTTGTTATACAAACTGGAAAGAACAGTTTCGCAATTAAAAGGTTAACTAAATACAGATCTGAGAACAACTTTTGTTGAACAACAATTATTTTGAAACATCAAAATAATTATATGTAGGATACTCAAGCTAATTAGAATATCAAAACTTTTTATAGAATATCAAAACGTTGCTCATAATTAAGCGTCTTACGTAAATATTTTGATGGTCCAAAAAAATTATTTAAAAATTTGTATCTAGCTAAATTTTTAAATACTTCAGCAAAATTTTTTCGTGTAGAAGTCAATTTACTTCATATCTTGATAAATTAATGTAGAAATCAATTTATTTCTAATAAATTTGAAAGTCAAATCTATCTACGCCCGCACTCGTCGCAAAAATAAATTTTTTATCATGAGCCATCATTTGTTGAGTGTTTTTTTTTTTTCAGAATCGAAATGCTACGATGTTGCGTCTCGCAAAGCCAGTATTCATATTCATTCTATTCTTATTTTGAGACCAAGTATGTAATGTATCATAAAATGCTAATATGACTCTGTTGATTTATAATATTTTAAAATTGTACTTAAAACTGTGTCTTAAATTAAGAATGGACTATGAATACCGGTCTAACACGGAAGAATTTTGCTGAAGTATCTAAAAATTTAGATATTAAATGCAGATCTGAAAATAATTTTGTTAAACCATCAAAATAATTATATAAGACATTTAAGCTAGTTATTAAAATATCAAAATTTTTTGCAGTAATGTTACGATGATTCAACAAAATTATTTCCAAATCTATATCTAAAGTAAATTTTTTAGGTGATTTTTCAACATCATTCTTTTCAAAATAAAGTTATAAATCGCCATACATATACGTCACAGGACAAGAAATAGAATAAAAATGAACGCTTGACGCACCTTACGTTTAAAGTCTATAAATACTATATCACACAATTTAAAACATAATTGCATTAGAAAAAAATTGGAATATCAGATGGAAGAAATTCAAGCAATTATGTTTGAAAGATTCTGTGAATAGTATTGATATCTCTAGTCTTATCGTCTGAGAGCAGGACTTTTTAGTGTTTATTGTTATGATTTAAAATCTAGAAGATAAAATTATACAAAATGCAATGGTAAATATATATTATAAAAAGCAAGAGAAAAACAATTGCCTTAAAAAATAAAATACAATCAAGTAAAGACGTAATAAAAATAAAATAAGATTATTTAGAATAATAATTAAAATAACATTATCTCAAAGAATGATTGAGATAAAACAATTTAAAAATAAGGAGGAATAAGGAAATAAAGAGATTGCCGATCAAATTGCGTTCAGAAAAAATTACGCGTGAAGAAAAAATTATGAAACACACGATGTAATTATTATGACAAAAAACTTTGTACGTTATGTTTTTTAATAAGGTTATCAAAGATTAACCTATTATTTATAATTCTAAATTTACATTAACTGTCAGTAATAAAAATTTATTATTATAAAGACAAAATGAAATATTCCGAAAAACTTTTTCTCTTTAAAATTTAATAAAATGCCAATGTAATCTTTTCTTTACTTTTTATTTAGAATTTAACAGTATTTTAAAAAATAAATTATTCCAGGAAGCTATCATCCGTTTTTAAATTATTTATTAGAAATAAATTATATATTATTAATTATATATTATTATATATAATAAATTATTTATTATTTATAAGAAAAAAATTTATTACAGTTCGTTCATTGGTCGAATACTCATCACCATTTCGCAAAATGGTGCAACAAGAGGCGGTGGTCGTGAGGAACGCCGTAAAGAGTTATGGGAAAGGACAGTTGGTGCTCGACCATCTAACTATGACCGTTTCAAGGGGTTCCATGTAAGTAATTGTTATTTATCATGTTACAATGCAAAAGATTATTAACTTCCTTTTCATTTCCTATTCATTTCCGCTTCGAGTAATAAAGTTGTAGACGAACAATTTGAATTTTCCAAAAGAAGTCATCGAGAAGATACTCTTTAGGAGAGAAAAGTAATGCAATAAAGCCACTATTAATTACAACTCGCAATTACTTACGCGATTTTTAATATTATTCGACAAACATGATAACTTTACATACAGCATATTTTTTGCGGCAGCAAAGATATTACCTGATACTAATTTCCTTCCTTCGATATGTTGGAAATTGCCTGAAACTATCGTCACGCACTTTCCGCGTACATTCACCGATTGCTTAAATTGCCGCCGCTTGCAAAATACACGATAGAATAGTCATATAACTTTCTAACGAATATTCAGATAAGAAAATCTTTCGGGATCTATGAATTATAATCTCATGTCTCTCAGAATTTGTGTCTAGTTCTATAATAGTTTCTAAAATATTTGATCATGTTCTGTCATAATACTTTTTTTGCCGCTAATCAAATATTCAATAGATTCATTAGACTTAGGGTTGTTTGAAAAAAATAAAAATAAGTAAGGCATATATTTAGCATGGTGCAACGTTAAACACGTGCGCGTGCGCGCGCGCGCACCCCCCCCCCCACACACACACACACACACACCCTCAGGCGAACTAGAAGGTTAATATGGATTTGACTCTTGATGAATTCCAAGTTTTTCATAATTTCCCAAAATCAAATTTTTATTTAAATGCATAAATAAATTAAAAAACTCAATTATTTTTTTAAATTAAAATTTAACATTAATGACCTTAGTCGTACGACTACACGTTGTTAACATATTTCCTAAAAGATAAAACTTAAAATTCTCTTTGCCCTCTTTTTTAATTCTTGACTGTATGCAATTAAAATATCCTGGAAATCGTGTTTGGTCCTTTTGGCGATAGTTCCACGGACTTATCCGTTGGCAAGACTCCATCCACCGCCTCTAGAATCTCGTCTATCGCCGAGGTTCTGTCCGATCTTATCTTTGTTCCCTCATTAAAATAATGTTTGTCAGATGTTTTTCTTGTTGATGTATGTTTTCCCATTGATGGAAATTTATTTCTTTGCTCCTCGTTTTTATTCGAATAAACGAGAACTTGAAGTGTTCTTCGAGACCAAGGTTTTATGTCTGTTACATTTTCCAAAGATGTGTGCAATATAGCATTTGTTCCAACACGTTTCGATTGATCAGTCTCTTTCAAAGTACTATTCTCGTTTAACGAAATTGAGGAAACATTTTTCAGTTGATCAAACCGTTTTCTGTGATCTTTCATATGCTTGTCGTAACGAGTATCTGTGAATTTTTTCGATTTTGAAGAAGTTTCGTTTTTGATAAAATCATTATCCCGAAGTGTTTTTATCTTAGAAAAAAATGTACTATTACTGATAGATTTATCTTTAACACTAGTAGGCGTGTTAAATTTCTGATCAGTCGACGTAATAGAAGTGGAATTGTTATCCTTAATATGTTTTAATAATTCTGCATGATTTACAAGTGTTTCTAATTCAGAAGTAATACGATCATTCGGTATTTCTGAAGATTTATTTGTAGTTATTTCAGTCTTATTAGTTTCAAAAAAATTCGCTTTATTCTTATCAATTAAGATTGCTCCTTCAGCCTTAAACTTTTCAGTGTTTAAAATATCACTTCTGTCTTCTAGAATATATTTATCATCTTTCGATTTTCTATGTTGTCGTTGATTATCTGCAACCAAATTTTCTAAAACAAATTCTACTTGTCTTTGTAGATTCAAAAGTCTCTTAAGATGTAATCTTGAGATGTAATCAAAATCATCATGCAATTGTCGCCATTTTATATCAAATAATTTGATTAACCACAATAAAACGTGTTCAATCGACTTGATGTATTCAAGAGACAATTTATTTCTTGAAATTAATCTTTCTATTTCCAATGCAAATTCGAGATTAGACAGCATCCAAGAGAATACAATAGCGTTTTTATCAAAGTTCATAAAGTTATGATATTCTTGGGGTATGATAACATGTTGCAAAATTTCATAAGCAATTAAATTTTGATGAGTGAGTTTTCTATAGTCACGTTCTTGCATCAATAATATCATACGTCGCAAAATATTTTCATTGTCATCTCCAATCTGCATAAAAAATGTAAGAATTAATCATTCGTAAAAAATAAGAAAACGAAGATTAATTATTTGAATTCATAAACGATTATTCAGCTTGATAATTCATTGCCTCGATAAGTATTCTGTGCTAAGTTACACAATAATTAAATTGCGCAGATCTATTAATTTGTATATATAACGTATCGTGATGTCGTGCTCTTCATCATAAAATCATTGTTACGGTTTGCAAAATTTTCTTCAGTAAAGATTTTGTTATGTTTATAGGATTATTCATTATATTAGCTTCAAAGTCACTTTGTTGAAATTTACCTCTGAAAAAAATTTAATTTGTTAATTACGTTAAATAGTATAAAGAATTTTTTATTCTTATATTGTTTTACATGATTTAACATGTTTATGTATTATAAATATTTTTTTTTCTATTATAATTGATTAAATCATAATAGTAAAAATATACATATTATAATTTTGAATTTAATTATAAAAATTTACGTTATTAATTAAAATATATTAAAATAATTTAATAATGAAATAATGAAATTAAAAATAATAAAATCCAAATAAAAAAGGTAAATTATTAATCTTTATCTTTTTTACTTATAAATTTAAGACGCTTTAGAGAGTAAATTCCTCACATATATTTTATCTTATATAAAGATATCTCAAAATCATTGAAAATAACCCTCTAATAACAAATTCCTTAAATACGTTTTTCTTAACAAAAACATCGAAATTATTATAAATTTTTCTTTTTTGCATATCATCGTATATAATTTTTGTAATACTATATCTGAAATAAAAATTTCTTAAAATAAAGAACTTTTAAAATAAACTAAAGAATACATATTTCTCTATTATTCATTTCAGTCTTCCGAAGTTTAATTCGAGAAAAACTCCTTCCTCTTCGATTGCTTATAATTCGAAAATTACTAATATGTCGATGTTTTTACTAAGAAAAAATGTACTCTCTCTCTTTCTCTCCCTCTAAATTGACCGAAGAATTTGTTTTTAAAAGTCTAATGATTGTACCTAGTAGTTAAAAACAAGTCAACTTACTGGAATAATCCTGTTCAAGGTTACTTTCGCCGTTAATTTCGATAACTTTTTTTTCCAAATCGATTATCATATGAATGCTCGGTTTCTCCATTCCTCGCAATTTTTCGATGAAGTCATCAAGATCATCGCTGACGCTCGATTTACTTGCGCGCAAATCGATTGACACTGTATTGTCATGTATCATCGATCCTTGAACTGATAAGGAGGAGAAAACTCCTCCTGCGAGTAGCAGGATCGCGATGATACAAATAATCATCATGCCACGACGAGACTGAAGCGAGTTGTGGGTTTGCTTGATGATTTTATCAAGTTGCACCGAACGACGATATCATCTTTCGTCATATCACTATTTTGCGAGAATCACACAGTGGTGCCTAAGAGAGTTTTTGCAGTTTTTTAATTATTTCGGAAAATGGAATAATTGATTTGTTACTGAGAATTCAAGATTAAGTATATATATATATATTTAGAATATATTGCAGGAAAATTGAATGTATTAAGATTATGTAGGTACAGATTGAATATTTTCTAATTTCTCTTAAAATTCTAGATTTTCATATAATTACATCGGACACATTAATATCACATAAATATATCTGAACTAGACGAATTAAAAAAAATTTTAATTCTGTTCGCTTAGGCACCACTGTGTTGTAGTCAGTCGCTAATTGCTTTTGCCAACAAGTGATCGTTATGTCTGCGCGAATTTAATGTTCAAAGCCGTGAGATTATGACCGACACTTTATTAACAAGTCGCTCTTGCCATCCGTTCAGACTAATTACAATATCTCAAGGAAAACTATAAACACCATTGTTCTTCGATGAAGTGCGAGCGTGAATAGATAGATTAGCAGATAAGTCGGGATTTCAAAAGAGAATCCATTAGAGAACGCGATTATAGAGCTACTTATTGTGAGATTAAAGGAAATATTCGCGATTTTATGTTTTCCTTTCCTCCTCCCCTTGTTCGTATTGTCTAAAATAAGATAAAGCATGTAAGCGAAATCTTTCTTTTGAACAGATATGGACTATTAGGGGCTAGCGGATGCGGCAAGACCACTCTGCTGTCCTGCGTCGTCGGGGTTCGGTATCTCAACAGCGGAGAGGTATGGGTGTTGGGAGGAAAACCGGGCAGCAAGGGCTCCGGCATCCCCGGACCTCGAGTGGGTTACATGCCGCAGGAGATCTCCTTGGTCGGAGAGTTTTCCATGAGCGGTGCCCTCTATTACTTTGGCAGGATCAATGGGCTCAACGATGAGGAGATCGGTATGGAATGGGTTGCGAAAGAGTACTGGCACTTGCCAGTTGCACGCGAAATATCGCATATATTCCGAGAAGTTTTAGTTTTCACAAAATACTTTTGAGAAAACATCTATCGAACGTTTCTAATTTCTGAAATTTTCTGTCTTGAATCACTCGTACGTCGTGAGATATTTTATAGCGTAAGTTATTTCGAAACAACTATAGCTTCCTATTATTTCTAAGAGACGAGACAGAGATTCTTCTCGGAGTTGCTCCAGCTACCTCCAAGAGATCGCCTGGTGAAGCACATGAGTGGAGGTCAGCAAAGAAGAGTTTCCTTTGCCGCCGCGTTGATCCACAAGCCCGAGCTCCTAATCCTGGACGAACCCACTGTGGGCTTGGATCCAATTTTGAGGGAGAAGCAAGTAGATTTTGCTTTCTTTTTAGACACGATAAGCAAAGAATAATAGGAAAATGTTTGGATGTATCCCTTTCTTTATAGCATTTGGGCATACCTGATCCAGATCACACAGGAGGAAAATATCACTGTGCTAATCACGACGCACTACATCGAAGAAACTAAAGATGCTAGTAAAGTGAGTCTCGTTTCTATTAAATTAATCCTAATAATCCATATAAAAAAATTAATAGGAAATATCTTTTAAATTTTTAAAAAACTGTTCTTCAATTAAAAAAAGCTTGTTTTGTTTAATAACATAAATAAAATAACATAAAATTAAATAACCTAAAGATTATTTTAAATACCGTGCATTTTCAAATACGCAGATCGGTTTGATGAGAAGTGGTCAATTGTTGGCGGAATCGACGCCGCAGAAATTGTTGGAGCGATTTCAATGCTCGTCCTTAGAAGAGGCTTTTCTGAAACTGTGCGAGACACAGAATAATACAGTCATTTTGAATGAAGCTCAGGAATCAAAAGATACCGACACCGTCTTGTGTCAAGATCAAAATATACATGAACAAACAAAAGTATACATAAAAATAATCTATGTTATGCTCATTGTGTTATGAAAAGCTATAAATCTGTATTATTTTATAATACAAATAAATCGAATTGTTATTAAGGCCATCTCGGAGTACAAAGGGATTTCGAAACCTCAAGTTTCGCGATTCAAAAGATTCAAGGCTCTACTGGTGAAGAATGGCATCCAATTTTTGCGTTATTATACGTAAGCATTTATCAATAATTAATTTTCTCATAGGAGAAATATATTTATACACAAAATGAAATTTTAACTGTTTTAATTTAGAATTTTGCCATTTTCTTTACTATATTTGTACGTATGTATAGCATTGAATCCTTATATACGAAATATTTATATTACATTTCAAAAAATTCACATTCATTAATCATTGTACATTTCATAATAATAATAAATAGTAAAAATGACTTATTCTTGCAGAGGATTAATTTTCGCAGTATTTTTCCCGATAATCCAAATCGGCGTATTTGTTTTCGCAATTGGTCCGGATCTGAAAGATTTGAAGATTGGAGTCATCAACGATGAAGCTGGCAATTGTGATTACGGAAACAACATTGATAATGTCTGGAATGACGAAATCACCTGCCACTTTGGCAATCTCAGCTGTAGATTTCTGCATAATTTTGACGATTTCATTGTGATACAGGTACAATGACAAAAAGTAACGTACAGTCGGAGCATGATTAAATGGCTTTATGTTTTTCTTTGGGTATCTTTTTCGATTTATTCAATAAATCAAATTAAATATATTCCGATATAAACTGGGAGAATGATAATAGTGAAAACGTTAACATATTTTTTGAAAATAATTCTTATTAATACTTCGTTTTTAGGAGTATTATGACGTTTCTGAGGCAAGTCACGATGTACAAAAAGGAAAACTTAGCGGTGTAATATATTTTAGTCAAAACTTCTCCGAAGCTCTGCAGTTACGAGTGGAAGATGCCAACTTTGCAAAGGATTCTGATCTTTTTGCCAGTCAGATTCAAGTTTCTCTCGATATGAGTGGTACATTATTTATATATTATACGGAACGTTCTTCATAGTATTTCAAGAAATTTTATCAATTTACCTATAAAAAATTTTTTTCAAATAAAAAATATCTTTTATAAAAACAATATGAATAAGTTATATTTATTACAATATTAATAAGATTTAAAATGTAAACGGTTGAATACAAAATGACGATCTTGCTCTTTGATCATGTTCATAATTACTTAATATCAATCAGATATCTCCAGACACATCATATATTTGACAAAACACTTTTATTATTAACAACTTTCATTTTAATAACAACTTATTCTTCACGTTAAATTAATTTATTACGCAGTTTCGCTTATTTATATATTTGAATATTTTTATGTTCAATTTCAGTACTTTTAATCTTTTTTTATGTATTGAAGATACCCTAAATCTGCATTAAAAGATCTATGTGATTTCTTAATAATAAAAATTTGTATGTACACGATCAATCTATGTTGATTCATATATATGTGTGTGTGTGTGCAAGCGCGCGCGCGCGCGTGTATATATACACACGTATGAGTCAACACAGATTGCTCGTGTATATATATTTTTTACATTCTCTCTTTTAACTCTTATATTCTTTTAAAAAATACACAAAAGAATCCAAGAAATTAAGACCCAAACCATTTCAAATCTCGAATATTTTAGCATAAACGACACGCAAATTAATTAATTTATTAGTAAAATTACAAGTACTTAAATTTACAATGGGTTTTGTTACAGATAGACAAACTGGGCTTTTCTTGCAGAAGAAACTTTTCGAGCGTTTCTTAGAGGTTTATGAGGATATTATGAGAGACTGCAAATATTCGCCAAAATTAGCCGATCCGCCCATTCGAGTAAGTATTTTATATAACATTTTGTTATAATTAAATTTTTTTCTCTTTCTTTCTCTTTCTTTATATATATATATGTGTGTGTGTATGTTTATTTTTTCTCTATTGTATAAAACTAAAATAAAGAATAAAATTTCAAATAACAAATAGAATATAGATCGGTATATGAAAATAAATAATTAAGGATGCACTAAACCGGTCAAAGTTAGATCTTCGTGCTTATGTTTCTTATGTGAATTTATATACATTTCTCAACTTCACCAAACTGCGCGCCGAATAAATTTTCGGTCTTGAAACACAATCTTAGGATGAACAAGAATATCACGATGTTAAATTGATAATCAATTTAATAATAATGATACTAAACAAGCATCTCAATCCCTTTTCTTCCCGAATATTATAAAGAATTTGTTGCGAAAAATAACACCTCAGGGAAAAAATTAGAACAATCATCACCGATTGTTGCGATAAATATCACCACATGCCTCAGTGGTCGAGATGAATAAGACATCTGGAAAGTCGAAAATCCCAGGTTCGATCCCTGGCTGAGGTGTTATTTTTCGCAACAAATTCTTTATAATATTCGGGGAGAAAAGGGATTGAGGTGCTTGTTAGTATCATTATTATTAAATTATCAATTTAATATCGTGGTATTAGTAATACTATTCTTGTTCATCTTAAGAACGTGTTTCAAGACCGAAAATTTATTCGGCGCGCAGTTTGGTGAACTTGAGAAATGTATATAAATTCACATAAGAAACATTAGCACGAAGATCTAACTTTGATCGGTTTAGCGCATTCTTAATTATTTGACAAAATTTCAATTGTTTTCAGTTTGAAAAACCTGTTCATGGTACAAAAGAGCAGAATTATGCAGATTTCATGACACCCTCATACATACTGATGTAAGTAAAATCAGTCCAACATAGTAAATAAAATCAATTGTTATTAAACTATTTATTCCTTTGCAGACTTACCTTCTTTTTAACTACAACAGTCTCTACCACCTTGATAATTACAGATAGAACGGAGGGTGTCTGGATTCGAAGTGTAGTTCAAGGTAATTTAGTTCCCAAAATCACAATTTTATAACTTTTTCATCTTCTTTTTTCTTATCGTAATAATACGAATAATATGCGATAGGGGTCAAGACAGAAGAAATTCTGCTGTCTCACATTCTTGTTCAGAGCATCATCATATTTATCCACACTGTCATGATAAATCTTTTAATCTTTCCTATATGGGGTGTGGAATGTAAAGGATCAATGTTTGCCGTACTAAGTCTTACGTTTCTTAACGGATTTAGTGGATTGATGTATGGTGAGCATTCTACACGATATAAATATCAAAAAAGCGTGTGATAGCAATTCAGCTGCTGAAAATTAAACTAATCATTTGTGTTAATGCATTCTCAGGTTTCATTATCTCTGTTATGTGCAAAAATCACACTATGGCACACTATAGTTCGGCTGGAAGCTTTTTCCCGTTAATACTACTCAGCGGTGAGTCTCAATTCTTTTTATTTCGCTAAAATTATTTTTTTACTTTAATCTAGCATTGCTAAATGATACCCTTATTAAATTATTTTTGAATTTAAATTGTTTTTATTACGTTGTGATACATTATATGTACATGGATATATTGTTGATAGTAATATAAAAAGTTTTAGCAAAATTTATTAAAATTAACATTAACAACATCTAGCAAAGAATTATCTTACGTTAAATTTACGTCAAATTTTTATTAATGTACTAATTATTATTAATTATTATACTAATTTGACAAAATCATAGGAAGTATATGGCCGATAGAAGCAATGCCAAAAGTACTTCGCTGGTTCAGCTATATAATGCCAACTACCTTGCCCTCTATATCTATGAGAGGAATCATCTACAAGGGTTATTCCATATTTGAGTCGCAAGTTTATAGTGGTTTCTTAATAAGTATAGCATGGATATTGTTTAATTTCATCGTGACTATACTTGGTATAAGATCAAAATCTTCGTGATATTATTTAGAAATGTTAAAAAAATTATTTAACATAGAAACAATCTCGCATAGTCTACAAAGTTCAATTAGAAAAATATGCAAAATGTTTCATTTAACTTGATCTAAAAATATGCCAACATGGATTTATGCGTAATGTACAAGAAAAAATATATTTTTATCCATTTAAATGGTTATGTAAAAAATTAATTACTTCAAAAAAATAAATTTAGTGCTTAATATATTTTTTATTTAATTAATACAAAATAATTACAAAAATTAAATTTTCTTTAATGTATTTTAAATCAATATAATTATATTTTATTTTATTACATAACATAAGACTAAAATTTATATCTAGATGGCAAAGTTTGTTGAAAACAGATTTTACAAAATGCTACAAATCTTGTTGGCAAGAAAGATATAAATTTAATACAGAATTTTTGATTCATCAGATGACGTCAATAAAGTAGTAGCAGATACTTATATAACAAAATACATAATTGGACAATTTGACAGTAAATCAGCGGCAAAATACGAAAAAACGTACATATTCATAAAATCAGACCACAAATTGGCGGCAAAAACTAAGCAAAATTTGCATATTTTAATTAACTATCGTGTTATGTAGCACTAACTATAAATTAGCGACTATAAAAACCGAGCAAGCGTAGTTTGATTACACATTGGCGGCAAAATATAGGCAAGGTCTGCACAGCGCTATTTCATAACATGTTAGTGACGAAAACAGAGCAAAAAAAGCTTTACGTAGTGCCGTCAAGTTAGTGGCAAAAATCGAGCAAGTATTGCGTATAGCTGTCTGATGATTGTTTAGTGGCAAAAACCGAACAATCTGCATTGTTACTTAATACAAGACTGCTGCTAGATGGTATCAATTTCTCGCATATGTAAAATTTGTCAGATTTTTTTATATAATTAAAATCTACGTAACTGAAGTTCAGGCATGTCATAATTATTTGTATGAGTGTCACTTAGTATGAGTGTTTTTGCATTATGGGATATATAACAATGCTAACGAGCATAGTACTTAAAAAAATGATTGGTACAGAGAACAAGGGCTATTTTTAAATCTTTAAAATATTCTCAAAGTCTAATATGCTTTAATGTAAAATATGTTACATTTATAGTTATAGTTTTAATTTGAAACTTAAATCTTTATATTTTAAAATATATTAATTCTATTGCTAAAACTTAATTTAAATAGCTATAAAACAACATCTCGATTTCTGCTGCCAATTTGATGTCAAATTGCACTGCGCAGATCCTATTTGGTTTCTGCTGCCTATTTGCTGTTTGATCATATACATAAACTTAGACAGCAAAACATGAGCTTATTGCTGGCATAAGTTTTGTCACCAATCTCTGAGTTTGATTGTTGTCAACTTGACAACCATTTGCTTACTGGATAATTACTTCTGTGTGATAGCAATACTAAATATTTTCAAAGAACAACGACAAGTATTTAAAAAAAAAATTTCGGTATTATATTAAGTATATATTTAATTTTAGTGATGTACTCAATTATATTAATAATTATAAAATTGTATTGTTTGAAAAATAAAAGATTATATTGTTTGAAAAATATAAAACAGTCGACTTTGATGTATTTATACAATTATAATTATACATTTAAGTTTAAAATTAAACAAGTGTAATATTATATAATAATTAATTTAAAAGATGCGAAAAAGTGACGAGAAGGAAAGAGATGAATAGAATAAAACACATGCACAGTTCATTAAATATGTTTCTTCATGGATAACATATTAATCTTACACGTATAAATATACACAGTTCTCTATATACAAACATATACAATATGACATACACTTCGCTATATCTGCTTTATTCGTAATTATACATTACTCTTATAGTAGTTATATATATTATTACATTTTATATATATATATATATATATAATTATATATGATAGCATAATCGTGATGCATAATTTTGACGATCATTATCGCAACAATATAAATATAATAATTATGATCAAATGCTTACATCACAAATCTGTTATCATAATTGAGCTACACAATTATAATACACAATTATTATTATTAATTTTATAACTATTATAATTGTCATATTTTTAATTATGATACATAATTACGGTAACACATGACAATTAATATTTAGTTAGTTATTATTAATAACGGATTATTAATTAATTCTTTCTTTTTGTTTAAATTTGTTAATCTCTTTTGTATTTTCTATCTTTTAATCTCTTTCCTTTTTTTTATCTTTAAATCTCTTTGAAATTTTGACCATTTTTATTTTGAAAAGCTCATTATAGATTTAGAAATCTAGAAAGAAATAGATGATTTATCTAATAGATGATTATTCTAAGTGATATATGACATATTAATAACTCGATTAGATTTATTACTTCTCTAAAATAGCTTGCGTTCAGAAATCTATAAAAAATAGATATAGCCAGTCTGTATTCTAGAATAATAATTTATACTTTGGAATAATACTTTTGAAATAATACTTTAATAAGCGTTATATCTCTGTTATTTTGAGAAGCTGTTCATACATAAAAATAGTTAATTCTATAAAAATAGTTTAATAGCGGAATTAGATGTAAGAACGATCATGATATGAATTCCGCGTGTCTTTGTAACTTTCAGCGCTCTCGTTGTTGTTGTTGTTATTGCTGTTGTTACCGTTGTTGCTAGCGGCCATGCTAGTATCCTGATTAAAATCATTAGTAGTTCGATTAGAGTTTATAGCAGAAAGAAGAAGCCGGGGGCCACAGGCTCGGATTGGATGAGTAGCAACAAGACAGTTAACTATCTGTCTTATAGTAGGCATGCAGGTTTTGTCGTATCCTGGAAAATACACGTCACATGCTCCATCAGAACTGAAAAATGCATACTGACTATCGTCACGTCGTCTTGGGTCTCAAGCTTTAAATTTAAGGCATTAGTATTTATAATCAATACCCAAAATTTATTTCAGAGATCAGATAAAAAATTCAGGATAAAATTTTATATTTTGCAAATGCAACGAGATATTCGATTTTAAAATTATTGAACTAATATTATAAAAATTTTCAATTTTGATTTCACAATAATTGTGAATAATTTACAAAAACCGCGGAACATGAACGTTTGACACTACTGAGAACATTAAACAAAAAATTTTCGAAATATTTCATATGCATACAACCCAAAAAGACGGATGTACATCTGGTTGTTATAACGAATAACGCACAGACAAATCATCTAAACTAAGTGTAGTATAAGACGAAAGTCTATAAGGTAAACAAATAGAATTAAAGTTATATCGCATGCATTTCTAAACCGCGAGCAAAGGAGGAGGAGAAACACAATGCAAAAATATGATGAACAGGGAGAAGTTATAAAAACTACAAAAGAAAGACTGATAGAAAAGTTTAAGCTTCAAACTAGTGAAAAGTTAGTTTCGTTGAATCATCGCTAATACGGCTAACGATCAATTTTAACACAATACGATTTATTAGGACTCATCATCGACGGTTTTAATAATATTAATATTTTTGACGATAATAAAAATGAGAAAAAATCTAAAAAACTCGAAAGATTATAGCTGATAGATATGGCTGATGCTTCACTTGAATGTTTACTTGAATCCCTAGACATTCCTGATGCGATAATCGGAAAAGAGATTCATTTTAGGTCGAAAGAATCAAAGAGATTCATTGTAAATGAATTCACTTTACTTGGATTTCTTCTTTCAAGTGTTCTTGTTACGGTAATCAAAATCAGGATCCGAAAGGATTAAGAGTACTCCTTGTCGGTGATTTTATTTTAACATTTAAAGGCATTCTTGGTGCGGCAAAATAAGAATTATTTATCGTTGAACTCGTTGAACATATTTCTCAAACAAAGATGCGCAACATCACATGCAGTAAGGGGAAACAGAGCTCAAAAACTTCCCACAAAGTTGAATACAACATTCTATATAAATATTTTGCGTTAATGTAGTTGGGTCTAAAAAAAAAAAAGGTTACATAACATCGTCTAATATGAAAGAAGAACATCAAACTACGGAGGAGGGAACCAATAGCGTTGTAATACTGACGATCTGTATGCAATTAAAAAAATATGCTAAATATACTTCCGTACACACGCAAAATACTTCCTCGTTACAGTTCCGTAATAACAACATTTCGTAGTAATTAGCATGCACAAATAAATATACGAGTAAAAAGTTAAAAAACGCATAGTAGCTTATTAATAATTACGGCATAATACAAATTCTTTTACGATCTTTTTTTGGCACATTTCGCTATTTTTTTGCATGTAAGATGTCTTGAACAAATATAAAAGTCGATATAAAAAATATTTTGAAATTCATTTGTTGACAAAAAATCAACGTTATGCTTGAAAATTTTCTTAACTTTTGGCATTATCAATATTAATTAAAACATGTTCATTAAATTATAATTGATATCACGTTAAATATATCTCGAAATTTGGATTAGTGATTAAACTCTACCTGGAAAAACATCTGGAAGAACATCGGAAAGAGTTTACCTGAGAGAAGCAATATATCTAAAAAATAATAATTTCTTCACACTTTTCAGAACGCTCTGTAAATTCAGAGTGGAGCGCTATCCTTAAATCGATGTATCGCTTTGTCACTTACGGCTATAATTGTTCTGTGCAATATTGACTGTATTACTAAGATTGTCTTGTTATATCATATGCAACTCTTGCGTAAATCATCCAACAATTTCTCGATTATCCATCGAGAATAACAATTTCTTTCGTTGGTCCTTCCTATCGATACCGTGCTATCGATTTAAAGTTGTATTTTATAATTATAACACAACTATCACAATAATTATGTAATACTGTAACGGCGCAAATGTTTATGTAAGCCGACATAATAGCAAAATTATGCTTCTCCTATCATTTTTATAATAATTAACGTGTGACATTTATTTTTTCGTTAAATTAATTATTAAATATATGTTATATATTAAGTAATTATTAAATCTTTTTTGTTAATTGTCAATTCATTAACAATATATCAATCAATCAATATCAATATTTGTTTCGCAGTTTTGCGTAATGTATAACTGATTAAATATAATTTAATGCACAAATGCGTACATTAAATTATATTTAATCAATTATACAGAATGTTTCAGAATTATACGTATAAATTTGACTAATTAATAGAATTCATAAAAAATCCATCTTGAATTTTATGAATTCTATTAATTAATATCTTGTATAAATATATTTAAATATAATTTACATATTATCTTATTATAAAAGATTTATCGGCTTTTATCAAAGTATTTTTACGTATGCAGAAACACTGTTTAAAAACCGATAAAGCTTTTGTAACAATTAATCATTATTTAACCTAAATTCCTATGCTGCGCGCGCGTGCACGCTATATATATATTTGAGTTCTAAGCCACTACAGAAAAATTTCGCACGTTCTTCTCGATTACTTACTTACTCATTCGCTTTACATAAAATCCATAAAGAAATTCTCTTCTTTCTATAAAGATTATTGTTATATATTATTCTCTCTTCTTGGCGCAAGAAATATTTCTTAATTCGCATAAATCGTATTTTTCTTTCTTATATAATTTCTAATATCTCAATTGTATAGGATACTTCAATATTCCATTGCCAATTATAATTATAAGGCAGTCTCTTTCTCGCTGATAATCTTGATTCCGTGCTGCGTAAGAATCATCTTCACCTCCTCCTTGTCCCGAATATTTAGTTTCTGGGTTGAGTCTTCAGCTTCATTTTCCTTCTCTAAATTTTCCGTCTGTGACTTCAGATTGTCGGTGGATTTATTCAGGCGATCCACATCATCGCCTGATCTCTGTAAAGATTTTGATCTTTTCGAATCTCTCGATAGATTATCAGCAGATCCAATCAGCGTTGTATTCTTCGCGACGTTGAGCACCTTATCATTCGCCTTCGAAGACATCTTTGCCAATTGGAGACTATCCACCGAAGAGTATCGTCTTTTATCTCGTGCACTTCCGTTAAAGTCCTCCTTTTTTCTGAACAGGGAGCCTTTGCGATTGACCTTTCTGGTCCCGCTGGTCAAAATCGCGATCTCGTCTTTAGGTATAAAGTACAACTCCCGCGGCTGGTCCCTGTTCATCGAAGAGCCGTGGATGAACAGAGATTGCGACTTCGGTTTACCGGGATCCTTGACTTTCTCTTTATCAGAGAGTCTGCTTCGATCATCAGCCGATTCCGTGCCGCTCTGAAAACCACAGTTCTCAATCTCAAAGCTATCGTCGTCGTCTTGGTGCGGTTCGATCATCTTAAAAGTATACCTATCCGTTGGTAACGCGGAATCTTGATCGAAACTACCATCCACCTCACCACAGATTTTGCATAGCTCGCAGGGAATCTCCTGAATCTTGCCTTCAAGATCGTCGACGGATTGATCCTGGAGATTGAGCGAACCGCATATGTCGCACTCGATGGAATCGTCGTCGTCATCGGCCAGCGAACTGCAGGTCGACCTAAGGGTGTAAAACGTCTCCTGATTCGGACTACTCACTTCATCCTCCGTCCGGAAGGTGATTTCATTCATGTAACAGCAGATAGAGCAGAAATCATCTGGAATGTCGAGTTGAGAGCCACTACTATCCGCCTTCGGCGGTACGCCCAGAAACACTTCCTGGATACGCTTAATCGACTCATAGCTTTTTGACTTTTTCGAGAACGCATCGTCTTTCTTCGGCTTCTGCGCAGATGTTTCATCGGATACAATCATCGAATCCAAGCTGCCTTGAAGAGGCACATTGTAACGTCGCACTTTCCTCGTATACACGTCCTTAATCTCGTTGAAATCGCATTTCGTTTTGTTATCAGCGTTTTTCATCGTTTTTGTTTCTTGTTCTCTGTTATCGTTCATTTTCACAACCTTCTGAGTTTGAGTTTTCTTTGGGCTCTTCGTTTTCGAAGAATGCTGAGAGTGCTCTTCAACCCGCGATGTCTCTCGATTATCGGCATGTCGATTTTGCTGCTTCAATTCGCTTTCGGAATCTTTTTTGGAACTTTCCATTTTCACTGAAGACTTCTTTGAGGAATCCAGAAAGATTTCCTCCAGCTGAGTGATAACGCGATCGTTGATAGATCGATCATAATCTTTCATATCTTCACCTCTATAAAAGATTTGACTTTTCTTTTTGGAACTTTTTGCACTTGTAGATATTTTCGAAGATTTTTGGGATGACTTTCTAGATCGAGATGACTCTCGATCACTAATGGATTTATCCTGACTCTTCATTTCACGTTCACTTTCGTCAATTTGAAGCTCGTCGACTTTTCTGTGATTCTTCGTTATCGTGGAGGATTTTGAAGAATCTTGGAAGACTTTTTCTGCGTGAATCTCTCGATTTTTAACAATTTGATCCTTTTCTTCGATATCAACATCTACATCATAAATCTGATCTTTCTTGATTTTTTCGGAACTTTTCATTTTCATGGAAGAACTTTGGAATGCTTCAGATTGGAGTGCCTGCAAATCATCGATGAATCCGTGCTCTTTAACATCTACGTCGTGAACTTGACCTTCCCTAATTTTTCTCGGACTCTTGCGGGAGTTCACGATCGATTTTAGATACTTGCCATCTATCTCGAGATTCGAATCGCAAGATGTCACTCGCTTTTCAGAAGAGGACGTGTCCAATTCTGATCCGTTCTCTGTTCTACTCGTCTTATCAACCTCTCGCGACATCTTGAATATTTCTTCTGTCCGTTCTCTAACTTCAAGATTATTATCTTTATCGTCTATTTCTTTCACTGGAAGTGATTCCTCTACGATATACTTCGATTGATCTATTTCTTCAGAAGACTTTACGTGATTATCGATCTCTTCAGTCGTAAAAGATTCTTCTTTCTGGCTCTTGAGAACCATCGCATCGATCAATACTTGATCATTATATTGAATTTCGTTCTTTTTGACGTTATTTTCATGATCGTTTATAGAAGTAGCTATGTTTTCTGTCGCATCTTCTATTTGACCATCAGTATCTTTCGTCAAATTTAATCTGGCAGTATATACAGATTTCATGTTCTCTTCTTCGTCCTTGTCAGCATCAATAAAGCGATAATCTTTCCTGTCTACGCTGAAATCGGAGAGAGCACACTCGTGACGACCGTCTAGTGACGTCATTGAGACGTTTAGTGACGAAGTTACCGCCTTGGCATCTAAATATTTAATTTTATCCGATTTGAAATCGGCTGTCTCTTTTCCGAAGTCAATTTCCACGTCGTCGACTTCGACGTTACTCTTCATATCTCCCTTCGGACTAAGTTCAGTTAGTTCTGTATCGTCTTTACCTACCTTATCTACCTGTGAATTTTCTTTAGATTTATTTTTTTCCTCGTCAAGCTTAATTTTAAGCTCGTTTGTAAGTTTTTCAATCATTAACCTACGATCTTCCTTTAATGTAAGTATGCCATGGCTGGAATAAACAGGCTGAACCTTGACAACATCAGTATATTCTACCCCTACATCAACGATTTCTTTGTTACTAACTTTCCCATCTATGACACTTTTTATCATCGACTTGGAACTCTTCTCCAATCCAATTTTGCTAAATCTAGACCGATCCGAATTTACTTCATCAGTGATTGCTTCTATCGAAGACCTACGTGTTTCTTTCAGCGCGTTTTTATCATCTAAGCCTAACTCTACATCGATTATTCTTTTTTCAGAAATGATTTTTCTATCGCGAGCTTCAACTTCATCATCTTCTCTTTTCGGCCAGCAACATTCTCCCAATCGAAGTTCGCCAGAACTCGATTCGCTAGGATGAGCCTTCATTATTAATTCGCGATCGTCATTTGAATCTAAATCTACATCAGCAATTTCCATCTTAGATCTCAAATCCAAGGCCTCTTTTTGTCCAATCTCAGTTTTACCCTTTACTGCATTTTTTATTGACCTGGCACTTTCTTTTGGCACGAGTTCAGAACTTAGCTGACCGATTTGAACTTTCATGATTATCTCGCTCGAACCTAAATCTACATCAACAATTTCCGTCTTAGATTTCAAATTTAATGCTTCTTTATCCCTCGCAATACCGTCTATCGTCAACTTACGATCCTCATTCGACGCCAATTCGCTGGAATTCGAAGAAATTCTTACTATTACCTCGTGATCATCGTTCGAACCTAAGTCTACATCAACAATTTCCGTCTTGGATCTGAAATCCGAGACCTCTTTCTGTCCAATATTAGTTTTATCCGCGACACTATCTATCGACACTATCAATTTATGACCTTCTTCCGACGAAGGACCAGGCATCGGCTCGTCAAGCGCACCTACCTCGTCTACAATTCGCGCGACGCCGGTTGCGCTGGCGATGATCTGTTTCGCCTGACCGGGATACGCTCTAGATATGTGCTTGACGTTGCCGTTGTCGACGTTGTTGCTTATCACGTTAACAAATTGCTCGCGAATTTCGTCGAGCTCGCCACCATCACCCGCAGCATTCTGTAGGTTTTTGCGTAGCACTACCGCGTCCGGCACGTCGATAGACGCGGCGATTTCAATTGGGCTCGGCGAGCCCATAGTTACATCGCTGGGCGACGGCGTTAGCAATGCGCTTAAGTATCGGGGATCTATGTGCAGGTAATTGTTTGCATTCGGCGACGGCAATTCCAACTTACTTTGGTGTCCAATCAGCAGCGGCAGCGTGAAAAACATGATAATTTTTTTAACACTTCAGAACTTATCATCATTTTCGTTCATCACATTCTCGCACAACACAATTTAGTCGCGTGGGCTCGTTTTTTCATTTGCAATTAAAAATTATTAGATAATTGTATAGGAAATATGCTTTTAAGACTTCCACGGTTATTCTTTTTAAAAGTGTTAAGAGATTTACGTTGTCTCCGTATCTTGATTTATTGTTCATAACATTGCAGTTCATTTCAGGCAAGAAGCAATCTGATACTGAGAGTGGTGATACTGAGAGAGTATCAGGTTCTTCTCGTTCTGATGAAGTGATCTGCAATGTTCACAAAAGATTGGCATTAACAATGAAAACACGGAGACAAACCGTAAAACCTCTTAGCACTTGTATAGGAAATATATGATTTTCAAATATATGATTTCCGCGGAAATAAAATATGTATGCTGGAAAGTTTAGTAGCGTTTTTTGAAACATTTGAAATTCATATGCAAGAAATTTGATAACAAAAACTAATTATTACATGTGAGCTTCAGTTTAATTCCGATTCCAGTTTCATTCGTATATTTGCAAGTTAGTTTTATTCGGTATCTTTTATACGATAAATAAAATGCATGAGAATAAATAGGGTCGCTATGAACCCACGCGACTAGTAAAGAGAATAATAAGGGCAAAGGTGTCTTTGGAATTCGATTCACTGACAATATTATTTATAACTATTGAAATCTTAGAAGAGAAATCTTATCTCTAGAATTAACCGAGCGATTTTATTAACTTTTATTTTTGTTATCAACAGTGAAATATTAGATCTTATTTCAATAATTATAATCGCGATAATTGTATTATCATTGTTTTTGTCAGTGAATAAAATTATTTATAAAGTGCATATTAATTTTAAATTAATTTTATTATATAAACTCTCAGCAAACACTGTAAATACTTTCTTTTTAAAGAAATTATTAATATTATAGGAAACTAATTTTAATCGAGATTTATATATAAAGTTTTATTTTTTATATTTTATAATCATATTATTTTTCATTTTTTTTATTATTAATTTTAACGATATGTTTAATGCTATTAAATTTAACATTTTTTGTGTCTGCTGAGATATATAATAAATATATTATAATAAATATATATTTCTGATGCTTGAAACCTATAAAGAATAAGAATAGTCTTATATGTGCTATATATTGAGTGTCATTAAAATAAATTAAGAAAATGCAATAAAATAAAATAAATAAAATACAATAATTTATAATATTTATTAAACATTAATTCAAATAAAATGTTGGATAAAATATTGGATATTAAATGCACATTTATATATTCTTAAATTACTTATAGTAAACAGAAGATAATCTTTTAAAAAATATTGTACATCTAAATGATTAAATAGTGCAATAGTACAATAAATAGAACGTAATTCTTTCATCATTAACAAAGAAACATAATGACTCGAGTATCCTCCGACATTGAAATTTTGAATATATATGTATACATGTTATGCAATTTAAATAAGAATAAAAATATATATTTTTCTAAGTATTCAATTACACGTTACAGAGTTAAAATATCTCTAAAGCAAAATCAATAACGTGCAATTAAACACTTGTAAAAAAAAATATGTATCTTTTTTACATTGATCTACTACATATCTAAAGTTCATAAAAATTGAAGGAGGATAGCACGTTTTCTTGTAAATATTGTATTCGACGGAAGACAGACAGAAAGACTAGAGCAAGAAATATTATATAAATTCTGTTGAAATATTATACAATGATCATAATGCGTTTCTTTTAAGTATCTCATCTTTGTACATACAATATATATATTCGCAAATTATATTTATATATTTATAATACTACAATATAAAAAGATAAAGATTAACGTTTCTATAGATGTATAATAGATAATTAATCGGGATTTTAAAAAAACCAGTAACTTTAGCTTTAATATCGATTAACATTAATTGATGATTTAGAATTAGATAATATAATTTTGTGAGCACAATTTGATTTGGTATTTATTAAGAGTTTTGTATATATATATATATATATATATATATATATATATATATATATATATATATATATATATATATTTATCTCTATATTTTCTTCCACAGTTTTTATAAACTTGATTACATTTTATTATATATATTTATTAACTTTGTGTTTGCGAGCTGAGACCAGTTTTTCATTGAAAAATCATCATCCTCATATATAATGAAATCAAATCTTTTTATAATATAGTAAATATACTAAATATATATATTTATACTTCATATCATAATAAATATACTATCATTATAAAAATAATAAAGTATATTATCTTCTATAAAATGTATAAAAATTGATAGTAATATGATATCAACAAGTATCAATATGATATCTATAACAAATCTATTATTATTCATTAAAATCACAAAAATCATCATAATCATAAATTTTTTAAATTTCTTTTCAAAGTTTCATCTCACTGCAATCATATTGGATTATGATCGAAATGAATTTTGAAAATAAAATTATCATTTTTTTTATCTAATAATAAAATATAATATAGCATTCCCAAACTAACTTAAATTCTTTTCAAATTTTTTTATGATCTGAGATACACAAAAGTTCATTAAAAAATATTTTTTTCTATTATATCATAATTCGATAGCAATCGTGGCGAATATTACACAATGTTACTCGGACAATCAAACAACGATAAATCTTATTACACAACAATTTAATTTACACGGTAACTCAATCTTTTCTCATTATGATTGAATTTCCGTATGTTTATTTTTTGCTTCCCTATTGTTTATCAGTCTTCTTCTCTTACATCGTTTTCCAATTATATCATATTTGCCACATATAATGCATATAAAAAGTGCATTTAAAAGCGAAAAGCTTTTTACATGTAAGAATTGGAAAACGACCCAATATATGCAATTGATTGTACATTACTTGATTTCTCGATTTTTTATTTGCTTAATCCAGCAATTTTTCGCGCAGAATTCACAAATTTCAAGCTTAATCTATATATGGCTCCAGACACATTCTAATTGCTTTCATCATTAATCCCCTCCCATTCAGCATAACTTTCAAATCATATATAGTTTTTATTTTATTTTTTTATTTCGCATGTCACATAAAGCATCCAGAAAATCATTTTTAAACTTTGTAGCTTCGGTATAATGCAAATTTTTTTATTTGTATTAATTAATTTTCATTTGTATTTAACTTTGCATTCTCAAACATCTTTTAAATCCAAATTTAAGCAAGAGGATTAATGTGCTAGCAATTAAACAACAAAAAAAGCTCGATTATATCATCATTATAAAAGAATGCGTCTAAACAGAATATTCGAAACTCACATTGTCGTATCTGGCATTCTCGCATCATAGATCTCATGCTTGTAGATGTAATCGATGACTGAGTCCTGCAGCAGATACCTGACGCTCTCGCCACGCTTCAGAGCTCGTCTGATTCTCGTCGAGCTAACTTCGTTCGGAATCCATTCGGTCACGATGCAAATATTGTTCTGAAAATAAGAAAGAAAAACCGAATTTTGCAAAAATTCAAGGCTGCTTTTCAGTAACCGATCGGTTACACCGATAACATATAACAATGTTTTCTGACGACTCCAAAAATCATAGGTTGTCTAATATAATTAAATTCTCAGATAAAATTTAATTATAGTTTGTTTAAATTAATGCTCGGATTTTTGCATTCTAATTTTAAGACACACGAGACAATGATCTTCGAGCGATTATGTGAAATTCTGTCAATGCCTTGCAAATACTACAGGACAAACATTACGCGTAAATATTTAACAAATAATTTTTTCGATGAGCTAGATAAGAAATATTTAATAAACGCATGTTGCCACCATAAACACATATAATTCAAAAACAAGAAATAATACAAAATTCTCAGTTTTTGTGTTTACCATGTGTTTGGAAAGGATATCCGAATCATAGATAAACTTGTTGGGATTGGAACCCTCTCTGGTGATGACTACAAGACCATGCTCGCCGACAATCGTGTCAATCTGTGACGGAAATAAAATCAATTATCTTTTAATTGACGTTTTATTTGCGCTTTATAATTCTATTATCTTTATTATTCTATATTTTGATTGTTTATATTTTGATTATATCTATATTTTGATTGTTTCTAATTAGAAAAGAATTTATATATTATAAGAATTTATCTTAAAGCTGTAAATTTGAACAGGCAAAAATTATTCAAATTTTCATTAAAAGAAAATGTTTTCATAAAAAATATTCTATTAAAAAAAACATTTCTAAGCAAAATGATCATTTGCGATATATTTATATGTAACTCACGTCTTCTTCCTGCCAAAGTCCACAAATGCCAAAGCTCTCCAAAAGATCCGCGCCACATAGCAATTTAACTTGTATCGGTGTATTGTCAGAGCTATTTTTCACATTTTCTGGAATCCAGTCTGTATCTTCTATTTGTAGGTGATGCTTGATATTATTGGAATTAGATAGCACAGAGTTGAGCAGATTTTGATGATGCTGCAAGCATACGCGAGTCTTAGTCCAACAGTTTTGCCTAGTCTCCCATGTACTCAACCGAATCCAGTCGTTATTCTGCAACGCTAAACGCAGCATTGTGCATCTGTGGGTAGCACTGGCCAGCTCCTTCTTAGCATATGCATCGTGCACAGGAGAAATCACTCCGCCAACAACAACATGGGTTCCCATTCGATGCAGATGATCTCGAGCAATTTCTGAAACGTAAAATTATATAAATTTATATATTTATAAATTATATTATATTATATTTATAAATTATACTAATTAAAATTCAATGTTTATTGAACTATATTCAGGTGTTGACGATTAGGTCTATAATCTATAATCTATAATTATGCATTGAACAGGGAGAGCAGTTAACAGAAACGGAGTGCTGTGCTATCATTAAAACATGATAAACAAGCTGCACGCATGATGTGATATCATGCGTGATAACAGAGCATGACGTGACAGTATTTGCCACTATAGAAACAGCACCGCTTGGGTGAAGATGATAAATCAATATGTACGTACCGAACATCCGCAGGTGCATATTTGTCGGCGGATTATAACTGCCGCACGACATCAGAATTACACGCGTGGGCGCCATTTTTCGCGCTCGCCACTCTTCGCCGCATCGACGGCCGACCGCACCTCCGTCACCGCCAAATCGACCCGAAGTGCTACCGCTGAACAACAATGACGACGACGCACACGTCGCAAAGTTGCGTAACCTACTGACCGCGTTTAGGAACGAATCGCGCGCCGATCGCCGCCATGTTATCTCAAACATCGCCAACCAATAGGAAGCTCCCACAGTCGCATTAGCGCGCCATCTGGCGCGACTCAGCTAGCACAAATACATTATGTGGGATTCATACCGCGCATGAGGTCTCCAATAGGAGGACTCGCTTTCTAGGGACAAACATATCATTAGTTAGAATCCCTAGAAAATCCATTTTCTATTGGACCAAAATGATACTTACGAGTGGAAAAATTGCCAAGCTTCTTCTCGATTTCTTTCGAAACGAAGACATTTGAGTTGTTTTCTAGTTCTCGATTACGAGATGATATGATCCGATTGGGTTTGGGGATTGTTAATATTTCCTAACCCTACCTTAAATGTTTCTTTGTCGAAGGAATCGTATCTGGACATACGCATTATGATTTTATATTTAAATTTAACGCTGTTAGTCAATGCAAATTGATGTCACACAGATTAAAATTAAATATTAATTCAGAACATAATGACTTATAGCTTAGAATACGGATTTACATTAATTTCACCGATTAATACTCATTGCTACGATCTGAAATTTTAACTCTAAATTGTCTTTAAAAAAAATGATAATGCAAAATAAGAGTGAAAGAATAAATCATTTTCTAAGAAAAAATTTTTTAGATATCATTTGGGGTTTAAACATTGCATTTTGGAGGTTAAATTTATTTTATTACGAAATATTATCAATTTTTCTTTTTAATATTTATAAATCTTTTTAAATTATTTATAAATAAGCGCACATTAGAAAGTTGACATTAATCTTACCTGGTATTTAAAATCATTCTTATCTTGATGGCTGAATGATTACATTTTAAATTTCAGTTTCTTCTTCATGCATCCACTGTTGTCTCGGGAACAGTTGATATGGTTTTGTTTAAGTCTCATTCATATTTTTTTAAACAAAACACCTTCACATTAATTTAATTTACTAGTTCATTATCCATACAGCACACAAATGTTAAATTAATCATATCAAAAACATTGTGAATGTTGCATTAATGTAGTAAAATAATAATAACGTTGCAAAATGTAGATAACATTTTCAACATTGGAAAGACATCATAGAAACTTCTAATGTCGCTGAATTGCAATGTCTACAAGACATCTGCAAAACATGTAATTTAATATTCAATACAATTTCCAAGAATATTATGTCCTTGAATTAATTTTTACACAAAACTAAAAAAATACTGTAAAACATTTATTGTAAGATTCTTTAATATGATTGATTTATACATTTACATAGAAGTGAGGAACAAAGGCAAGAACAAATCATATTAAAAAATTTTACAATTGCAAAACAGATTTTTCTGTTGAACAATAACGATTGCAACGTTTCAGCAACATTCTTTCAACGTTCTGTGCTGCATGGATTATCTTCTATCAATTAAGCTCACTTTACAAGATTTATAATTATTTAGTGTGTAAATGTATCCTTATTTAATTTTTTACTCCGCTGCATATTCATGCGTATCTGACTCTATACACTGATTAAATAATATAATGATTGTGCTATATAATTGTAAATAAAATGAAATAAAGAAATTTTCAACAACGTGATGTAACACAATATGAACTTCACAAATTTTTTAAAATTATTGAACTTAATCGCCAATGTTTTACAAGAACTGAAGCATTTTCTTCACACAAAAGAATCACATCACTTAAATTTCCAATCAGAATATATAATTTCGTAAATAAATAGTTTGATATATTCTAAACGAACACGTTCGCTTTAAGAGAGCTTCATAAAATTAGGACTTTCCGTGTGATACGATAACGGAATAATTAATTTATTTCTATTCTCGACGAAGGTTCTTATTATCGACAATCTTTTCTTATTCTACAATATAATAAAAGGGATTGGTTCAGTAATACACAAATCTAACTTTATTCACATTTTTTTTGTCATTTTTTTCCGCTGAATCATCGAGAAAATGATCTTGAGAGAACAGAAACCTCTGCGATACGAATAGCAATTACAGGTAAATATGTACAATAATATATAATAAGTGATGGTTGCCCTTCCTTTTCTTCTTCTTCAACAGTCGTCTCACTACGTCTTAACGACAATCAACCAATCGGCATTATAACCATAATAAATCGCGCAAGATTCAATCTAATCCTTCCCATGCATCCATATCCCATCTAAGCATTAATTACTATCGATCATCGAATATCGCGACAGTATCGACGAATTGACAGAAATGCTTCCCAAATTCGAATCAACCTTCAAATCGCCAACCGGTCTTTCTCTCATTTCGGAATCATCGCGCAAAACTCACACAATCGATTTTAATCGCGATGCAAGATGTTCAAGCATTCGTCTGAGAAAATATCTTTTCTTCCGTTACCTCTCTTTTCAAGAATCTTATTCTTTTTTTCTCGTTTAGATTTTATAATTTCAAACTAGTGATCCAAATGCGAACATTTTGCACCGCTCTCAATATTCGTCACATTTTTAACTTCATTTATTGCGACCGGATGTGTTGCACTTGATGATTTTATTTCGCTTCACTTCCTCCACTTTTTTTCGTGAAATTCAAAATGTCTTTCTTTCTCTCTCTTTCTCGCAAGTCTTAGATATATCTCGTTACCGTGCACTCACACACTCACATTCGTTTAAATAGTACTTTATAACGTTATATTCATCTGTTTCTTTCAAATCTCTCTCTTTGTATCTCTTTACGCCTCTTCCACTTTCATTCTCTCATTCGCTCTTCCAATCCGATTGTTCGCGATTCGTGTAAGGTGAAATGAGCTATCTGTGTATCTCTTTCGAATATTCAGAATTTTCTTATAGTAAGATTAAAGCAGGATTCAATTAAATTACTTGAATTTGATTAAAGTTTAAGTTACACATAGGTATATGCCTATTGATTTATTTGTTCAAAATATGCGATTGGCTTTCTTTACATTTACATATTTAAATATTTTTTTACTTTCACAATATTGTCATTTCATCATTATTTATCCATTAATCCATTTTCATTTTATTTTCTCGATAAAAACAATTTCATTTCTGAATTATTATTAAATGCAATTATGAGATTGTATTTTTATGGTTCGATAGAAGTGAAAAAATCCTTCGATTTGATCTTTTTATCAAAAAAAATGATAGAAAAATATT
Source organism: Cephalotes varians (assembly GCA_037157785.1). Classification (NCBI taxonomy): domain Eukaryota; kingdom Metazoa; phylum Arthropoda; class Insecta; order Hymenoptera; family Formicidae; genus Cephalotes; species Cephalotes varians. The sequence continues at coordinate 410,804 of JANQDE010000034.1, forward strand.
TTAATTATTCTCGGCGTCGATCGCACAATTATCCCACTTCACCCTACTTCGAACAATTGATGGACACATTTTGAGATGCAAACTTTAGATTTTTAGACAAGCACTCGACAAGTATCACTGGACGACATGACACTGTTAAACTGTCATTAATCCGAGCTAAGGAAAATAACGACGAGTAATATAATTAGCCCAAACCACAGTCACTTCAGTTACTCCACTTCATCCTACTTATTACAATTCGTCTCTCTTTTTTCAGTTTTTTAACTTTTGCTTTGTTGCTAGCCTGTTTATTAAAGTGATTTCGTCGTCGATTTATTTATTTCTTTGTTTTAGATCGAGTATATTAACAATATGCTCGCCGATTTTTGCGTATAACTGGAAGACCCTGGATCTCCAATCCTGAGATATTTCCATCTTTGCCATCTTTTTATATTCTAAATCCATGGCTGTTATTCTTAATTCTTTTGGATTATTCCTTAAAATACTAAAACATTCTTTCTACTCGGAATCCATATTTTTGAACTCCTTGAGAAACTATCTTGAAGCTTTGAGAATTCCCTTAGATTCCTGACAACTATCATCCTATCATCCTATTCTGTATTCACTTATAGATCCTTGACGATTTAAAAAAAAAATCGAAATCAAAACCCCTGGGATTTCTTTCGGATTATTCGGACCGTCAAGTTTCTCAATCGCCGAGTCATGAATCTTTAGATCCAAGATTCTTAATTTTTCATAAGATTATACAATTTTTTAAATCCTTGATTAAAAAAAGAATCCTGGATCCTGGATGAAATCCAAACTTTGCGAGGAAGTAATCATTAGTTTCTATACAAATGATGACCTCTTCTATCTTTGTCTTTTAAATATCTTTTTCGCTGGAGATCCTTGGATCTTTCTATCATCAAAGCCTGAAAACCTTTGAATCTTGAAAATCGGAAGTTGCTACGCAAAAATTGACGAGACTTTGCAACATCGAGTCTCTCGCTTTAGCGAAGACACATTCGCCACCATTATCTCTTATTATCTTTTCTTCTTTTCGTTTATCACCTCCATTATTATCATCGCCCTCTTACTATTATCCTCCTTTTCTACCTTCTCTCTTTATCACGCCTATTTGCTCGAAGATCATCCTCCCCGTCATTTTATATTGTATGTTGTAATACATAGAGAGGATGAGAGATTGGGTGAGAACTCTCATCTTCTCGCGTAAGACTCGCGTGGCTCAACAACGACCGAGAAAAGGACCGCACTTTTCATCTGAAGGAGTCTTGCCACGCAAAATTCGCATTCCTCACCCCATTCTCTCGTCCTTTCTCTCTCACTTCTTCTTTCCCTATTTTTCTGTTTTCGCATCTCACTTTCTTTAAGAAGCTTCTAACTTACTTTGTATTCGTTTACCACTCTTTTATAAAGATATCGCTTCAACATACGGAGCACAACTGTGGCGTCCAAAAATGTTGATACATGTCGATAACTCTTTTTTAATTCTCCCTAACTTATATGTAATTTTTAGTTCATTTTACGAATCCTTTTCAGATGTACAGAATATTACATATATCAACACTCAATTATATATGTATTATATAACCACTGCTCGAAAAAGTTGAGACATCAATAGCTTATCGTTATAAGTGACGGAAAATGAGCTCTTCGAATACTCAACTTTAAAGGTGCTAATAAATAATGAAATCTTGCAGAGTTTCTAGTACTGACAGCTTTTTCTTTGAAGAGTGTCCAAAAACAGAGTAACACCCGGAAGGAGGACGATCTTCGAGATGCGACTAGCCGATCTCGGCCTACCTTATAAAAAAAGATCTATCGTCACACTTGTTTCTTCAGTGTGTATCCTCCGTCTTCCATTAATCTAAACAAATAAAGCGACAAAATGTCGAACAATAAAAAAGATGTCCCCAAGTGACACTTCAAAAGGATCTTAAAATTAAATTCAAATATAATTTCCATAATTCCAAAGTAAAATTGGAATTTAATTCGAGATTTCATATTAATCGAGAGTATAATTCGAATTTAATTCGAATTTAATTCGTATATTATCGGAATTGAATTCAACTCGAAACCGTGTTAATCGGGATTAAATTCTAATTAAACTGTCAAGTTAAAATTAACGTCTTACTCGATTAATCGAAAATTAAATTTAAATCTAATTCACATCCCGCTAAAAATCGCATCAACTAAGTTTTATCTACGTCCTTTAAATCCTTATTACGAGTACTGTAGTAGTATAGTAGTAGTTGTAGTAATAGCAGCGATAGTAGTAATAGTTATAGTAGTAGTAGTAATAATAGTAGTAGTATTAATAATAGTTTCTTCTTTTTTTATTCCTTTTTCTGCTTAAGCTTTTTTAATCCTTTAGATTTTCTGATTTCTGATAATATATCTAACAGACATCTAAAAATAACACCCATTTTTTGTTTTCATTACTATTTGTATTTTTATTCTCGGTTTCTTATCCTCTGTTTTCCTCAATCTCAAGCAAGCGTTACTTAAGGGACTCCTTTTGTAATTTTATCCTGCGCTCGAAGATCTCCTCAATGTTAAAGTCTTCATTAAAAGAACAAAAAAATCATGTTCAAAACTTTCCCGGAAGATCCGACAATCATCAGAAATAGCAGGTAACATACAACCGCGAATGTTCCACTATTGACTGATATTGATTGAGTATAATAATAATTAGCATTGTATTGATTGATGATGATGATCACGATAATCGGTTATAATATAAATTAATATTAAATCCGATTTTGAACAATATATTACAATATCGGAATCGACTATTAATCGACTATTAATCTATGTACGTATTAATATATGTACATACAAAATCATTTGTATAATAATTGCAAAATATAGATGTAATGAAATATATATGTTGGTATTAATTAATATTGATAGACAATTTCGATATCGTAATATATTGTTACAAAATAATGTTCACTGAAATTTTGATAACAGATTTTAATATTAATTAATGTAATTAAACAAAATCGTTATTGTTGATTAAATCGATTGAATTATTTTTTTGTCAGTTACTCTTTGCATTATAATTGTTAATTTTTACGGATAATAATAAGCTTTGATACATTTTAATCAATATAAATAAATTGTTATTGTCACTCAAATTATTTTTTTTTCTGTCAGTTTCTTTCATACTGTATCATATGTATTCTTGATTTTCAGTAATAATTTTCGCCAATTTAAATTTTTAGGTACTAACACATCAAATTACGCAATTAAATTTTAACTTATCCATTAATGACAATCAAATTTTTCATAATTAATATAAATTTAATATTGTATCAATAATAATATATATAACTTTTATTCATGCAAATATACAATTTTTTTTAACCTAGCGACTTAAATTAATGTATTTTTGTCGTTCGTTTTATCAACTTCAATACCATATCAAGTTTTATTGCTTGGTAATCTTCCTTCGACCTAATTTTTCCTTCACCTAATTTTTTCCTTCTTTTTCTTTCTTTTTATTTTTCCTTCCTATTTTTATTTTCTTGTTTTTTCTTTTTCTCTTTCTCTTGTCATTCTTTCAGTTTCTTTTTTTTTCATTTTTAATAAATTATAGTAAATATTGGTAAATTTTTTCGATAGTTCGTCTATGAGAAAGGTTCACTTATCCTTTCTTCCACCCATCTTTCTCTTCTATCAAAAAAATTCACGAATATCAAAAATAAAAGAAAAAAAGAAAACTGAAAGAATGACAAACGGAAGAGAGAATATATATATTTATATATATATTACGAAAAAGGAATATATATACATATATATATATATATATATATTTCTCTTCCATAAGCTATTTCTTCTTCATTCATTTTTCTTCCTTCTCCTCTTTTTTTCCTTCACCATCTTCTTTCTGTTTTCTTTTTTTGTTCATTCTTCCTTTTCTTTTCTCTCATGTATGCCTTTTCCTTTCATACTCATACTATAAAAAAGACATGCTTAATTAAATGTATGATTCAAAAATAAGTTTTTAATAAGTGAGATTATAGATATCAGCAAATAATTACAATGTGAATATTTTTGTTTGTTCTAATGTTAATAATAAATAATTTAAGAAAAACTGACAAGAATTTATTTTATCAAAATCAAACTCTTAATTTTTCTGGTTATGAATTGGTTTCGAAAGTGTTTTAACATATTATTACTGTATCTATTTTCACTTATTCTTAATCAGGATTACAATTTATGATACATCCGCTTGCGTTGATAATTTGAGGAAGTATTATTATTAGACTAATATGCATCTCTCGCTTGTAATTTTTAATAAAATATATATACAGAGTATCCATCCTACACGCGGAAAGAAAGAACTAAGACAGTTTGTCTTCAGAAATGATAAATGTAAAAATAAGTATAATGTAAATAATTATCTGAACAATTACGTGAAGCTAAATTATGCAAATGTATCAAAACATTTAACATAAAACAACAGTAAAGCAACAAAGGTACAGTAAAGCAACAAAGCAACGAAAGAAAACTCGACTTTGCTCAAATTTAAAAAATATTTCTTGTTGATTTTAAAATCTTTCAAAAAAATTTATTCTTTGAAAATTGGGGCATATGAGTTGATGCAAAAAGTAACTTTTTTACGCTTGATTTTATTTTAAATAAGATTATTTCATAATTTTTAAGAACACTGATAAAATAAAGAAAATCTCCTATTTTCCCCTAGAAATTAATGTATCAAAATTCATCATAATATTAATAATAGTCTCTATTTATAAAAATTATTTTCTGCATAATTTTGTTTTACTCTTGACTTTTGATAAATACGACGAATTTATTCTATAATCCTTCCTTTTGCATCAACTTAACATATATTCTAAAAATTTTGCAATCTTTAAAATCAAAATCGTTGAATCTATTTATTTCTACAATGTTATTATTTTTAGATTAGTTTCTTAATAATTTGTTCTAAAATAACTTTTCATTTCAATTGTTACGACTCCAATCGCAATTTATCATTCTAAAAAACAGATTTTTTTTTGTCATTTTCGATTATTTCATATAATATCAGATATTCTGACAAATTCAAAAAAAGCCAATATGTTTAATTTAATGATTTAATTCACGATTGTTTCTTTTACAATGTCTTGCATATTATAAAAAAATTTCTCATAAATGTATATATTTGAGATTTTTCGCAGAACCATCTAATAAATGCAATTTAATTTTTTTAATCCAAAGATTATAATGTACAGGTTCCAATATAAAATCGTGATTTTTATTATGGTATAAGATTAATGAAATCGTCTAAACAGATGAAGCATGCCTGGGAATCGAGAAATGTATTTAAAGTAACATTAAATATTGAAAAAAAAACTCTTAAATTCATAAAAAAATAATTTCACTGATGAAATTATTCAATGTTAATAATTTTAATAAAATAATTAATAATTTAATATTCAAAGAATTATTTATTTATTATTGTAAAATCTCTTTATTTTCAGTAAAATAAGTTTTTTCTTGATGAATAAAAAGGGTTAAACTAAAAGCGACTCATATATATATATATATATATATATATATATATATATATATATATATATATATGCATTTTAGAAATAAAAGATTCTTTAAAAAATTCCGTAGTAATAATAAAGATTGCTATCATTTAGATCTCTATCGAGGTCTCGCTTACTTTTGTGCTTATTTATTTCTTTTTCTTTTTTTGTTTTCTTGCAGTTCTTTGTAGTTTTTAACTGTTAGTTTTTTGTTGATTCTTAATGGTTCCCTCGTTTGTCCTGCGCGCGTTTTTTCATTTTATTCAAAGACTTATTGTTGTTCTGGCGTACGAAGATCAACGGTGTCACTTCTACTTCGAGTTATTCTCGTGTATTAATTAATCAGTGAATAAGATTAACAGCCAACGCTACTTCTTTTTTAAACAAAATAATAAATTTAAAAAATTAATAATTCAAATTATTCCATGTAAATGATTAATATTTATATATAAATCTTTCTATTAATTAGAAGTTTTAAATCTAGTAATATAAAATTGAATTATTAAAAGAAAATTTTTCAAATCAATGTTAAATCAACATAAAATAATTTCGATACAAAATTATGTGTGTGCAATCTAAAAAAGATAAAAATTAAAATTGCAAATTTGCCGAAAGATAGGCGCAGGATCATACATGTTTACCGCGGTCAAAGCCCGCCATTTGTAATTGTGATGTATTCACCGCGATAGATTAGTGCAACAACCAATATGATTGCAATATAGCTATAGGCGATTGTTGATACAACAATCAATATTCGATTCAATATTAAAAATTGCGGTGTGCCTCGTTGAAAATATTTCACTCGGCTTGGTCGTTTTTTCGGCGGGATTTGATCTTGTAAATCTTAATCCTCTTCATAATTTCACTTCCTGACTTCTATCTTTCTTTCGCTGGCTGCTGTCTCATTTTCTTTCTTTATCAAGGTGTATTTTTCTTACGTTCTTTGTCTATTAATCCAACTACTATCCCCAACAGTTAACCCTTTAACTTACATTTAGCTTAAAAGTAAATTAATTAAATCCACAAATTAAATCATTTTTTAGTATTTTTTGTTTGCAATTTTCGAAGATATTTTTAGTGTTTTTATAACATTCAATTAAGTCGATTTTAATTGTCAATACTTCATTGAGTTCAATGTTCAATTTAATGCTTAATACTTATGTTTAGTTATTTAAAAATTCAAAAATCTGTAAATTAAATATTAGAATTAAAATTATTTAAATAAATTTAAAATGTCAAGAAATATTTAATATTAAACGATAAAAAACTTTCGTAATTTATATCTTTATATCTTTATTTGAAATTTTCAATCCCTTTTTTAAATTCGGATTAAATCAATTTTAAATCTTTGATTCTAAGATATTGGAATCTGTATGTGTGTTCAATTTTTTTTAATTAATTTATATTATTAAATTTTAAGATAATTATTTATTATATGTAATACTGTGTAGAATAAAGAAAGATAATAAATAAAAAAATTAAATCAAATTAAATCATTAAATTAAATTTTTACAATATTTAAAAATTTTTTTACATTTAAATATAATTTAAAAAATCTGTTAATTTACCAAATAATCTCCATTTTTCTTTAATTTCATAATAAAGATTTCAGATTTCAACTGTTTCGTCGAAGATTTTAATGTTTAATATTAACAATTTTCCTCGATCAATTTTATTATGTTATAATAATATAATACTGTGTCAAAAATATGAAGTCAATGTTTATAGTAAACTAAGTAAAATGAAAAAGAAAAAAAACATATAGAAAATAATAATACAAACAAATTAAAATATAAAGAACATATGTGTTTTCTGCCACAAAGAATCTAGCAATTTTTATATTATAGATTCTTTTACAAAATCACAAAGCAGATATCTCACACAGATCGCGATTACGTCATATTTGATAAATCTAAGCGTCTATCATTTGCCAAATTTTCTCTCCTTTTGCGCATTTTGGTATGTTTAGTCAATATCGATTATCACTCAGTCTAAAAACAATTTTTAAAAGTTGAAACAATTAAGTTTCCTATTTTTATTTTGAGAAAGAAATCTTCTATTAAGTAATGTGATAAGAAGAAACTTTACTTAGGCGTTCTACAAAATCGCCTCTGCATTTCAACGATAGATTTGCCGACTATTTTACTTCATATACGAGTAAAAGTTAAAGGGTTAACCAACGGCACATATTTTGTAACGGATTACTTTATGCTCAATACACAATATGCTCAAAAACATTCACCTTTAACTTACAAATTAGCATCGGTCTTCAGAGATCATCCGTTTATATTTGGTAATCAGTCTATTAAACTACCGCTCAAAGCCAATTTTACAAAAGGAGCATTTCATTTTTGTCCTTCAGTCGAGTCAAGAACATCTCCGATTCTCGATACTATTTTGAATTAGAAATTGAAACCGCTATAATTTCGTTAAGCTCAATCTCTAATAATATTTCGTCTCATATTTAGACTGAAATAGTATAACATTTTCCAACAATTTACATTTCTCTAATTTAAGCAACATTATTTTCTATTATAAAGAAATAAGAAAAATTATTTTCAAAGATATTATCTTGTCAAAATTAAGAAAAATGTCACAATACTATTTCATATCAAAATAGAATCAGCATTTAGCATCGAAATATGAATTCGGCGAAATTTTATCAGTTTCAATTTACAATCTAGATTGTTCGTTTCATTCACGAATGATCTAAGAATAGTCCAAGATCGTGAAAAAAAACGCGTCACATAAAAAGATGATAACAGCCCCGAGAATACCCAATGAGGGATTTGTGGAATTTGTACTCTTCGAATGTGTGTGTATGTATTAGAGTGTCCCCTATTTCTTCAATTCTTTTCTTCAGTTATTCTATTATACATTCGGTATATTATTTCCTTTACAATAGTCTTTTAGAAAAGTTTTTTAGATTTTGAAATTTCCTTGACTTTTATCGCCTATTCACAATTTACATTTCTTCAATTATTATCTTTTAGTTTATATAACAAACAAATTTATTATGAACAAGTTTTCTGAAGAGCAGAAGTTCCTTAAGACTTTTTTTGTCTATTTATAAATAAGAGACACTCTATATGTGTATATATATATATATATATATATATATATATATATATATATATATATATATAATGAAACGTCACTTATGCCATATTATATTTATCAGTTTACTTTTTTTGCTTTTTATATTTTGTTTTTTATACTTTGCTTGCTTGCTTGCTTAATTACAGAATAATAATTACTTAATCATATATGTGTACATATGCGTATGTATATCTGTTCTTTTGTGTTTTGTGTAAGTTTGCGTTGTTATCTGTTAATTAATCGCAATTCATTATTCATCAAGAAATTAGCCGTTTGTCTATCTTTGTCCATCTTCTTTAGTCTCTAAACATTCTCCCTTTTCATATTCCTCTTCTTTACGCGATGTCGAGTTTTATGAAGATTTAATTCCTTTTGCAATTATGACGACGGCGCGGGGTTTGTTTATTTGGTAAATTTATTTTATAAAAGCTTATTTGTTTGTTTAGTGTTTGTATAATTATTTAAATAACATTCAATGGAAGTAATCCGCGATTTAGTATCAGAAATAATTGTATATTATCGAAATAATTTATATAAGTGTAATTCTTTTTAAGTGTAATTCTAATTTTTACATAATTTTATACTACAAAAATAATTTCATATTTTATAATCTTAACATATTACAGTTAATTCCAAATATTGCATATAATCTTTAAGTTTCGAATTAAATAAACAATTTTATGTAAAATATTTTTATTATAATTTATTTGATATATTACAAATTACTTTAATAATTATTTTAAACTAGACGGATTGCTCCTGATAAATACTTCCAAATCTGTTGACTAATTTTATAACTTTTATTAAATAAATTTTTCTTGATTAGATTTTGATAAAACTATAAATTTGTCTTAGAAATTCACTTTACAAAATTATTTTAAATTAATTAAATTTCAAAAATACAAATTTCTAAAAACAAATTTTTATTTTTAAATATTGTTCTCCTCTCTCTCTCTCTCTCTCTCTCTCTCTCTCTCTCTCTCCTATATCTTTATTTAATCTTTTTGGAAAAATTAAAATAAAATTTTACTTTAAATTTTATTTAATGAAATTGATTGAAAAACTGAGAACTATTTGTGAATCAAGTTGTGTATTAAAAAAAATGAAACTAATTAATGAATTAATTTTTGAAGTAAATTTCTAAGAATAAATTTTTAGTTTCAGTCATCAATTAATGCATAGCTAAACCAAAAAGACGTGTATTTCAATAGTCGAATCTCAGAATGGTTACTCAATGCCTTATTTTATTTGTTTCAAAAATTTGATATTAAATCTGCAACGAAACAGAGAATTTCACCATAGCTTTTGCTTAACATTACCACAGCTTCCATTTTTCATTTAGCTTTTTTTACTCTCATACGACACACACACGCACATGCACACGCCGCGCGTGCGAGCGCGCGCGCGCGCGCGCGCACACACACACACACACACTCTCTCTCTCTCCCCCCTCTCCTCTCTCTCTCCTTGCATCTACGCTGTCTTAATAAATCTGTACGTTCTTAAAAATATATACAATGCTGCTATGATTTCGTCAATGCTCGATAATTTACAATATTCTTTATTTTTCATATTCTTCCAGTTATTCCTGTTATCTTCTTTTTCCCTCTACTTCTTTTCTGCTCACTTTTTTCTTGTCTCCCATACTTTTATTCCTTTTTCATCGAAATCAACCTTCTAAAAAGTTGGATTTTTTCCATTTTTTATTTCTTCTTTCCTTCTTATTTTTTTTTAACTTCCTTCCTTTGTTTCTAATGCGTTTGTCTTCTTGCCATCATTAATTTTCTTCTTTTGTTTCTTCTTTTTTTCCGGTTGTTTTTTTCTTTATTTTCCTTAGAATGCATAATATATGTCAAACATTATTGCAATTTCGGAAAATGTCCAATCTTCCTATTTGCATATATTTATAACTTTTAGAAAGCTGACTTTTTTTCTTATTGGTTTCTCCAACAGTCAACACTTCCAAATGTTGTTCTTTTTATCTGATAATGTTTGTATTTTATACATCCTTTCTTTTCGATCCGTCCTCAAGTTGTTCTTCACTTTTGTCTTTTTTATGTGATGAACTTAAGGACTATTAATGGACCATTTCTTCTGACTATAGTTTCATTTGTCTTCTTTCTTCTTTCTTCAGGTTAATTGTCTCTTCTCCGCAATATTCAACGAAAGTATTGAAGACGTCTTTTTTTATATTGGCTAGAACCAAGATGGTATCAAATATATCTTCGTTTCTTCTATTTTCTTCTTTACGTCACAATTGATAATTTTCAAGCCTTGGCAATCCTATTCCGTTCTTTGAAGATCTTCGCAAAGTCGAGTGATCTAAGAAACTCCTTCTTTAACGTTGCTTTGCCAGTCAGGCCATTTTGGAAGGACAAAGTTGCATTGAGTACGAATTTAAATGTGCATTTTATGTGTATATGTGTAATGTGTGTATGAGTCGATATCTCGCGCGCCGTCAATTTTCGTACGCCCCGATGAATCTTCTTCCTTTCGCTCTATCTCCTCTCCTCTATCCTTCCCCTTTTCCTTCTTCAACCGCTTCTCCTTTCGCCGCCATCACACCGCCTCTTTGTCTGCAAATAGCGCAGAGGAAGCAATGTGAGAATTTATTTGCTCAACATCCACCACCCTTGTCTTCCTCCTCCTCGACTCTTGTCATCCACTCCTATCTTCCGCTTTTTATCCATTTGGTGATTTACACTCGTAACGGATTTCCCGTACTTAGCATATGGTGTTTTATTCATAGAACATGATCAAGTATAACTAATTCTGTTTTTTACGTGAAATCTGGCAATTAGATTTGTAAATAATATATATTTTAATTTGAACACTCGATTCGTTCATCTAAATTAAATTATCTCCTCTAAAAAAAAATTCCACTGTGCTTTTGTTTCAAATAGTGAATTCAATTATTGCGCTGTGATGCACTCTAAGAATGCGCATCAATGCAAGCGAATTCTCTGCAAATTAACTGATCTGTATACGCACCTAAAGATTGTCCATCATCTCGGAAAGAGTCAGTCTGGAGGTGGACATCGCGACACCACTGTCGCTACTACTCTGTACGCTACTATGATCATCGGAGTCCGATTGATTGCTCGTGTAACCAATCACGTCCACTTCATCTGCAACAGAAAGCGATTCCGCATTGTTATAAATCTGAGAGGTCGACAAAATAATCCTTTGTATACGCACACAAAAAACGAATAAGTCCCACTTGTACCATCAAAATCGAAAATTGTTTTTAATTCTAAGAGAGATTTTTTTGGCTTATATTGATTAACATGCAATAGGTGAGAACTGTCATGAAAAATTAGTGGAAATTTATGTATCGGCATCTACACTATTACGGCGCAGCTGGTTGCGCGTCTAGCATCTTCCAAGATGGCAGCCAGCTTAACATTTATCACGCGAGATTAATTAATGACAGCGAGAAGATCGTCTTCCACAGGAGAAATCCTACCCTCTCTCCATCTTTCCGGTTAAATTCTGAACGTTTCCACCGTATTCGCTATCCCTTCATAAATCTGCCGAAGTCGTTTCCGCCATTCCGACTTTCAGAGTCATTCCCTACGAATTTACTCAAAGAAGTATCTAAAGAATCTAAAAAAAGAGGTCAAATATAAAGAGATCAAAGAAGATTGATCAGAAACCTGCATAACTTGCCGGTCATTCTAAGTTTATTGATCTGTAGACTTAGTAACATGACAATCTTTAATGGCTGAAAGCTCGTACAAACAAGTCATCGTCTGTATAAAGCATTTTAAATAGTATCATTCTTCCCATATCGAAAGCGCTCCCTTTCATGACGTAAGAAGGCGCACTGACGCATCAACTGCACGCACCGTCTGGCCAATACTCGCAAGAGACGAGTGCCGGCGAGGACGCGTCGTTATTATGACGTCATTACCGTCAGACGAAGAGATGATGGGCAACAACGAGTGAAGGAAGGAGTGAAAGGAGAGAGGGCAAACGAAGGAACACGATGGAGAGACTGCGAGGTATACAGTAGCCATGACACCCGCTGGAAGGTACGGCTCGAAGAAGACGAGGGGGTGTCGACCACACTTGCTAGCCCTCCCCCTCGTCACCCGCGGCGCTCTGAGCCGGGGGTATTTTTCCATAATCAATAACATGCCTCTATTCTCGTCACACTAAGCGAACCAGATCTGCCCTCGTCACCACCCGCCTCTCCCTTTCTCACCCCTCTACCTTTTGCGTCCTCGACATCGCTAACCTGTCCAGGTGACAGTGACGCTCAAAATAAAAGTGGCAAGTATACGGTTCACAAACGGAGTGACAAACAAGTAAAATCACGTCCAGATTGGAGTACAAAATATCGAATAAATTTTTTTTTAATATATCAAAAGAGAAGACATTAGAATACATTATAAAAGTTTCAAATTTAATAGAAAATTTGGACACGGAATAAGATAGGATATGAAATATATATTAGAACAAATTGTTTTTTTGATTGGCCGTAAGTATTGATTGCTGGAAGTGGGCGGTGAGTGGCGCGATTTGAGAGGCACTGATTAAAACGGCGGTTTTAAGGGTGGCACGAGTGGCGATCAAAAGAGTTCATTAAAACCAGCGTCGTGCGCACCCCTGGCATCGCCGAATTCGTCACCCGCCCATCCCTTCGCCCTCGTCCCACTGCGATGTGGGATGTAAAAAACACGCGAGACATTCGATGCTTTCGACCAGTTCTCCCTACCGCAGGGATGAATTTCAATGTTTCGAGTAAAAATAAGTCGTGCGTCACATTTTCCTCCTAGTTAATCATTTCTCGTTATCACGCAGTAACAACAAACGGTACGGTGCAGCCCTGTTGCGTGTCCGCGCGTTTATCAGGAACAAATGGAAAAGAAGAGGGGCGGGGAGAGGGGAAGCTGGCAGTTGACGGTAGATAACAATAATATCCGTCACGACCGCGATAATTAATTCTTAGCTCGCTCGAACGAAGTTTCGCGAAGATGTGGTCATTCCGCGTGGAATCCAATATTAGACACCACCAATATCAATTCCGAAATAAAGTGGGATTCGGATTTACATCTCCATTAATTTTAAATCGCGTTTAGCATCGGGTGACGTCTTGCTGTAAAAGATAGAGCGGGACAGGTAAATCGTATCTCGCTCCTAAATCGCCAACCGCTCCCCGCTTCGCTCGGCGATTATTTGAGCTTCTATTTATACATGCCGTTGGTCCCGATTAAGTCTCGATCGCGTCCCAACCCAGTTGCGATAAGTTCGTAACGTCGCGCGCGTGATACAGTCACCGGTCAGTATTTCTTCGGTCACGTGATGTGCGTGAGATATATACAATCGCCTGCACGAAGCTGTACGAAAACTTCTGAAGACCTTCGGACTCGAGAAAAAATTTCGCGGTCAATATTTCTATTAGCGAATTCGATTGGACGCACCAGTGCGCACATTGAAGCACTTGTACACTGATCTAATCTGAATATAAAAGTGAAATATCTCGAACAATAAAATGCCTGATACATATTTTATAACAATTATGTATAACATATTATTCATAACCCAATAACAATTAGCACAATAAAGTGTATTGAGGATATTTTACGATTTAATCCGTTTCTATATTTATATTTCTATATATTATTTCTATGTTAAACACATATCTTTATCGATTTGTATACAACTTGGCTTTAATGTGCACCAGTGTGCACCAAGTGCGTCCAATCGAATTCGCTATATGCTTGCGATTTACTGACGATCTATCCCCGACAATAGCCGTGAATATACACGTGTAATTAATACAAAATTTTATAACTTTATCACTCCCGTCCATTGTTCTCTTTTCGCCATTACAAGTTTAAATATGTCGAATAAAAAAGCGCGAGCGGATGCAATCTTTCAGAAATAAATTATTCATTCAGATGGATTGTCTTCTTTTGTTATTTTTCTAATATGTTTTTCAGTTACTAATTTTTACGGAATTTTTTCTCTTGCAAGATTTCATTTTTTATCTTTCTCCTTTTTTTTCTTGTTTAAAATGTTAAATAAAACTTTTGCACTTATCACCCTTGTTAAATACTGGAAAGCTTTTGTTTCAAGCACTACTAAGGCCACAGGTACACAGAAAAATTTAAGCGGTAAAACTTAAGCAGTAAGCGAATCAGCCAATCACAATCAAGAATTGAAGGCAAAACGCAAGCGGTAACAAAGAGACTGTTGATTTCCTTACTTATTACTCCTTTACATCTTATTTTTTCGTGTGCTATGACCCTTATTCCACTATGTTCTAGGCTTAGTTTATTATATATCGTCAGGATGGCCGAGCGGTCTAAGGCGCTGCGTTCAGGTCGCAGTCCACTTCTGTGGGCGTGGGTTCGAATCCCACTTCTGACAATTTTTCTTTTTTGCCGAAAAGGTTAAATAAAATCATAAATATTTCTAGACCTATTACCTTTTTTTGCAGTTTTTCAAATCATCGGATAAATTATCTATAAAGAATATCATGCATGACAATGATTAGTAAGTGATCATTAATGGATGGAAAACTAAGCTCTTAATTACCGAATTTTCTAAGGTCTGTGAAATTGTCACCCCAAAATATAAATTTTTGTAAAACTTAAGCGGCAAATTTAAGTTAATTACACGATTTGTCTATAAATAATTGTTTTTTTATCCTCTGCAAGGGAAAATTACAAACAAAAAATTAAGCAAATCTTGTCACAAGTTCTAAAAGCATTTTTTTAAGTTGGGGTGGTTAATTCTAATTGTACAATTTTTTTTTTGCGGAAGAAAAAAAATTCAGTTCGACAAATGTTTCTCTTAAGTAATAAAATACGCTCATTATATTAATTCATTATTACTTCAATAAAAAATTAACCATTAATCACAAAAAATGAATCGTGAAAGTTGAATTTAAATACACTAGAAAACTTAGTTGTACAAGAAGTATTATATCTATTATGTTTTTTTATATAAGTAATATACACGTTGCTAAATTCTAATTTTTATTAGATATTTTCGAATCAAATGTGTTACGGATATTAATATTATACATCATCAACGATTAATTTTACTGTCAATAATTAAAATATTACTAAATTATTTTTTTAATTGTTAAAAGAAAGTTTGGTTAATTCGCTACATGCATATTTGTTAATAAAATAATTTATTTAGACCTGTAATTGCGTCATGTTGTATTTTATGTTTGTTTTCATTTTATTCGAGAGAAATTATGGGATAAGTATAGATGGGTTTGTTTGAAGGATTATTTCGGACTGAAGAGAATCTGTATCAGGCATGTTAGAAATGATTATCTTATGTCAGGAACGTCTGGCATGTTTGACTTGTCAAAGAGTTTCTCTCCTTTCCTTTTTCTTTGCTTAGAAACACTCATTTCTGTTTCATGTTGAATTCCGCTGTACGTATCACAATTCTCTCTTTTTTTTTTCTCTCAATTTTGCATCTTTTTAATCGCGGTTCTCTCAATTCTGCCTTAATTTACTCCTTTTTTAATACTTCTAATCCACATTTAAAGAAGATTACGAAATATTAATAAATAATCATCGTAAACCTAAATTTTGTTCTTGTGTGACTAATACGCAGCTACAATATTTAGTCATAGCGCATCGTGCAAACGACAGGATTCGTTAATGGCATAGTAAATGCAGGATAGCAAATCTTAAAGAGGGATCTTATCACGTTTGGTAATTTAGCTAAGCGCAACAATTTCACGACATTAAGATGGCCGAGGAAATCGTCCCGAAATAATTTCACAAACGCGTTTATGTATGTGTTTATGTGGAAGAGAGTGCTTATCCCCCCCCCCCACACACACACACACACACACACACACACAGATTGCTACGCAAAACATACATTCTATTTGAGTCCATAAATGTAAAGCCGGATTCACCAGAGTAAACATCTCATATCGGAGACATGATTATTCCGCAATCATGTGGTATACGTATCTAAATATATCAAGAATATTACTAATATAGGAGAGAAATACATAGAAAAATAATTATTAAAAAAAATACTAAAATGTACTTTTATTAATAGTATATTCAACATTTAAGATAATTAGTGATGGAAATAAAAAAAGTTACGATAAATTTTGCTATTCCGAGGTAGAAAACGCGGCAAATTCGGGATGGCTTTCGAAAAATCGCCGGTGTGGCACACGTGACTTATGATAAGTGCTTCGCCGGAGATATTCCCGCGGGATCATCAATTTCAACGTCCAACCTCCGCGCGCACCCCCGACGTTTTCCGATTTCCTTCGCCTTTCGCTAGCTCTACTTCTTTTTTTACAGGAACTCCTTTGGAAAACTCATCCACCCCTGCAAGCTGCAATATTTTATGCGATGGTAAATGCATTTTTGCGATGCACGTCACCGTGGTAGTGTCCCAATATAGATAAAATCTAAATTTTGAAAACTCCTAGAAATACGAGATAACCCCAAATTATTAAATAATAAAAAATTACATTAACAGTCGAGATATGCCATGTTATCTTCCTATCTCCTCTCTTTCTCTCTCTCTCTCTCTTTCTGTTTAATTTGTATTGAAAATAAAAGAAAATTATAAAAATTACGCTGAGAAAAACTCGGAAAAAACATACACGAATATGAATTTTGTACAATTTTTCTGGCGGTACATCATATTCATAATTAATATATTTTAATTTTTAATTTTTGTTTTTCGAAAACGAATTAAAAAAATCGCAAGATTTTGAAAAATCGATATAATCCATTACATGCCATGTAATTATACGAATATTGTATGTGTGAATGTATTTGTGTTTGTTACGTGCATGTCTGTGCGTCGTGTTTAAACAATGACGCTTCAAGAAATTAAATGGATTCATCCGTTCGACTTTACGACGTAGATAGAGTAACCCGCGTGGCTTCTATCGCGCTGCTTTCCATCTTAATTCCGCCTCGTGACGATTAAGATTTAATCGACGGAATCAAGCTAGTTAGGAAAGAAGATAGAGTTGTTGGCGAAAATCTTCTTCGAAGATTTTGCATTAAAAATGCTACGAAGATTTTTACGAAGAAATGGAATTATGCTCTCCCCCTAAATTATTATTAATAATTATGTTTGATTGCAGTTAATGTTAAAGGTCATGATTATTAGATCGTTGCATATAAAGCGTTAAATTTTAAATTTTTCATCTTCATGAAATGTTTGTGTAAAAAAAAGAACATCTTGATAAAAATAATATGTAAGAATGGCAACTTTTATTAGATTATATTTTATTTTTTATTTCTACGATAGAACATTTCAACTTTATTATCCACTGTTCCGAATTAATTCAATTGATAAAACATGAGAGATTTTTAATCTAAAACTCATTAGTAAAACTCATTTAAGCTAAAACTCATTAGTAAAACATGGACTTAATACATTTCCGCATATATACGCTGTGAGAAATAAAGATTATGACTATGATTATGATTTGCTAAGAGAGTAAAATAGCAAGAAATATTGCAAGGAGATTTAAAGACGTTCCATCGGAAGGGACGCATCCTCAATTTAACATATCTAATGATAATGTCGTTGCGATACTCACCGGATTCCGAGATGGATGGGCTGCCTGCAGACCTGTCCGAGTTACTGGAGCTTCCGGTCGAGCTGGTGGACGCCGTGCCTAGAGAGCACTCGGAGATACTGCGCCGCTTGGACAGCATCGCCGCGGAGGCGGCGGCAGCGACGGAGCCGGTCGGCGCGCTCGTGCTGAGCCCGTGGAGGCCGTGAAGCGCATGAAGGCCGTGGAGGCCGGTCTGATTCGTCAGCTGTTCGAGCCGCCGTCTCAGGAACCTGTGCTCGCGCGACAGCTGCTCCTTGTGTATGGCGTGCTTACGCTCGCGGTCCTCCAGATTCTGTAATCAGATGATATGACATCATCAGTTAATATTGTTAGTATAATAATAACACTTTGTATGTGCAGTCTAAAACATTTGTGTGTGTGTGTGTGTGTGTGTGTGTGTGTGTGTGTGTGTGTGTGTGTGTGTGTGTGTGAGAGAGATATAATATATAATATTAATTTAAAAAATATAATTAATATAATTAATAAATAATATTAATTAATAATGTATTTATATATTATATATACTCAGACATATTAATGGATATTTTAATGCTATATTACAAAGAATTATAAAGAATGGACATATGCTGTTATACGTTTTATTACAATTATATGATTATAATTATATAATAATAGTTATTATGTACTAATAAATATAATAGCATAAATAATAAATTTTTATCATAATCAGATAAAAATGTTATGTTCGCGATTATTTATATTCATTGATGAATTATCACTTCGATTTGATGTTGATATATCGAGAAATGTGATCTATTCGTTATAAAAGTAAAAAGTTTTGATTTAATTAACTATTTATCATCAAATATCTGTCCGTTTCACTTTGTTCTGAGAGCTGCCAATAGGATCAACGTCGGCCGATAATCGGTTTCCTTTGTATTGTATACGGCATGCTATTTCGTAACGCAACAGCGAGCGCTTACCATGAAGAGGCCGATCAATTCCGGTGCAAATCACCGAACAGGAAATAATCGAATGCAACTAAATGCGTATTCTATTGCGTAGTATTTGACTGCGTAGACTTAGCGGCGCTCTGCGAATTTTTCATTGCAAAAGTTCGAAATGAAAAATTCGGACTTTAAATTATACATTAAAACTTTTATAATTTAAATTTTTCGATTTTAATTTGAAAATTTTTAAACTTTGTCATTTTAATTTTGAATCTGAAGTCTCAGGAGATTTGAGCGATTTATTATATTAAAATTTTATTGAGATAGATATTGGGTATTCCTTAAAAAATTTTGATATAAAGTCAGAGATTGGCAGATCTCGCGACTGTTAGCTATGTAGTATGCTCTCGTAATGAAAAATTTGAAGCGGTAAGATAGCTGAGAATCTTGCAATTGCGGTTTAGGATGGATGGCAAGGATAAAAGTAGCTTGACGAAGAAATCACCTGATCACAGATTAGAGCTTCACACGGCAACGTGTTTACGTGTGCGCGTTTATGGCAGCGCGGCTGACATCGCGCTCGTAGGAAATTTCCTGGTTTCGTGCTTCCCATTTTACTCGATTTGAATTTACAACAGAGATAAAACGAGACTAGAGAAAAGCGGAGCGCACTCTGTCGTAAAACTAATCGACCGATTTCAGAAGTGAGACTCGGCTCACTCTAACCCTTTACATTGTGCCGATGCTGGTTGTAATATAATCGGCATCGAAATTGTTGAAAGGTTTTGTGCACATATTAATGTTAATGGGGAATATATTCAATTCCATCATAAAACAATACAATTTAACATAAAACAATTTTTCTATATATATCTAGATAAAAAGCATCGTAGTGACATTTAAAAAAAAAAAAACAATTTCTCCAAAAATATTATACCAAGAAAAATACAATATCATTTTACAATAATAACGTGAATCGAGTTTTCTCGATTTAATATTATTCTCAGCTATTTTTCCGCATCCCACAAAAATTGAAAATACTTATTTTAAAACAAACAGTTATATTGAACGTAAAAATTAAAAAATTGTACTAAAATATCCCATATAATAATTCTTGATCATAAATAAAAAAAAAAAGTCTTTCTATTCTTTATATCTATTTATTATTATGTACACATAGCTAAATGTAGAGGGATAGAGTGAGAAAAAAAAACGTAAAATAATTAGCGACGGAAACGTCTACCGAAGTGTGAAAAGAATCACGAAAACCAGACGAAACGGAAAGGAAGAAGTTCAAAGGCGGATAAATGAAGACTTACACGTCGCCAACCTCGCAAAATACGAATCGCTTCAAAACCTTCCACTTCTGTTTCATCCCTTCTTCCGCGTCTTACTTCTTCGGGGGAGGGGTGTAAACCACCGCTATAGAAACGACACTTTCATGTCTCTCGGTTCCTCTTACCACTGCCTTCTTAACTTCCATCTATCCTCTTTTCAACCCACTCTCTTTACTCCTTTATCCTCGCCTTGCTTTTCGCTTACGGAATTTCCTGACTTCACCGCCACAAATGAATCAACCCTACTGTCGAATCAATCAGAAAATTACATGTAAAGTATTAAATATCGAAGAGGAAGTTTTGTGGAACGGCTTTTATAAAGTGAATGTCACAATCAAACGTTATGTGTATCGCATTAAAATCGCTCTTTTAACAGTACCATCATCATTTTCCGATATTCTGTGTGATCTTTATTGCGTTTGCAGATGCTCTCTTAAATTACACGTAGCAGCTTTTGCTCTTCAAATGGCGGACGAACATTTTTCTCCTACCTAATGCAGGCACATAACATATATATACAGGTGCCCGCAGGTCAGATTGATGTACATGCCGAGTCTCCCACGCGAACTATGCATACACGAATGAACGGTGGATACGCACTGCTGCTTGCCATTCTATAGGGTGCCCCGAGTATAAGCATTATGATGCTTACGATGAAGAAATTACATCGATAAAACAAACGTCTCGACTTTTTATGCACGTTTATCACGACGCTTGGCATTTTTCGATATTTTTGAATAATCTTTTTAATATTTTCTTTTCATATTTTCGGCCTCTATTCTTATCGATCGTATTTTTATTATAAATTTAATTTAATAATTTATACATTTGTTTTTTGTCGTCGAGATATGCCTTTTGAGCATCTTAAAAAATTTTGAAAACAAAAAGTTTGCAAAAGCTTGTAAAACGATATTTTCGCTTCATATTTTTTTATTATATAAAAAAAAATTCTTTGAAGAAAAGATTATATCTCGAAAAAAGAGGCAACAAATTAGATAAATGGCGTAAAAGTCACACTCTCAATTTAAGTACACCTCGAGAATACATATCCGGGACATAATGCGCGCACGCGAGAATGGTGAATATTTTAAGTACGAAGACAATTTGCTGATGGAAACAAAGAACACGCGCCTTCGTCACCTGTTCGAATCACTGCGCTTTTATCCACGTCACTCTGTAGACCGCGTGGAAAACTCTGACACGCACACACGCGCCCGCTTCGGATACGCACGCCATTGTCCCTGGCAGTCTGTAATTTACTAACTACGCATCTATTGTGCATCGCCACTCTGTTTGCTGCAACACCTTGCTCTGCCTTTCTCTATATCGTGTAGTCCTTCCTCCGCCCATTTATTCCTTCTGAACCTACTCCAACCGAGAAACAATGTTTCTAATGCGTTTCCTGCTTATATCTCAAATCCCGAGTTCTCTCCACCTCTTTTTCTCTCTTCATTTCTTCGAAGTAATAATATCCTTTCGCAGATGACATTCTTAATCTCTATTAAGCTAACAGGACCAAGTCAGCAAAATTAAACCAGATCTGTTGGAATATTTAGTATTTATTTTGTACTAAATTGTACCGTTAAAGATAGTTTTGTACTAAGTGTTTTTGAAAAAAATCATAACCTTGCGAGCCTAATATTAAATTGGCAGGATTACTTCAAACCAAAAGAAATCAATAGAATTAAATTTGTACTAATTTGTCCCATCAAAAATTTTATAATATATACCCCATTTCTAAAAAAACTGTGGCGCTGCACACTTAATACGTTAAGTATTAAAGCAGCCATTTTAAAATAACAAAACAGAGACAAAAATGAACAAAACTGAATTTGTATTAGTTTGTACTAAAAATAATTAAAAAATAAATCATTAACTGCATTTTTTATTATTTAACTCTTATAGTACCTTATAAGTTTTCTGGGTACCAAAAATACCTTGAAAAATATTTTGGAGGTATCTATTAAAATTGACACATTTCTCTTAAAAATAAAAATATTTTCACATTTTGTTTTATTTTATTGTAAAATGTAGTTTTACGTAAAAGAAAAAAATTATTTTATAAAAATAAAGTGTCATTACATGTGTTTATATAATATTAAAAATGGAAAACCGATATATCGGCTCTAAGATACTAAAAGGATTAAGCAACAGAAAAACTATCTTCACTTTCCGGGTTGAGCTTATCTACGAAGTCGAAACTGTTCTCCAAACTTTAATAGTTAATAACTTTTTAAGGGAGCACAAAACAAAAAAATCGATTTGCTTGAAAATATGCAAACAAAAATCTATCAATTAGTTATTCAAGTCTAATTTGTTCGTTGATATTCACTCTAGCACTCCAACTACGAGCAAATTAGTCTCGATAGATTTTCGTTTGCACAAACAAATTGATTTTTCGTTTGTGCATCCTTAGTTAAAAAGTTATTAACAATTGAAATTTTGAGAAAAAACGGTCGACTTCGGTAAGCTCAAAACATGGAAATCATGTTTAAAATGAGAGACATTAATCGATAGATAGATTATCTTTTCAAAACGTATGAAGAGAAAAGAATTGCTCTTATATATTTTTAGCAATCTCAATTGCAGCAATATTTTCAAAAATAAAGATAGTTTACCTGTTGCTCAATAAAAGTATGGCTAATTATTTAAATTACTTTCAGTGTACTTACAAATTAATATAAATTTTAATTTGTTCATTTTTGTCCGTTTTTTTTTTTTTTTTTAAGTCCTGCCAGCTTAATATATCGAGTATCATAGTTTTCTTGGAAATAGCACATATTATAAAGTTTTTGATGATAACAAATTAGCACAAATTCAATTCCTGTTTATTTCTGATTTTTTTGTTAAATGATCCTGCCAGCTTAATATTAGCTAGCAGCATCATAATTTTTTTTTTAAATGGGCACATTATCAATACAAAATTATCTTTAATGGTATAATTTACAAAATAAATATTAAAGATTTTGCTGATTTAGTCCTGCTAGCTTAGAGATATACATTCTAGAGATACATTTTTACGTAACAAATTTTAAAGCCATGTAACAACTTTCAGCCTAAGTAATCACTAACAAAACAAAACAAAACAAAAAAATAAGTCTTTTGATGAATTTTCTCGTCTTTTACCACCCAGAAAAAAACTTTCCAAACCATTGCAATAAGAGAATCACTGTTATCACTGTTGTCACTACATTGGTTTCTTAGCAAAGTATACGTGTCTGTTATGGTCATATCGATTACAAACTTACAAAAAGTTTGCTATCCCTAGATGTTACTAACGCAATAAAACTATATGAATCACACTTAGGCTGCGCTCGCTTTGAACGCTCACACGTTGTAAGCTTAATCCTATCTTTATCGCTCATTACGTGCAAAAGGAAGATAGAGTAACGCCAAAGCAAAAGCACTCTTAAATTAAACTTGACTAAAGTCTTGCTCAACCGCGAGCAATACACGATTTCGCAATAGATGTACTCAACAAAGTTCTACTATTCGCAAGTAAAAAACCATAGGATAGAATAAAAGACGCAGCATTACGAGATCTTTCATCTATTAAAGTCTATTAAATGATACCTTGAAGAGTTCCCAAGATTGAATTCAAAAACAAAAGTAATGAATAAAATAAGAAAAGTATTATGACAATACAATTTTCAATTCTGTATAAAAATTAATTCAAATGCATAATATTCCTGAAAATTATATGACGTATTAATATAATGTATTGCACCTAAAATACTTGTGACTTATCAGAACTTGTATTTCTCACATGAAATTATATGCTAATCGTTGCAACGCGTTTATAGCCATTC
This sequence comes from Cephalotes varians, assembly GCA_037157785.1. Lineage (NCBI taxonomy): Eukaryota > Metazoa > Arthropoda > Insecta > Hymenoptera > Formicidae > Cephalotes > Cephalotes varians. The sequence goes on from JANQDE010000034.1 coordinate 435,083, forward strand.
ATTGAAGTCTCTGTCGTAGCTAAATTTTTGTAATCTTTACGTATAACGCCTATAGCTAATTAAAATTGATTAGGCTTAAAGTTTTAGATATCCATACGTTACAACTGAAATTTAGCTTCACACAGATTTTTGCTGCTGCAATTAATCTTTTTTTCGTGTAACTGTTTCTATAACTTACCTTCGATTTTTTATTAATTCGACTGATCTACTCACCTTGATAAAACGTTTCGCCTTGGTCAAAAGACCCAACGTGGTATGCCTCGAGGTTTCAGGCCCAAGTGGCACTAGTAATTTCAGCTTCTCGAGACAAGTCCTAAGGTGGGCTCTTCTGCAATAGAAAAAGAAACGCTATCGTAACCAATCGTATCTCTTATTCTTTTACGTGTATTACTATTAAATTATTCTTATTGATGCTAAGATTAGACTGCACTTTCGTGTGCAATCTCATCCATAGCGAATTATCAAGATATAAAACGTAATTCTTATTTTAGAACGATGTTTTAATTATCGCGGAAAAAACTCAAAAAGACGTCTATTTTCAGCAATACGTACAGTCACGAGAATGCGTGATACTGCATGTGCTGAACACGTGTCATTAGCAGCATTTAATTATAAGTTTACGACCGCTTTATAGTCACCATCTTGAAAATAGAGAATAGCGACGATAATAATGAAAGAACGAAATTTCGAATTAAGATGAATTCATACAAAAAACGAAATGTTAAAAGAGAGAGAAAGAACGAGAGAGAAAGAGAGAGAAGTAGATAAAAAAAAAAATAAAAACAATAAAAAGAAAAATGTGTCGGTTTCAAAAATAGATCGTTGAACTTCGATCTTTTTTTACTGGATATCTCGTAGGAAAAGATTTTTTCTTATAATATATATGTGAATAGAGCTTAAACCCATCCAGAAACAGAATGACGCGTTTGCACGTACATTTTACGAGAAACAATAAACCCTGGCTTAATGACGTCATCAAACGGTATAATGCCCTGCAAGTTACAGAGGACGTGTTTCAGTCGTAAATAGACGCGTTTCTGTCTACATGGTCTTACGTCTATGTCTCTGTCTAAGCATGTACTCGACGCATACACAGGATATATCTGCCGATTGTGCTCTCTCTCCTTTACTCATCTTTTTTAGAACATGTTTTTTCCTTCGACAAAAGTATTAAGGTCAATTGTCATTTAATGTTCTTAAATCGACATTTCGTATTCATGTATTTAAAATAAAAATTTGAAATGAACAAATTAAAAAAAAAAAGAAATTTTTGTTTCATTTTGCACTTTTATTGAGAGAGTCCCCAAAAAAAATCACAGGGAATTAAAAATAAAAGTAAAGAGAATCGTAAAAGAGAATCTTCCCTCACAAATAGTTCTTCAAGAGCACGTGGTTCTTGTCAATTCCGATCGACAGCAACATTTTTGCCGTGACGAGAGAAAGGGCAATAGAGAAGAGGAGAAGCGATTCTTCAATCAATGGCAGCGTGTGACAGCGGCATTATGAAATTCCTTTAGCGATGGGGGTTACCCTGATGAATAAATACTTCGCGCGGAATTCTCGCGCGTCAGAGTCGTTGGGGTAGTTCGGCAAAGACGCGGTTGCGGCAGATCCCACAGATCGGGGTACGTACGCGAGAGATTGCTCTCAAAGAGAGAATGCCTTGAGATGCAACGAGCGGCAACAGTCGAATATTAGTCGACGATTCCGCCTCGCGAAGTCGCCAAGCGAAAAGCGAGCAATTCGCTTCTCACTTTCTATTTCACGATTTAGGAACATTTGCTATTTTTTTCTTTTTAAATCGAGAATTTCAAGAGATACTAAAATTTAAACAATTAACTCGATTTAGAAGCGAAATGGAACCGGCCGTGCTTGAGACAACTTGTATAAAGTACGAACAACGTTGCGTTGCGTAGCCAAGCCTGGCGGGAGCAATGGCCGGCCATGAGTTAGATCGCTTTAACAGTCGCCTGTAAACAGCCTCGTAACTTTACTTCTCCTCCCGCTCCGATATCTTTCTTCCCCACCTCTTTTCTTCTGTCTATCCGTCCATCCTATTATATTGCCGCATCACCACCCCCCTTGTTGCATATTCGTCTCTTATCCTCTATCTCTATCACCGTCCTTGTCTTTATTCTTCCTCTCTCTTTTTTCCTTTTCCTTTCCATTCTATTTTTATCTCTACCTTACTTTATTGCACAATTAGCAATACTAGAATTTCTCTATAATTATGCTACCGTGTTGATTTAAATTACATTGTTTATATCCACACAATGCGATTTATTGCGACATTGAACGCATCTACTATTCTAAGAAACCTGTATAATTTAATAATCTTTATTAATTTAGCGTGTATTTTCATCGTCAAGTTGTTTTCATTGTTTTTTATTTGTCGCATAATAACATGCTAATTAATTTTTAGCTTTCTAATCTAGTTCTCTATCTATATAAAATCGCGTATTTATTGCTCCTTTTAGTAAGTAATTAATATTAAATAATATTATAATTAATATTGAATTAATATCGAAGTCTACATAAAAGATGATAATTTATCACTTATATTATATTAAAAAATTTGTATCTTCTAAACAAAAACTAGACATCACGCGCGCTATTTAGCTTTATTTTTTACTCTATTTGCTTTTATATTATTAATCCCTCGATACACGCAATTCTATCAAAATACGCGATGACAGTCACTCACGAAGTTAGCGCAGCGAGAAAACCAAAAAGCGTCGCAGAAAAACGACAATAAAGATGCGAGTATCGATATTACTTCTTTTTAGACAATATAAAAAATAAAACAAAAAAATAAAGAATTAAAAGCTACTTTGATTTAACTGTGAAAAGCTATTAAAAATATACAAGTTCTGGATATGTTGAAATAATCAAAATTAATTACTCTCGAAATATAGCAAATGCAAATTTATTGTTCGCAAAATAAAATTAAAAAGTAATCAAAAACGTTCCGACGCGTAAAACTGTATAATCAAATTATAAAAAATAATTAATTGTGCTCCATTCATTATTCATTACTCCAGAAACGAATTAAAGTCAAATTTTTTTAACTCTAATTTCCGATAGACTCAACATAGCAACAAACTCAATCGGTTAACTTCAATGAATTTTTTATTAAATAACTAACCGTTAATCGAAATCTTTTTAACTACAACTTTCTTTCATTTTTGACAAAATTAATATCCTTGATTAATCGAGCGTTAAGTTCGAGGGAAGGGGCAGCCATTCAGAGAGATCGAGCTTTCGTTTGAGAGAGGATTTGGGATAGTTTAGCAATTCATTAGGACGGACACTCGAGAGTCGAGACTTAGGCGAACTTGGACTTCCTTCAACTGGCGTTCGCTCTATAGAGAGGTCGGATAGAGAACGAGAGAAAAGGAAGGGGAGGGGGAAGAGAGAAAGAGAGAGGAGACCAGAGGCATTACTGCAAAATACCGTTTGTAGACACAAGCGAAATGGGTTTGGCTTAATTAAACTGTATGCAGCTTCCCAAAACGGGATTCCATTTAAAGTTGAGCTTTGCCTCAGATCTCCACAAGCTTTTCGCAAAAGATCTTTTCCCTTTTCTCTCATCTTTGACCCTCAGTCAATCGCGCAGGATTATAATAATCTCAAATGTATCAAAATGAGATCAACATGAGATAAACATGGATGTTCGTAATAAAATGATTATTTCTGAATTACGATATTTTTATAGATCAATCTTTAATCGATTGTGTAAAATAGTAGTATCAGTATAACTTTAATACAGCATAAAAAAATGTGCTAACTAAAAGAGATTATTGTATACGAAATATTATAAATTCAATTTCAATAGCACTCTTTTTCAATTGACAATCACATTTGACATAATTTGACAATCAGTAAAAGTAAATAATCAGTATAAAGTAATATAAATCATTTACAAAAATACGTTTCAACTTTTACGAAACATATGCCATTTTTTTTAACGAATTTGTGAAAATATAGAGGAAATTGTGAGATCCTACTAACCGCAACAGCATTATATATATGTTACAGAAATATTATGTGATATAAATGTCATATTAAAAAAGATTATATCAAAAAGTGAGAAGAAGTGAGAAGAATTAACATACAAAATTTCAGTGTGAAAGTCTCGATATACATTGTGTGAGACACTCAGTACAGTTGAATACGCCGGGTTCACATGGGTATTCACCGGCACGTGTAGATGCATACGAACAGCTGTGTAACGTTGGTTTCGCTTAATTAAGCTGTTTCTAGTTGTGTCGAAATCCTTAGTGAACGACAAAGGCGAGTCCGCACGTGCCTTCATTAGGACCCCTCCAATTCGGAGTAAATCCTGAGACCAGTTCGATCGTGTGCCCGAGAGATTTAGAGGTAAATGCGTATCCTTCTCGATATTGACGTACTTTATTCATTTCCTGTGTTTTTGTAGAAAAATTGGACTGAAAATTAGCGTGATTGTGTGGAGCATTCTCTGCTCCACACAAAAAAGCAAGAGGGAAAAAAGCGAAAATTAACAAAAAAATTACGTATACTCAAACAGAAACGCTGGCTGATTGCCATCTTATTTTTAAAGTCAACGACACAGGAGAGCGTTATTCTCCTACTCTCCCCTACCCCCTTTCTCTCTATGTCCGCGGTTCCAGATCACATCTCTCCCGACAGCTTGATCTTGACCTTTCGAACCCCGCACGTGATTGCGCCAGCTATTTCTCCTCGTTCCCCCTTCTCTCCCTCACGCTTTCTTCCCTTCTGTTTCTCTGTATTTGCTTCACCACTTTAGTTTTATACCTTCTTCGTCTCTGTGTAAAAATTACGTTGCTCAAAATGCAACCAGAATTAAATTTTTCAGAATTAATTTTCATTCATTTACATATTCACACCCCTCCTTCGTCACGCCCCGGAAAGCTTCGAATTGAGAAAAAAAAACCCGAGCATTGGCTGACGAGTCGTTTCGCTTTTTCCGGGGGCAAGAGTAAAAACTTCGTTGATCGTAAAATTTGAAGTCTCGCAGGAAGTTCCTTCTTCTCCCTCGTACTATCTCAATAAAACTTTCATCGCTCTTTAAAGTCTCGTTTGGGATCCGTCGAAGGAACAGCGAACCGGAAAACTTCACGGCCATCTTTCCCAGCGACGTTGTATTCCAATACAGTTCAACCCTTTAGACTTCATAATACATTTCTTCCATTTCGAACGCCGAAAGTGCGAGCAATTAAAAAGATCGATACCATACTTTTGAAAAATGAGAATTTACTTGGTGGTTGATAATTTCGCGTCAAGTGCGAAAAAAGTATGCAAGTATACAAAGGGTAGCGAGAAGTTTTCGAAATTTTGGAACGAACAACGCTCATCCGCTTTATTCACATTCGTTGTGCAGTCACACGGTTTCTCGCCGATGATAAAATCGCACGGTTATCACCGGGATCCTTCATGATTTATTCAACACATGACTCGAGCGTAAAGCTTTTTCCGTCTCCCCCACCCCGCCGATGTAACCATTCTCGTGTATTTCTGTACCCTCGATTCAAGATCTTTCTCCTCTTAATGCGGCACAAAATAAGTAAAGATAGAAATACAAGTAATCTCGTAGATTAGACTCGTGTTAAACTCGTCCAGAAGTGAAAAAAGAAATCGCACGGTTTTAAAATAATTTATATCAATCAAAATTATTTTAACGTAACCTTGTAAACGCAGAAAAAGTTTCTTCTTCTAAAACGCTCTAAGTATTAAATTAAAATAATTAAGTTAATTAATAAAGGCGAAACTCGATTCAAAAACAGAAAAATGCATCGTTAATATAAAATATTATAAAATATAAACCGCATATAACAATAAAGCATATAAATCGCAATCATAAAATTCTAATACAAAGCATATAAAATTGTAATATATTGCAGTAAAAAGTATAATTTACATTAAATGGCTATTCATACAATATTTATGGATGATTTTCTACGGCTTGGGTTAGGTCAGGTAAGAGGAGGAAAATATCAGTGCACGACCATCATGAGTTATGACGTTACGAATTGCACGTCGCGATTAGAATGATTAGAATCTCGCGAACATTATCTATCGGAGGCTATATATATCTTCGATTTCTCCCTTAATGCTTCCTGTATCCCTCCTCTTTGAAACAAATGGAGAATTCTCGTTTCAAACATATGAAAACTGATAGAAACGCAGATAGAAAGAATAATATGATATAAAAGCTACGGAGACGTTAGAAGCTGATTGCACTGTTACAATTACGACGTTACAAACAATGGGTTCGTCATATTCTTTTTTTTCTTCTCCCTCGCTTTTGCACGTACGCGAATCTGGATAAATACCCGTAACCTAAGTAACCTCTCACCGAGCACGTATACCACGTTCTTTTCTGGAACGATACAGTTATTCGCTAGAGCACGTCCGACCGTTAGCCAGGCTCCGATAATCGCGTGCAGCTTGTCTATAGGTCGAGTGCAACATTCGTTGCAGTTGAAAAACCACGATGACGAGCGTTTCACCCTTCTGTTGTATAATTTTAGAGAGTCGTATTTTCATTCGCCACGCGAAAGCATCTTCCTAGAAATGACGTAATTGTAGAAAGATAGTAAAGCATCATTCCAGAACGTTATCTCAGTTTTTTAAGATTTTTTTTTTATGAATATATAACTGAGATGCTGCAGACAGAACGCGCGTCATCTTTTGAAAATCTCTTCGAGTCCAAAAATAATTTTAACGTTACGTTTTGAAGCAGATGATCGCACAACGAATTGTCATAGGACGAAAAAGACGGAGAGCAAATAACGATGAGAACGCGACCTCATGTCGTCGAATCGACACACGGGTTAACCTTTGGGTTGCCGACGATTTCACAAACCGTCTGACCGTCTAACGAACACGAATGTGCGAGAGTACCGCTTTGGTTCACTTTCACCTGCGCGGGTTCGATGTACTCCGCGATGCAATTGCAATGGCACGGTGTACACATCACGTTAGGTTACGTCCAACGGAATAGAAGAATTGAAATCGTAAGAGAGCCTCTGAAAAATCTCTTTCAAATATGTACGTCGCGAGGAAAAAATAAATTAAAAAATACGGGGTGATATTTCTATTTGTCGTGTAGTTTAGAGGAAAAATAATTTTGAGAAGATCCATACACACGTGAAGTATATCATCTTCGTATTCGAAATTTTATTCTAGAATTATACGAATAATGCATTTTATGACATTTATTTATTGTTGTGTTTATATATGTTTATTTATTATCATTTTACGAGGAATCATCCAACTGCATGATTTACATATGTGACATCCTATTAACATATATACATCATTTAAATTTATACTTCAACTCAACATAATTCAATTAATATAGATTAAACTCAATATTTTGTGATAAAAAAAAATATGAAGCATCTGCGTGCAATCGCTTTAAATTAAATTCGAGTAATACCAGATTTGATTTTGAAACGTGCATTGTTCAAACAGCGAAAAATTTCGAATAAAGATTTGATGGACATCGTGAAAATCTGAGCCAGAAGAAAGAAAAGAAAGGCATCACGAAAGGTTACGACGTGCGGCACGATTTCGCGGAAAGGAAAGGAAGAAGAAAAAGGAAAAAGAAGTAGTGGGGTGGCCGACACTCCGTTCGGATACCAGTTGGCACAATCTATTAAACGCGATCTTTACTAGACACGACCTACACAACCGTCGGGAAGAAAAAAAAACCGGGAAGAGACCAATCGTCATCCTAAATGCCGAGAATCCACGACGGAACAAGGAAGCAAATAAAAAATCCGCGGACGTTGACTTTTCCATAACGCATGATAGTATTCGTAACTCCTCAGATTTCCAGATACTGGACGTTCTTAAACAACCGAGTTAAATTATCAAAAATTTCATAGTTTCAAAATTTTCAAAAATAGATATTTAACGTTATATTTGATTTCAAAAGCGTACGAACGTTACACGAACTCCTCACTGACCTTATTATATTTTTCATAAATTTATTGTAACTTAAGAAAAATCATTAACACATCACAAAAATTAAAATATACTTGAACAAAATCTATATTAAAGCAAAAATTTATAGAAAATTACAAGAATCGTAATGTAAATAAATTGTATCTAAAAAGAAAACAAAAACAATAGTTACAAAATACAATTTAAATGGTCATTTAAGAAAAAAATAATCTCGTAAAGAAAAATTAATAATTGTTACAATCGATACGTGTTACTAAAATTTCTTAGGAAAAATTGACAAGAGATTGTTTCTTAAGGATGCGATTCATACTAGATCTACCAACATTTTCTTCCAATTTCCCCCGTATTTCTTCCATAAAAACCTCTTTCTAAGGCAAACCCACGGACAAGTCGTGATCTCGACGTTCCTGCTGGCTTCGCAAGACTTGATCGTTAAGGAAGAGAGCAGGATAGCAGGAGAGAAAGGAAGGAGGAATCCCCAAAGTGCACCTCCGCTCTAAATCCTGAGACTCTTGCCCCATAGAATTAGGTGGAGGTCCTTCAGCACGATGAAAGTTGGATTTCCTTCCTGAAGGTCCAATCCCTTTCAGCGATAGGGGTATATCCCCGAGGCGACGTCGTTCGCATTGCGGTAAGGAGGGAACGGAATGATAAGGAGAAGATGGTGGATAAGGGGAAAGGGGTCTTATCCAATAGCTGATCCCGAATGTCCCTAACGAGCACAATAGGTCAGGTATTGCGCAAGCTTTCGCTGACTCAACTCGCACCTCTCGAGCGCGATTCGTCCGCAATAAAAAATGCGAAAGACGAGTTATATAATCCGACTGCCTCGTCCGAAATATGATTATTTAAGTAGCGGATTCTTTATAGAGTCTATAAAATATTATTTCTGGCATGTCTACAAAATATCATTTCCTATCCCCTATATGGCATCTCTCTCATTAAATGAGAAACTGAATATGCCAAAAGCAAAACAGCGCAAAAAAGACATTATATATAAAATAATATCATTTTTTCATCGCATGACCGCGCGTTATCTCTCTTCGTTGATACACACATTTGGATAAGGAATGGATGGACTAATAATGAATATAATTTTTCTTTTATTTCCTCTTTCGGAATGACACTCAAATATGCTGGAAAAGTTCATGGGTTGCCTCCTCACGGGACACCCAGTATGCATGATGAGCGAACGTTCGATTTCCCTTCATCGTGTCCTCACTTCCGGATGGAAATGGAAGCGAGGTCGATCGAATTGGCTCTCGTGCAGGGAATCAGTACGAGGAACTATTCCGGAATTGCACGGCTCGGACGACCTCCACCTTGAAATCACAATCAGAGTCTCTGATCGATGATAAGCACTGAATTATATGATAATTGCGCCAGAACATCGTGATGACTGGTGGAAACGATATCTTATTTGTCATTTTTGTTTGCCGCAAGTCCGAGATAATGAAAATCATATTATTTATATGTTACAGTTTGTTTTGTGTCCAGAAAGATAAAGCAGAAAATTGATACAAAATGCAACGCGCTGATAAACAACGAAAAAGCAGAAATTACAAGATCGTTATGAATATTCAACAGAAAATTATTTAAAACTTCGTGAAGCGCAAGGTGTTGCTAAAGTATACTGATATCTTGCGCATATAATAATTTAAGTAATTTACATGTAAAATTAGTATGGATATTAAGTGCAAAATACGAAGTGTGTTGCATAACTTACAATTGTAATTTTAATAATCCTCCATTTGCAATCAAGTCAAATCCTTAAAAAAGTTAAAATTTCCCGGTGCAGAAAAATTAGTTGATTGGCAACTATACAATTTTTAACGTTACATATTTTTTTAGATAACCATCAATTTCATTTTTTATTAAAGTTCATAAAATTAATTAATAAATAATATAATATTTTCTCTCTCTTATCTGTTTTTTATCTTGTATAATTTATAAAAATTCCTTTCATAATTGCTCATTATCTCAGAGTTGCCGATTTGTGTTAAATCAATTTATATTAAAATTGTCTATCTAGTCATGATGGATCTCCGTGTCCAATCATATTTCTGTATACAATTTGAATACAAATTTTCAGTTCATTTTTAATTCAGTTTCATTAAGTTTGATTGATTTATTTGTTGATCTAAATTTACTTATTACTTAGTATTATTAAAATGGTATCAAGAAAAAAATTGTATAAAAACTAGATTACATTAACTTTTGATTCATATAAAAAAAAGCATTTCAAATTAGAATTGCAAAAATTCCTATATAAAAAACGGATTGATTCGGGACACTTCGAACAATTCTATATATAAAACGTTGTACTGTTATTCTTGTCACATTTTGCCAACGTTCTTCTTTTCTTGCTCTCTTTTTCACATCTCGCTCCCCTTCTCTTTGTTCGATTACGACCACTAATCACCCTTCAAACCGTCAATGGAACCTTCCTCGAAAATTACGGAAACCAATCAGCGCGGAAATGTGCTCTCGACGGTTTTCGCAGTTTCTCTCTCTCTCTCTCTCTCTCTCTCTCTCTCTCTCTCTCTGTTCCTTCCTCATCCCGTTTGAATCCAACAGGTATGCACCTGAGTAATATTATTGCTATAATAATCTTACTCATGCGACAATCGATAATTTTTATCAGAAACAAAAATATCCGTTTCTCAAAATTAATTCCTCATCAAATTTGCATAAAGTTCTGCATGAGTAGGAGAATTCGAGATATATAATATTATTGCATGTAAAACAATATATTTCCAAAATATCAACTTTACATAAATAAATATCAAATAACATGCTAAAATGACAATTCTCTCAAAAAATCATACGCTTTCAGTTTTGACATAACATTTTTATGGTTACAGTGAATTTGTATGGAAACGCAAAATATTGGAAAATTTGCACAATGTCTCTCTACAAATTTGCGCAGAGAGAAAGTGTACAAGACGTGGTATGGGATGGCAAGGCGAAAACGCGCACATGATAATTCAACGCGATGCGAGGATTCTCCACCGGTCATGACGGGAAGCAATCTTAGTATAGCAGAAAGGCGTCGAAGTAATTGGAGTGAAATGAAAAATGGGTAATTAAAGTATGTGCACTACATGCTCGTTCTCGACTCGCGTATCAGCTTACAGCCGGTCCGGATACGATACCGGCATGAAGTCATATAGACGTAAGTAACCAAGTGAATCTGATTTTCAACGAGATAGCCAGCAAGGTTTCAACCGCTCGGCAAAATCCCGGAAGAAAAAAGAATCGACGTTTTTCAATCTCATTAAAATCAATTTTAGTTTTATTAAGAATATTATGTCCTTAATATCTTCTAAATATTATAACAGAAATATAAAAAATATTCATCGATTCATGCGTTCTAACAGACGTATGAAATTTTAAACTTCAATCTACCGAAGCAGAAGAAACGGAGATGAACAATCTAATTTCTCAGTGTCCATATGAAAATTTAAATTCTTTCAGAAAACATCAAGCTGCACCTAGTTGCACCAAACGATAATTGCGCGATACTTTTTAATGCGCGGAAACATCAATAAGAACATCATTAATATCGGTATCGCTTATCAAGATTGCCAAATTTTCAATTTTTTGCGCAACTGCTCGCTAACAATACGGCACCGAATATTCACGTGTGTTATTATAATTATAATGTTATTATTGTGCATATGTAATATGAATAGGAATGAGAGAGAGAGAGAGAGTAAGCAGGAATGAGAATCACTGTTCAGGGCTCAAGGTGAACGAGCTTCAAAGTGGCAATGGTGAACTGCGGAGAGACGTCGAGACAAGCGAAGGGTTCGCGGGCCCTAATGCGCGTCGTTCTTACGCGGGTAGTACGTGAAACACTTCTACACTCTTAATTTTTCCCTACAACCTCAGCTATATCAGTCGAATAACTAACTCATTAATGTAACTCATATTATGTAAGTTTATAATATGTCAAATAGGAAATAATGTGTATGACAAGATACATAAATCAAAATCTGCAAGATGAAAAGAGATAAAAATCAAGAGCATGTTTTCAATTTCATAATCCGGATGAAGAACTGTACATTAGTTTTAATTTTTGTATTCGTCAATTTTTCGACTTTCTCAAAATTCGTTGGATGTTTCAAAATTATTATATAAACGTCACAGCCAATTTCAAAAATTATGAAGAGTGCCACTATACTACTATCTTCTATACAAATTTATTCTAACTTAGAAAGCAAAAATTTCAAAAATTAAAACTAAAATATATTTCGTGAAGGAATCGTGTCGCCTTAACGTGATTTCTTGATTCGAAAGAATTTATTTTACGAGAGCGCATCGCACAAAACTATAAAACTATCGAAATTCGATGTTCCATATGCAACGATTCGATATATAACGTCTGTAACCAAGGTCGGTCGATGCTCTAAACAACGTCGAACATCTCCCGGTCGCGCCCAACGTTAGAGAATGAAAGGAGGTGCACAGGGTGCACGCTCCGCCGAGTCGTCCTTGACCCCGAAGTCAACCCGCATCCTGCTCCGTGCATCTCGCGAAGGATATATCCCGCACGTCTGCGCACGTATCAATTCCGATCAAATTATTTTGCTTCCATCCCTCTTTCACATCGTATCACTCGCCGTCTCCAAAGTATGCTCGACGCCGAACGAAATTTCTACCCCAAAATATGGGACGTTGGCTATTCACGGCGCCAACGGCTTCAGGGTTAAGTAATCGATAAACTTGCACATGTTAACTATATTAAATTTTTTAGCTCTTTAAACGATACTGCACGTAAATAACAAACGTTTATCGACTTGAACCTTTGCCCTCTAATAACTTAAGCAGCCGTACCGTCGATACGATAGGATTTCTTTAAGCGATCGATCCGCTTATTTGCGCATCCAAGTCTTTATTTAATCTTCTCTCAACTTTTCCCCTTTCTCCAGTTTCGCATAAAAAATAATGCAGATTTATTTAAATACTTTGTACGTATCTTCAAGTTCATAATTTGCGATAGCTCCGATGGTTTTACAACTTTTAATTGTTTTCATTTTAAAATTAAGATTTTAATTTTTAACCGATATTATAATAGCCAAAAGGCGCGCGATGTTTATATATTGTCTTTTAAAAATTTTAACTATTTTAATTACGTAATTTTTTAATCTAATTTATTGACAACTATACTAATAGTAGTCAATAATTACATTTCATCTATAGGTATAACTTTATTAATTTACAAAATTTCATCGAATTTTTATTTATATATTACGTTATTAATTAATAAATTATTAGATAAATATATATTTATAATTTATATTGTTATTAATAAATTCATTAATTAAAAAACAAAGAAATGTATAAAATCCTTCCTTCCGCGACATCGTAATCCATACCGAGATCATAAAGGGGTTAAGCTATAACCAGTCGGAAAAGCTTCAAGTTGAAATTATGAAAAGCCGTAGGAAGACTAGTGGTGAGTCGAACCGGAAGTTGGCTATCTCGCGGCGGCAGCAGCGGCACAAAGGGCGGCACTTAAAAATTCAATGCATTTCAAATGGGCCAGAGATCCGTCCTCAGACGCCCGCGAACGGCGCCATTTTCACTCACGCTGGCGCAGCCATTTGTCGAGCTTTCGTTTTCCGGCTGGCCTGATGTCCTCTCTTCCTACGTTCGGGGAAATCCCGCTATTCCGCATAATGACTCGTACAAATAACGCACGACCGAGCGATTACTTATCACTTTTGTTCACCAATCCGATCGATAATAATGACAATACTGACAATCGATAATACTAACAATGACACAACAAAATGCTATTATTTAAAATTAATTAATTTCAAATCAAAATTACCTTAAAATTCTTTCAATTCTTCTTCTTAATTTTCTATAACAGTTTTTCAAATTTTCATTTTTGTACTAATTCATTTAATAATAATAGTTTAATAATAAATAATAGTTTAATAAAGCATCAAACAGATATATTTTTTATATTCTATTTTTCCAATTTTCGATTGTAAAATCGATCAATGGCCTATTCTTAATAAATATAACGGTAAATAGGAGATAAATTATAATTGAAACGGTAAACACACGACAAAAGTAAAAGAACGTTATCTCAAATTTTTGACAAAGATGGGACTTATTCAATTTTATTTACAATAGCCAAAAAAAATATGCTTACAGTTAATCGATTTACCGTTAATTGATTTATTAATTTTTTGGGATAACGCTTTAAACTTAGTTTTATAAACCGACGCAAGCCGGTGTAAATAAAAATCAAAGAAACGAGCGGAACATTATAAGAAATTGGATCACGAATTGCTATGTCGTAACATAAACGAGAGATCATCGATCGTCGATCGTAATATAAACCGTGATCTTTAATGCGCAGTACGATTTGGGCCGCCATGGATTTATTTCCGCCGCCGCGACGCGCGCCAAATTTAGGACAGTATGCCATTGGCTTCCGCGTTTTGTATGCTGCGTAAGTATGCTTGTCACACGCGCCGCATACTTATGCAGCGCTTGCATCAACCGCCATTGATACAGACGCGTAAACAACACCGGCTGATAAAATTTAATTTTATCTTCTTGCCGAAAAAAACACAAAAACAAAATTCCAGAAATATTCTTATCTTGAAAAAAATTGGAATTGGATTACTATAATTGGAAATATAAATTTTGTCGAGATTTCCTACAATATAGATATTTTCGTATTTTATAGACATTAGAGATAATTATAAAGTTTTATAAAATAAATATCCTTCATAATATCACGTGAAAAATATAATGCGATATTATATTCCTTTATAAAATGTCTAAATTTCTCTTCATATTTTTTCATGCCACAATAAATTCGTGACAATGTAGAAAATTAGAAAATTCGCAATATTATCCTACTCTTTTAGAGTAAAATATGGTGTTACACAGAAACAGTTCGCGATACAAATTTTACACTTTGGAAGTTTTGATATTTCATATCATTTTAAGGAAACTAGATATTAATTTAACCAGATATAATTATAAAATTTAATATATGTAATAAACAATATGCATTCAAAAAAATAAACATAAAATAATGAGTTGAAATTAATCCAAGAATCAATTGACAAAAAGTTCGTATTTTATAAAATATATCAAAGTGGAGGGAGAGACTCCTTGTACATATTACATATATTTTATGTAATTTGTATGTTGCAATATATTTTCTTATTTCTCACTCATCACATTTTATTCAGAGAAAAAAATTTGAAAACTTTCAGAAAAACGTTGCACTATAAGCATTTCGAAAAAAAAGAGGGGTTAAGACTCGCTAGTCAGCGATGTATGAAGAGAGAAAAGAGAGAGTAGAAGGGGTGTTCTAGAGAATAAGAGAAAGCGAGATGGTCGCAGGCGGACTATCGATTTTTTTTATACCCAAGCAGCCTATGTGCGAATAGTGGTCACGATGGGGAGAGGGATCAGAGGGGGAGAGAAAGTTACACAAGGGCTGGCGTGACACAGAAACGGCCAATGTAAAAACGCACTATTCTCTATTACATCCCGTATTTGCGTTATATAACACAATAACGTGTATTTGCAAAATATATTTTCTTTTTATGTTTGAAACTCTCTGTAAAATTACACTGTTAAGTCCCGCATAATTATATTTCTGCCTCCGTCTTTCTTGCCTACGTGAAATATATTGGTCATTCGCTGGTATATCCGGTTTTTATTTTCGAAAAAATTTCAGAAAGATTACGATATTGCGCTAAAAGTTTTATACATTCATTCCGGTTTATTTCTGATTTTAACACTACTCGAATTTATATCTCCGACAAATTCTGACTTTAAGTTTATCTACGTGTAGCAAATTATTTTCATAAATTTACTTGTGCACATAAATTTAATATATGAAAACGAATTCATCGTATAAGTCTTCGATATCGTCTATTTCTGATGAATATTTAATTTAGTATCTGAAGAGAAATTGCAAGAATATTTTTACAAATACATTGTTAACTAATCGTCAACTTTGTCAAACTACTAAAATAATTTGTTTTTAAAAATGTAACTTTTTTCAATTTATATAATTATATTTAATTATAAGTTATAATTATATTAACTTATAATTTTGTTTTTTAACGATAATTTTTTAATATAATATATGAATAAATTTATATATATATTATAGTTTATAAAACTCACCTATTTTTCTCCAGTTCATTATGAGTAGTTCTGGAAACAAAAAAATAAAAACGTTCATTACAATTTGCAAGAAAGAAATTTTAAAAACGCAAATTGAGCAAATTACAATAATAATCTCTCCTCCCAGACAATATAATATAAAATTTTAAAAAAGTAAAAAATAGCATAAAAAATATTACAAATTTCAGCTACAAATCACTTGAAATTACAATTGAAATTACAGCAGCACATGTAATAGTCGCATTCAGTTCTGAATCATGAAACAAACAATTGCCAATTTTGGATTATCGCACGTGAAATGCCGGATTTCGAAAGTTGCAATTTTATGGAATGCTTTTATAAAATAAATGTCTCTCTATAATCGAATATATCCCGTCGAAGTAATATGATACTCTATTGAAGTATGTTTCAGCTTTTGCGAAATATTTGCAATTTTTCAAATTAAATGTAAAAAGTCGAAAAATTCGAATAACATTCCTCTCTTTGAAATCGAATAAAAAGCTAGCAGCTTATAAATTGCACATTTAAAAAGACTAGATGCTAATACGACGCAAATATTAGTATTAACATCAGGAAAGTAAGGTTGAAAAGATATCTTTTAACTTTCAAAAGATTTATGTAAATTTCTATGTGTCGTATTTCTAAAAAGATATTTTAGCAGACGCGTACCTGCTGCCTTGGGACTTCTTCGTCTTTGGCCTCTTTGTAATCGTCCGCATATCATCGGGTATTGGCATCGTCGAAGCATAGCCATGTTCAGCTTCTGTAATTAGAAAGCGATAAATCAATAAGTAGAACATAATTATATATTGATATGCTATACAATTATTATACATATAGTTATAGTCAATGGCCTAAATTTCGTGCGCAATAGTGCTCGAAATAAAGCGCCAATGAACACGGACCCGAAATCATTCATCTTCAAATTATAAGACACATTTCCTCTAATTATCGTCGTTTTCAATTGCGAATCCTCGTAACGCGTAACTCTATCCTTAACGATATTTCTTGTATCTTCGAAGGCAATACAGATACTTAGATATGCGAACGAAACTCGCGACGTGAAACTCGCAAGAGAGTCAGTTTTCGAAGCTTGTTAGGTTCGTTAGAGAGCGAGCGATGACAGGCGCGTCAACAGTAAGTCACGTTTTATTTTCTTAGATCGTTCCACATTTTATTACCGTTTCACGAAAGTGTCACGTATGATCAAAGTACAATTGCACCGTGTTGATTCTTCAAGAGAATAAAGCCTGCGGCACACGATGCTTTTTTTTTTGGCCGCTCGATTGCTTGCGTCTTGGTAAAAAATTGCACCAAACAGAAGGCAGAATTTCTAGTAATTCACTGAAACGCCAGCAAGAAAACGAGCACCGTGTGCCGCGAGGTTAAGCTTTGAAACGCGTGAATTCAATAAGTGCATGCCTTTAAATTAGCCCATGTCAATTCAGTTTTTATCAAACACAACATTAGAAACGTAAATACAATGTTTACGTTTCTAAAAATAGAATGTCAAATTAAATCGAGATAAGCAAATGCATCGAGACGAATCGGAATAGACGCATCGAAATAAATTTGTATAAATAGAGCCCGGGATTAAATTAAGACTGACAGACACTTCAAATCAAATAAGAATAGATAGAGACTTTAGAATAAGTTTCCATAAATAAGATAAGGAGATTAAATTAAGATTAAATCTTAGATCGATACACATGGTTTCTCAGATTTGCTTTCACTAAAACGTAAATTTTAATAAAAATCGTGTATACATACGTTTAACTCATTTCAATGAAAATTTTGCTAACAATCGCCATTGTTGCAAAATGTACGTTTCTATAATGTCAAATGTAATGCGGTTTCATGGTCACGAAATAATTGCGCGAACTTTCCGATTCTCTCTGCATTTCCCAAATTATAATGACTTATGAAAAATCGCAAAAAATGAAACGTACGTTCCTGAGAGAATCACGTTTGCTTTAAGGATGTACGTGTCTCAAAACATTACCAAAAATACAAGAATTTCATAAATTGTTCTTTTGTTACGTCCGTGTAAAATTTGAGCACAATTCTCTTACTGGTTTAAAAGTGATTTGATTTTTTTGTTTGCGTTATTTTGTATACTTATTTGAGCACTTATTTGCGAATTTAATGGAGGAAACAGCACCACGAATTAAATCTAAATTTTTTATATATACTAATAAAAGTCTAATAAATATTCATGCAAAAGTTCATTTGAATCTACTACTTGTTTCAAAGTTATTTTACCTAAAACTGCAGCGAAATATGGCTATTTCGCTGCATAAGCTATTATAAACCAAATTATTTTTCTTTTTTTGCAATTGGTTTCAGAGTGTACAAAATTGCAAAATTTTTTTGTCGTTTTTTTACTCGTTTAAATTTCAATTTTCGAACTTTTAGCTGGTATCGTACAATCAAAACGTCCTCAACGCGATATCCAATGATGCTCAATTATCGAACAATCATTTATTCTACAAGTGTTTCACAAAATCGAAATTTCCCATGCATAAGTAGTCATGAATATTTTAACACTTGAATTCAAATATCGTGGCATCTTCGGAACGCGTTACGACTTCCTCATTAAATGTTCGCGCGTCGTGACCGTTATTCGAGAATTATTTTTACCGCGTGTTACATTATTAACTTCGATTTATATTATTACTGCAGATTTTTATTCGCCGCGCAAGCACAATACGTCAAACTGCAAAGTGTCACGTCCGGCTGCTTCGAGATTGCGTCGTCGTTTCTCGAATAATCAACGGTCACGCGTGAATATTTAGGGAGCCTCGATTCGCATGCGATTAAACATTTTCGTTCTACATCACTGATATTACATATCAATGTTCTACACGCAGGATACGCGTCGTGAAACAAAAAGCGACGCTATTGCCAATCGATGTTTTATCTTCACGAGAAAGCGGCGAGTCGATGGGCCTTCTCGTTGCGCGGCAAGCGCGTCCTGTGTGCAGGGGTCCTTTACGATCCCACATGTGCACGGCGATTCCATTGGAAAACTCCCAACGGTACGACGCACGAAGGAATAGACGCACGCGCGGGCGCGCGTCGAAACGACGTGCGTTGCCACATGTACGCGGCGAGGACATCGCTCTAGTGCGACGCAGCGGTATTATAAGTGGGATGATAAAATGAGATCATCATCGCAACGCGTACGATCCGTCGCGAAAACAAAGATAGTGATTAATTAACTAGCAAAAAGTGGTCTTACTAGATCTCTGGTTCAGTTAGATTATCGATGCACCTCGAGGAGCGGACCAATGACATGTAAACAATAACACAGGAATGTTCTAGTTTTCTGAATTTTTTGATATTTAATGACTCGTAGAAGAAATTAACAGACAATAACACGAGATTATTCCAAAGTTCTCTTAAATTTTTGCATTTAATGGCTCAGAAGAATTTAACGACATTGTTCGTGGCGGCAGAATAAAATTATAACATTGGAAATTTTTCTAGGATTCTCTTACACGTTTACTTATAATCGATTACGGCGCGAAGAACTTTGTTCCACGCGAAATCGCTAAAAGGAGAGGAAGAAAGAAATAAGAAATTCAACTCGCCTCTTTCCCTTCGTTCAATGTACTCGGCGGCTTGTAATAGGGCAGCAATGCTCATATTTCCTCGGTTTGGAGTAATCCTGGCTGCTTCCGTTCGCGCTCGTCCCCCCTTCTTCTGTCGCACGCTCCCGCGCCACACACGTGCCGGGGATGCACACACCGACGCACACACCCTAACAAACACACACGACGCGCGCGCGCACGTGCGCGTATGACGGGCGCGCAAGCGAGAATGAAGGGGGGAGGAGGAATACCGGCGAGATACGTAATCGTGATGTCTTCGGCCGCCGCGCCACGCCGCGCCGCCTCGGGCGACTCCGCCGCACGTCGGCTACCTTCGGCCGCGTAACTGCGCGCACGAACGCGCACAAGTGAACCGACGATGACGACACCGACGCACGCCGAACGAGAGGAACGTGCACCAATCCGCGGACGGCGACAGCGACGGCAACAGCGGCGGCAACCGAGGCCGAGACGGATACGCGGAAAGTTTCTTTCTACACCGCTGCTCCTGTTTGATTCTCGAAAGATCCCTCTCCCGCGTCTCCGTCAACAACGATCAATGAATATTTCGAGTCGAGTCCTTCCTCTCGTCGATCGTCGCCCTTCGACGAATTCGTTTCCGAAATGATTCGAGCTTCCAATGGACTCAGCCTCCCTCTTGAATGTCCCTCCTGTCGTGTTGCCGAATCGCGTATCCCTCCGTCGATCACCGTCGAACCAATCTCCAGCGCTCGAACGCACGAATTTTGCTCGAATGCTCCCCTCCCTTTAGCGTCCGTTTAAACGTCAGAACTGTTTTTTTTTTTTTTCTTTTTCACGATGTGCCTCCACTTCAGTCGCGATTGTCCGATCGTCTTGATTCCTCCTCCTGTTGCCGCGACCGTGCTCTTCTCCGTTTGCTCTCCCTCTTCCTTTCTCACTGCGTTTCACCACATTTACCCGCGATCACACTGCGAATCACAAGCCGATTACCATCGTCGCGTTCGCTGAGCATTCGCGAACGTGACTCGTGCCGATTTCGCGTATACGATTCCCCGACATAAATAAAACGGCAACGATACACACGACCGTCGCGATACCACCGATACGAAAGTGCCGCGTGAGGTAACTGCGCTTCGAACGCCGCCGAGAGAAGCCGATCGCGCGAGCAGCACACGCACACGCGCGCGCACACGCATCGGTGCGAGGGAGGGGAGAGGGAGCAAAACAACGCGCGATGAGAAAGAGCGAGAGGAGAGAGCCGAATGAAAGAGAGAATACGCCTACGCGCGGTCGCGTAACGCGAGAAAAATAAACAGCGAGTAAAACGGAAACAGAACGCGCGGAGAGAGAGAGAGAGAGAGAAAGATGGATAAATATAGAAAGAGCGATAAAGCAAAGAAATTTATTATGCGCCTCGGAATAAGATTACTTATGAGGAATTTAATTTCTTTGTCGCGTGCTCACGTTTTTTTTTGCTGAAGCTTAACGGAAAGGATTTACGTGTAAATTTTATGTAAGAATGAGAACACAAAATTATTCATTCCTCTGCATGCGTGCACGACACACGTGTGCAGTTCGAAGAGAGAGAAATGCACGGTTTAATATTTCAATAATTCAAAAATTGAACTTTTCGTTATTAAAAATGAAACATAATACAAGTTTAAATGTTAATCTGAAACATCCATCAGATTCATTGAATGCAATAATAATTCATTAGCATTGAATTGTGTAAAAGAAACATTTAATTTTTAAAAATACGAATCAATTATTTTTACGTACACGATATTTCGAAAACGTGCCTCTAAAAATTTAGGAGTATATACATAATTATGTAAAATTTAAAAACAATAAATAAATAAAAATGAAAATTTTCGCGAGTTTCGATTTAATCTTCCGAAACTGACGATGAATCTATCTATTAAAGTTTCATTCCATTAAACCTTTTTAAATTATTAAAATAAACTTAGGATTTCATTCTTTTTTATACGAATTATATTAATTTGATTTCTTGAAATTAATTAGACATAAATGGATCTCACCGACACGACGTCAAAAATTGTATTACGGATTTTGACGTCAGCTGCGGAGGGTTAAGGACAGGTTTGTTAATTCATAGAAGTGAGTTAAGAACTAAATACAAAACAAAATACATAAAAAAAATTTATTCATTAAAGAAGCTCGGCTCATTCCAGTTTCTACATTAAAAATGAAACGGGTGCTCATTTAGGTTTGAAAGGAAATCGAGAGGAGAAATAGCATAAAAAAAAATGATTAAATCAAGCAGATCTAAAGAAAAACGAGACAGAGGGAACGGAATCAATTTAAACGAAGATGTGTTATTAATGATAAGGCGATAAACACAAAGCGATTGCGATACAAGAATTAGAGGTTAAGGTACATCGAGACAAATCTTCAAATCTGCGATATAGACGCAGCACACACAAACATACACACAGATGTTTTTCCCCGTTTCCTTCATTCTCCTCGATTCGCGGGAATAAGACGAGTTGGTGCTAAAAAAAAAAAGTAGCTATTTTCCAAAATCGTTATATGGACTTGTCCGAATTTCGGCGAACCTCACGTCGCGCGCCGGTCGATCGAACGTCGAAAGCATCTCGATATCCGATGCACATCACGCCGGACGTATCGCCCACGCCGTGACGAATTTTTTACGGCGCGCTCCTCGACAAACTCGAGATCGGTTTCCCCTCGGTGCGAAAACACTTGGTCGGATCGCGATATTCGATATCGGATAATCTCGCGACGGCTGGGAAAGCGGGGTTTCCCGTCCGAATGAAAATCGCGCTCGGAGTTAACCGAAAAGCCATCTGTCATCACGGTTGAACACGACGAATGTAACGAAGCAGGGACGAGGGTGACAAGGGGAAGCGGGATCGTCACGGATACCAGGCAATTCCGAGTAAGATCGTTTTCTCGCGCGAGTCCTGGGGAAGAGGACCGTCTCTCGATTTCGGATTCGTCCGCGGCTATCGCGCGCCGCGCGGACCCAGGCCGCTATCGTTACGAAGGCTGGCGAGGCAACGCGCGCCAGCTGATAACTCACAAACAAAGGGACAGGCGAGCCGCCTTCGCGCAACAACACTTTCTACCCGAACGTCCACTAGAATGCGCCAGCTGAGAATCCCGTCGTCCCCTCGTCGAGCGTACGGGGCGCCCTGTATGCGTACGTCTCTCTACGGACACACACACGCACACACGCTCGCACGATATACATTACACGTATACATACATTCACGCCCCAGTGATATTTACGTACGCATACGTATGTATGCGTCCGTATATATGCCTAACATCCGCCCGATGACATTTGGCACGGGTCGCGGCGACGAAGGAGCGCGGCAGAGACGGACGAGATAAGATTGAGAGAAAAAGGAGACTGACGATGCCTGTTTCACTGACGTCGTGCGGACGATCGGCACTATCCAGCACTGCCAGCTCTCTCTCACACAGGTTTTCCCACAGAGGCGGAGGGGCGCACGGCGGCGGCGGCGGGGTGGGAGCGGGCTGATCGGACAACGAACAATACCGAACGCGAATGGAGAACGAGCGAGCGGCCACGGCGACGAAAGCGGCGGCCGAGTGACGCGACGGTTCAAACGGCGATTGTGACGACGATTCGCGGATGATACGCGGACGAACGTACGAACGGACGCACCAACGACCGAGCGAGCGGGCGAGCGACAGCTTGGCACCTCCGCGCTTCGCGAGCACTCGCACGCATTTATCGATGTCAAACGCTCACCTCGGCGGCAGCAGCGCTCCGGTTAACGACGGCGCGCGCGCTTACGGCCGCAGCGATTGGCCGCCGCGATGCGCTTGCCGCCGCGCACGGCCAATCGCAGCCGCCGTAACAATCGTCGCCGCGATAGTCGCGTGCCGCCACCAACACCCGCCGGCTGTCACGTGAATCTCATGCCCGAAAACAAAACAAACAGCTGGCCGCCCAGCGTCGCCGCTGTCGTCGTCTTCCAGTGGGCCGAGCGCCTCGCGAGTGCAGCTGAACCGAGTCGAACGGAGCCGAACGAGGCCGAGCGCGCCCGACTCCGTTCTTTCTCGGAGCACGTTGAATTGAAAGAATATTGAAACGCAAATAGATATGAACGCGCGGAAATTATAAGAGATTGAGAGATGAATAAGAAAATGCTATGATTCGAGAAAATATTTCCAGATATAAAGACGAAAAGATTTTTTACACACTTTTAAACACAGAAAAGTAACAAATTTTATTTATTGAGCCAAATATAAAATTGAGTTTTACATTCGCGATACTGGCTTGATGCCCAAAATGTCTAGAGCGTTCTCAAAGACAACATACAACGCTCGCAACATGTATAATCTGGCAACCATCTTGGGAATTAAATGATCAGCTCCTTCCTGAAATTCATAAAATCATGATTTGATGTAAAAATATGTATAGCGTAAACATAATATTTTTTTCTTACCGTTAGAATTCTGACTTTTCGATAATAGATACTGAATTTTTGGCATAATCGTGATAAAAACAGGCATATGACTTGCGGATAAACATGAAAATTTGGCTCGCACTTCAGGCAATCATTTATCATTTGCGGATATCCGAAGATAAAATTATATATGAGCTCCCACTCTTCCTGCAAACAAATCTCTTTTAAAAAATATCAAAATTTGGATGATTGATGAATTTTATTGCTAAAATGTTTTAAACGTATAAATATGTCAAATTAAGATTATAGAAATACGCAATTTTCTCGAAGTATAAATATCGCAAAATTGGGAAGATATAAAGTAACCCAACCCATAAAAAATTCTTAGAAAAATTATACTTACTTCTTCTTGCAATTGGGAGAAATCTACATTTTTTACATCTGGCAATCTAGGATAATTCCCATGCAATACCTTCTCATTATGTTTTGTTATAATTGTTGCTATTCTGGCAGTGTTGTACAATGCAAATGACGCACCTACAATAATTATAATGTTTTTGCTTAGTGATGTAATTTCTTATTTGTTGTAAGCATGTATATTTGTCTATTCATGTATATTTGCCAAACAAAATTGACACTAATATTAAATATTTTTCGAATAATTATAAAGACGCTTTTAATCAAATAGATTAAAATAATAATAGGAATATATCAGAAAAAAATTTAATTTATTAAAGATCAATAGTTTACTGATATAATATACCTCTGGTATTTGTAATGCTTTTGTCATCTTCAAAGTTATTATTCCCAATAATAACCGATCGACTTGGCTTCACAGCCATTAATTCAAAAATAATAATGGCATTGGCTAAGTTGCGCAAGAAGAGATCTTTCGCATTGTTCTTCTCATCTTCAATAAATTTGTGCTCACTCAATTCGGCCAATTGATTCATTTTATATTTTATATATTGCTCCCACGTGAGACATATTTCTTTCGAATTCGATTGAAAATTTTTCACAACGCCACAGACATATTTCTTGTATCCTTCATCAACTGATCCCTCCGATTTACTGGTAAACATATATTTGCCAATACAATTTTCCCCAGTTGATAACGTATGTCCGTGTAAACTCAATGCCTTTGCAGCAATGTTTCTTATTAGACGCAGTCTTTGCGTAGTAAGATCCGATTGTCCATCGAGCTGATACTTCAATGTAAATGCTTTTCCAGTCGATTTAGCCTTTCCGAATGACATCCCACACTCGATAGCCATCCTTATACTGTTTGCAACGATATCTCCTCGATTTAGAAATAAACAGATCCTTTCCTTTTGCAACATGCATCTTTGTATTCTTATTGGCCAGCTGCTGCTCTTTAATACTAGCTGTTCGAAGATCTATAGAGGTGTAGAAATTTTGCAATCATGAATATGCTTGATTATCAATTATGTTTATTTATAAGAGCATTTTATAAAAGATAGATTTTCAAAATTCAATATTCAATATGCAGTAACATATATATTGCATGTTAACTGTAGAAAATATATGAAAGTCCTAGCATAAATCTATAGTTAGAATGAGCTATAGTTTCAACATAAATAATCAATATTGATAATATTTATTTACCTCTTCGGCTGCATCTGCGTCCGTGTTGTTTCCTGTTGCGCCATGTGCGTGTGCGAGATGTTGCAGGATGCTTGTGCAACTCCCGGAGCAAGCCAAAAGACCTCTCCATGCTTTGAAATTGCATAGAAAATATAGCTCCCCATTTGTCAACAAATTCTCACTATTTACTTTAATTACCGAAGAATTTTTATGCGTATCACCAGTAAAATGGAAGACAATGTCATCGATAATAGATCTGGTGCAGAAACCAGTCCAGGTTTCCATTGAGTATTTTGACGCCGATATATGCTGATTGGCAGCGAGTGACACTTGCTCTCATATATGAGGTTCTATGTGCTACTCTTTGTTGTTGCATCACTTTGCACTTTCTGCTCTCAAAATGAGATAATTATATAATTAAGCATTAGGAGAGAAAAGGAGGAAAGATGAAAAGTACAGCTGCCAAGAATATCGCTATCATATGTAATTTTATGCTTTTAGCTGTACTATGTTACACTTTATGCACTTCAAACGAAATATTCGAATATTGAAAGAAAATTAGGATGAAAGACAACGTACTGAAAAATGTAAATAAAATAAACAGTCTTAAGGTTTATTTTAGCTGCATTTTCTACGTTTATGAAATAGGTTATGTTTACACTTTGACGGACAAAAAAATAGAGAGAAAGATACGGCAAAAAGAAACAAATTTCATATCAAAATTCTTTACTTTCAAAAATATCTTAAAGAAAAATGCAAGAAAATAATTTTGTTAATTTAGCAGACATTTTGTATTTCTTAACAAAGCTATATTTCTTAAATAATATAGATATATTTTACGACTTTATTCAGGATTTAGAACAAAGTTTAAAACAAAGTTTATATTTAAAAGACACAATGGTTAAATGAGCGCTCGCTGCCTATATATTCTTTTAGATTTATGAATCTAAAGGTCTACTTCAATCACAGACAACAATGAGCGCATATTCAACCGTTGTTTTTTGAACGTGACCAAAGTATGTAATTCTTGATAATGATGATTTAATTAAATGTATCTTGTGTCATACTTAATTACATATTTATGTATCTTACAAAGTCATCACAAAAAAGTATTCGCTACTTAAAGTACAGGTAATTATATAATTTTGCATATTAATATCTATAAATTATTTAAGTATTGCCATTCTATTTAACAAATATTTTATACGTATAAATTTGTTAAACAGAATGATGATATTTAACATATGCTATAGCTGCGAGATCCTTGCAAAATTCCTCCGTCACTACAGCACTTTCATATAGAATATTCTCCTTCTCCCTAAAACACAAATAGCATAAAGAAGTAAAGTTAATATGTAACAGTTAATATGTATAAAAGAAGTATAATTATGCAGATTGTTTAAAAAATAACTTTTTTGGATATTAAACTTCACGAACTAACAAAACCTTATCACTTAGTTTTTTTAGAAAAAACAAGTTTTCTTTGATGAGGTTTTAATTTGATTAATTTAATATAAGAAAATTAAAAAAATATGTCAATCTATGATAAAATAAATCAGATTCCACTCACTCTTCTTGAGAACAGTTATTTAGCAATCTCTGTCTCGTCTCCGCCAGCATTATCTTATTCTCCGGTGTCTTTGATATTTCGCTAACGAGTTGCTTGACAACCTTCTGTAAGCACAAGAACAGACTCTTCGTGCCAGGTATCAGAGGTAGCAAAGGATTCAGCAGAAACTCATGCAGGTACGGGTGCGGGAGTAGCGCCAATCTGGAGATCAATCCCGTAACTTCTAAGTTGACTTCGTACGTCTGTCTCGGCATGTTACTGATTTTGTCGAAGAGCATGCTCAGGAATGGTCCCATGTAAAATCGACCCGAACAATGATCGGCTTCCGGACGTGAGTCGGAGCTCGCAGAGTCGTCTACCATTACCGCCTCCAATGGCCACGCCATCAGAGCACAGTCGGAAAGCACTGAAGCGTACTGCTGCTCCCAAGCAGGCATATATTTCTCATAGTTGTTGACGTCCGGGTCTGTTTGCAAGTAACGTGGCATCAATGATAGGAAACTGAAACGAAGATCATTCCGTTGTAACATTTGTATCATTTTTATATTTTCACTCCTCGAAGATAAAGAATGGTGCATCTTTGCATTTAGATTTGAACAATTAACACACTCCCATTTATTTAAAAAAATTTTTTTATTAGTACATTTTTAATTAATCACATCTTACCAATTAATAACTCGGTGGATATTACTCGGTGCTAAAGTACGGCTGTGATTTTGCTCATAGGAAAGATCCATAGTTCCTTTTTTCTCCTTCTCTCTTTCGTCTTCCTCGTCGCTCCACGAGGCGATGGCACTATCGGCAGCGGTGTTGTCATAATAGGCTCGCGTGGACAAATAAATCAGTAAGAGACAGTGCAGTATGTGTTCATTTCTTTTGTCTATTGCCTCCTCGAACAATTTCAACGTTTCTACCGTGAGATCGTTACTGTCCGTATAGCAATTTTCTATCAGCCTGTGCAGTACTGGTGACGTCCACACGTTTGGTATTTCCGGATCTCTGTCTTGCCCGACCAACCAGTAACTTACCTCTAAAAAAATTAAAGATACATAGGGTACATACATACATAAACCAATGATACATATTTTCGAAAATTTCGATAGAGAATAAATTAGAAATTCGACATACAAAAATTTTTTAAGTTAAAGAATACTTAGGTTTTTTAAGTAAAAAATAGTTAGGTTTGATTAAGAATTATGTTATAAACTGTTCTTAGATAGATATATCAAAACTTGTAGAAAGATTTTTCAAATACTTTATTATTTTGTTCGCCAGATGATTTTAAGATTACCGCACACAAACCTGTGCACAATATGGAGGAGGTCGTCTCCTTCAAGCACTTGGCGACAAGGGCTGTGATGAGCACGACGTGATGATCGGCTAGGGCGGCCGTCACTATCCTCTCAAAGAACATCACTCGAATGGTCCTTGCCAACGTCTCGGCGAGTTCCATCTGGGCCTCCCTGATCAACTGATCGCAATAGTCGTACCACATGAAGAACGCCGCCACTTGCCGGCAACCGGGGAATTTCTTTTCCTGGGTCCATAGTGGCGAATCTAGGCCCCACGTGACGTCCACGTTGTAGATATCCAAGTGGTCCACGTGTGCCGGAATGGCATTGAACAAGTTCTCCAGGCGTGTCGAGACTATCGATGACAGCTCACTCCTAGCCACCGTTTGTGCGAACGAAGAATCGTCTAAAGACGCTAGAACCATTATTCCCTCGCATGCTCGTATTCTCACAGTGTTATCCTGGAAACAGGGAACAGAGAAAGAGCGGTTGATATCACGTGTTAGCTACAATTAATCGTTAATTATTAACAAAAAAATTGCAGCATTCTTTACCGCGCTATTTAAATAACTCATCAAGGCGTCCAATAGAAGACACTTGGACTTCTCCGGCCTCTTTGGCGACTTTAAGCTCTGATTATCACCCGCCACGTAACTCGCGTCCTCGTAGGCATTGCAATCAGTATCTAATCGCAAATCTCGCAAGTTTTGTAAATGTTCGTCGATTTTACTCCCCGAAGAGTCTATCCCGTCCTTTCCTTCCCACTGTTCGCTGCTCTTCGTATCCAACGAAGGCGAATCGCAAACAGACTTTTGGGCCAGAGGACTCGATGACACGCTCTCCTCCCTCGAGGACACGGACTCGTTCGATCTCCTGGACAAATGTCCAGGATCTGATGCGGTCGACTTGAAGACACGATTCGAACGTGGCAATCTCCGGCGTTCTTTGTCGAAAAGGTTTGGATTGATCAGCGTAATCGCTTGGGTATCTAAAGGCTCGAATAAAGGGTTGGAATTGTTCCTTTTTCTAGTCGGGACGTACGTCACTCTCTGGATTTCCGTTCTCTCATTATCTTTCTTGACAGGATTGTTGACCGCCTGCACAACTGGCGCATCATTGATGATATTGGTCACATGAGGGTATTTGCACACGAGGAAGCAGATTGTCAACAAAAACTGTACCTACAAAGGAAAAAGATATTCTTTTAGCAGACATTAATATTTGCAATTTGATAAACAATGTAAACGGTTTCGATTTTTTTTAAACAACGCAAAGTCCAAAATTAGATCATAAGACGTTTTAAAGACATCTTTGCAAAAGTTGTCTTAAAGATGTCTTTAAAATGTCTTTTAACTCGATTTTAATATAAGTTTAGGTACTTCATCCATTATTTCATATTTGAGGTATAATTAGTGACGACGATTAGAGCATCGTAATAAATTTTGATGAGGACAGTAAAAAAAAATTAAGAATATTAATTTTATTTATCAAAAATAGTTTCGCTAAATCTGCAAGTTATTTCGTTATATTAAGCATATGATGTTTTGTCTGCTTACGTTTTAGTAAATTACTAAAATTATATTACACAGAACGCAGAATTTCTAGTAATTTATTAAGACGCAAGCAAGGCAGGAAAACAAGCATCGCAGGCTTTAGTTAATCTTTATCGCTTCAAGAAGATAGTGATAGTTTTGCAAAGAGTGTTAATAATAGATTATTCTTTAGCAAAATTCAGTCCCCCGCAAGGGTTTTGGCCACCCGCAAGTCAACTAACTAAGTAAAAGGCAAAATTTTTTTTTGTATGTGATCGTTTTTAACTATGGACTTTGGACCTATGGATTTTTCATATGAACGGCCATATAGGTAAATCAAAAGATGTATTTCGAAATTTTTAAATAAAATAATAGTTTTAAAATGTATTTTTATTAAAAATTTCACATTTTATAATAAAAAACGCAAAAATCAATTATATTTTAAATATTATGTTAAATAATATTATACTAGAAATATAAAAATTAAAGAAGTAACACTTTCTACTTTCGCAAATTCCTTTAATAATTCTTCAATATTCGTTTTATCAAGAATTTCATGTTCAATGATCACTTTCAAAGTTGAAAAATTCAATTTCGTTAAATGTTGAACAAAGTATATCTATTGTCAAACAAAAAAATCGTTTTTGGTTTTCATTAATATTAATCAACAAATTTCCAAATAAAATCAATTTTTTTAGCCCAAGTTTATAAAGCAATTTTAAAAATAAATTTCACTCTTATCAACTTCTCAATTACTAAAAAAAGCGATGAAAAATTCCAAAATTTTTTTTCCATTCGTTTGTACTGCTGATTTCGATCGAGCTTCTTGCCGCCCTCTTGAGGATTCCGCCCGCGTACGATGCACGCGTTGTACGCCCGCTTACTTTTACCAGCAAAGGGCAGAAAAGAAAGGGAAATGAGAAGAGCTTTCTTCTCAAAACATTTTAGGAAATTTACGTTTTTAACTTTAAAAATTAAATTTTCTTCAAATCATTTATTTATAAAATAATGTTTTTTTAGAGATCAAATTTTTTCTATTTTATGAACAAGGCAAGCTTTGTCATTCGAATAATTAACATGACGGTAAAACTTGGCCGTTTTCAAAATATGCAACAGCAGCAGCGACGGTTTTGCTGCAACAGCGAAATTTTCTTCTGCATAGGTATGTGTCTTGAAATTGCGCTTAAACGCGAACAGTGGCGTGATACCGAACGCGGTCGAGGCTAAACGAAATTAACCGAAGATCCATTCGAAGTGCAACGTCTCGCGCCGGATGTTCATGCGCGTAGCGTCTTGTGCGATTTTTTACTTGCCGTGTAAGGCCGCGGAGATCGGCGATAATCATCGAATCGAGATCGTCACTTGTCATAGAATCCTGCCGAAAAGTGCGAATAACGGCTATGTAAGTATCAAGACATTTCGAGATCGCGAGATTCGACGATGGCGTCCAATGAACGGCGAAACGGAAAGAAATCAGGAGGGAAAATTAAATACATTCGGCGTGCATTTCGCGTCAATTAACGTGCGTGCAAGTAATCTAATGTCTCATGACTCGCGACGGTTCAAAGAGAGCGATCGTGAAGCTGCGATCGGAAAGTATCGCCGAGTCGCCCCGTAGAAGGCGAATAAGCGAACGAGAACGCGGTGTTCCGGCATTTTGAAATCGCGGTGCGTGTCGATCGTTGCGCGCGAAGCCGAGCGCGGCCGAGGAGGCGCGGAACCGGCCGAAGGTACATTCGAAGTGTATCGTTTCGCGCCGGCGGACGTGCGGGCGTCGTCGTACGATCCTTCGTGTATGTTGGAGAGAAGATCGGAGAACGATCCGACTCGAGATCGATTTCGGAGTCACTTCCCGTCGCTGAACGTTATCGGAAAATCGGAGCGAGTCATATGCTCCGACGTAACGCTTCGGAATCGCCGGGTTAGCTTCGGCACCGTGCTCGGCCCAGCGTTGTGAAGTCGAGCGCGATCGAAGGAAGGTGAAGTTAGCCGAAGACTCCGGCTTTCGGAAACCTATCGTTTCGTGTCCGTTGAGCGCGCGCGCATGAAAATCTTGGAAATGCTGCGAGTGTTCGTCGCAAGTGTTGTAAGTGCAGACCATTCTGGAAAGTGTGCTTTATACATTTGACTAGTGCATCTCTCGACTCTACGGATCGACAAGGATAAACTTCAATGTCAACAAGGATCCAGTAAGCTGTTTGCAAGTTGCGTAAGTGGATGTATAAATTTTTCAAATTAGTTGTAAATGAACGTCGAGCGTAGCGGATAGATCGTTTAGATATCGATTCGAAACGATATGCGAACTGAATAAAAAAATGTCGAGAAATAAATAGGAAAATTGTAGCTCTATAAATCTACGAAGAATGAAAGAGAATAATTAAGCTGCGTTCTGTAAAGCGCATAATACGCATGATGCATCATTTACCTTTAATGTTCGGTGAACAACAAGAATAAATGACGCACTATACGGGGCACACAGCCATAGAAATCAGAAAATAACAGTAATTTTTTTTTAAGTTATCAGACAAAGAAAAATAAAAATGTTCTATTTTTATTTTTTCTAGAAACGATTTGTTATAATTAAAACAATTAAAAATTTAATTAAAATTCAAATAAATCTATTTTTTTGTGAAGTTTTGCAATTGATAATGCCTTTAAATGCACGTGTGTAAAATTATTTAGAATTATTATATAAAATAGGGAAAGTTTCTTCTGATTCCTTGAAATCATGAGCCTTCTTGTGTTGATGAATTTTTAATAAATTATTCGAAAATTTTATAATAAATTGCAGTGATTCTATCATTAATCGTACCTCTTCAGCCTCGATTGGCGACGGTGGGTTGCCATTGCAGAGTGCCACCAGTCGTTGTATCGGCGCATAGATAGACGCGTGATGCAATAAGGGATATTTTGACCTGCCCAAGAATTTTCTGAGAAAGGCGAGACAAACTGTTCGCATACCAGGCGGCGTCTCCGCGCTGGCCAAGGTCGCCAATAGATCCAAGAGTTTGTGCTGCAAAAGATATTCTAGACAAGGCCCCGGTTCATTCTCTTCTTTCTCCTCTTGCAATAAGATATCTAGTAATACATCCAGATGCCGGGGTATGCTGGTGTTTTGTATGGGCACCTTACAATCGGTCAGATGACTCACATAGAAGTTCATCAATTGTTTCCAATGGTAGGTGAAGTCTTGTAATGGTGTTGCCGGCGGGGCTATCTGGAAATATAGGAGCAAGTGTGTATTTTGACTCGAGAGATGGCGAAACGTAATTTATTACAGTAATTCGGGGAGATTTTCAAGAGTTAAAGAAAAAAAGGAGAAAAAGTTTCAGGAAACGGTTTTACATTTACTGTAAAGTCATAGATAAATACAGCTTTGATCAAAAATATTAGGCACCTCATTAACGTTATTTATTTATTATTATTTAATGTTTTAGCTCAAAAATTGATTTATGGTGTTTACTGAATTATCCTTTGTTTCAAGAACTCCTTACACTTATGTACAATGCCAGTAATCAATACGAAACAATACAAATAAAAGAATTTCAGATAAATAAAAAAAGTATAGGTGCCTAAAATTTTTGGCCAAGGCTGTGTATCAACAATTAGATACTGTTGGGAATCATTTCTAAATTAATTCACATTAAAAAAAAGATCATCAAAATATAAATCAAGATTACAAAATTAATTCCTTATGTCAATTTGATCTAAACAATTTTTAATCGTATTTTTTATTGCACAAAAAAACGAAAAATTAGCCGTACGTATAAAAAAGCATTTTTAAGTTAAATTGTTAAGTTTAAAATTAAGTTTAAAAGTTACGTCTGTGGTAAGCATTATTGATAATTCCGAATTGTCAATTTACGTGGCAGAACACGCAAATGCCCTTGTTTCAGATAGGAAACAAAGAATTCTGCAAACATTTATTTTACATATATTTTGTTTACTTCTTATTTTTTTAATTTATTCTTATGTATTCGCTCTTATTTTTATCGTATAAGAACATAGTTTTATCAGAGTCACTAGTGGAGTCGGAAAATATGTCGACCGATTCTGAAGGATAATTCGAGAAATTTTAAGAGCATCTCCAATTGTGAAAACATGACGGGAATAAATATATAGATGCAGGAAAATACTATTTTAAAGGAATGTAACATCTGTAACATTCATTTGACGTACAAGCTACGTTTGTATTTTAATAAATTCGTCCGTGGACTTAACTGTCAGTTCACATATGCTATCATAATAGCGGCTTGGAACTATAGAAAAACTACGGTACAAGTGGTCTGTTCATAAACACTCTTTTTCATCGATACATCGTATTCGAAAGGATTGCAAGATTGGACTCGAACGAGACTCGTCGGACACCACACGCAATCTGTCGTAAGTGCGTTAAGTTTTTTTTCTTCACGTTGCGGATAGGACATTAATTAACATTCGTTATCGCGGAGCGCAAGGACGGGACGCAACTGCGCGATTCGCAGCAGACGCTATCGCCGTCGTCACCGATACCGACTGACTATCACTCACCACGTCAATGGCATTCTTCAGGGCGATCTGAATGCCGCTGATCATGTTAACTCGTTCGCGGGGATACACTCACGCACAACCCTTATTCTCATCCGCGGACTGGCGAGACGTTCCCGCGTAGCGCCGTCCAGTCGCGCCTCATCGTGTGACAGAACGGATTTTTCCTCACGGGCACTGCGGCTTTCCGCGACTTTGACGTGTGTCCCCACGATGCTGGACGATCGAAGGTGCACCAGGTGGCGACACCAGGATCACATGCGCGCCTGTGCGAGGAGTACACCCGGCGTCGTAAACAAATACGTGCGGGAGATCGTGGTATGATCGAACGCGTTAATAGTTTCGGTGCGCTTATGTTTCTTCGTTCATCGCGGTCGAAATTTTTTTGTGATGTTTAAGAGAAGTATCTTCGCATTTATGCAATTAGTTTTTCTAAAATGTAACTTTTTGTACACAGTAATTAAATAGCAGTGAAAAGAAATGCCACTTTACTCGTACGATTATTTATTCTGAACAGCAACGTGTACATAACAACATTAATAATGTTTCTAGATTTAAAAAAGTATGCGATGATGTACTCGCTCACTCACTCTCGCTATCACTCGCTTTCCCTCTCTCCCTGTCTTCCGCGCTCTTCTGTATCTCCATAAATAATTTCCAGTGACGTATCACGGCAGTAAAGAGAAATATTTCTCTCAAAATATCGTTGTTTTTACATTTTGTTTCCTATCGAAATTCTTTTCAGAAAAAGGAAATATTTTTCACGTATCCTCTCTGAAAACTTCTGTTCTATGTAATCTTACGAATAATAGCTTAACTTTTTTGCTTATAGTAATATAATTATATAAATTTATTGATTGATACAATTTATCTTCATTTTAATTGAGGAACATTGAAAATATTAAAACAAACAAATTACACTTTAACTCGTATCACGCTTAATTAACTTTCGATAACTTTAATTCTACTCCGATTAATTATACTCCGAATTATAATTCGATATGAGTACTCACCGACTTGAGTGCTCGCAATCGTCGCAACATGATGAAAAAAAAATTCACTCGTGAGGAGAATTGTGTAATTTTCAGATTTCACAGAGATTCCAAAATTTCGAAATGTACTCGGTATTAAAAACAAGTGAATACATACTAAGAAATTGAGGCAATTTCACGATCTTATCATTTATCTCAAACCTTATCGCGATAATGATAAGAAGATTAATAGTTAACAAGATTCCTCGAATACTTTATCTTGCATGCAATCGTCAGAGATATCTAATAACTTAATAATGTAATTATGTACAAGACTAACAAAAGACAGCTAATATAGAAGTGAATAAATTTGATTTTTATTTAAAGAAAATGAAATTTTTTAATTTTTCAAACTTTCCAATATTAAGCTTTTCAATTTTGTGTATCTTTGTAGCTAAACTTCAGGATAAGTTCTATTTAAATTTAATTTAAATTCAATTCAATTTAAATTTAAAATTTATTGAAAAATATGTCATGATTTTTTTTTCCTTGAAATTTAATTTCCTATAAATATCGTATCTTCAACTATAACAACTATAATATGGCAGCTTAATATTTTCCTTAAGAAAGAATCGTTTTAAAATTGACGGAAAATTTGAAGCGAAAATGATATCGATTTGGGAACATGCTGTATAATAAAATGAAAGAATCACTGAATGCAATACTATCGATGAAAAACTGTGTTTATTCTCGAATCAATTCTTATTTTTGACAATCGCTATGATCTATTTATCCTCGATTTAATTTGTTTACACTCATCAATATTTTTATTAACAATCAACAATTGACACGGCCACTCGACATTTTTTTCTTGCCAGTTTACTATATCCGGCAAAATTTTCTCATTTTATTCAAATATATTTAACGCTCTCTCGCTAATTTTCGCTCGCAGAATGAGATGATTAACCGTTTACGCTAACGAGTGGATATGCGAATCATTAACGAATCACGCTATTTAGCGATCGTCGTACTTGACCGCTGTAGGAAAGATATCTATATCCTTGATTTTCTGATTTCTCGCAAGAACATAAACTAAGTAGTCAACGTCTTCTAATCCGCTAAATTACTGTTTTTGTGCTTTATGTACAAGAAGTATTCATCGCGCAATTTTTTTTTTGGTTTCCGTTCATTTCTTTTAAACTGCACCTTCTCGTATCTTTTTTTTTTTACATTCAATCCATACAGCACACTTTGTCGGACGGACGTCGGATGAATGTCATGACATCTATACGACGTCCCTCGGCTGTCGTGATATCTATACGATGTTCCTCAGATGAGGGGTGCTGTGTGGGAAGACAGGTAACACGCGAGCCAATGCGCGTTATTTTAAACTTTTTTTTAAATAAAAAACGAACCCCATAAGCTAGTTTTCGAATTCGAATACTTGAATACGTCTATGGATTCGTTTCCTAATTGGCAAATTATCTAGGCTTTGAAGAAGCTTTAAAAGAATGATCTAAAACGGTTTTAAAAAGAAGGAAGAAGACAGTGTAAAAAGTGCAGCTAAAATGAACACAAGAAAAAAAAGATTCCTAATTTCATTCTCATTCGATCATCGCTCGATCATCATTCACTCTGATCAGTCCTCTCATACCGTCGCTCGATTTTATATTACATATAATTGAATTGCAGCTAGCTCGCTACTAACAACCGCGTCTTCACCGCCTCTGCGACGCTACTGCAGCGACCAGAGCGGCGCCACGGCCGCTACCGTCCTCTGAGAGCATCAAATCGAACTGCAACAAAGAAATTAATGAAATCAGTGGGAATAAACATGATGTCATGATACAGTATTGTTTCTCATTATCTTATCCGAAAGAATTTATTTCTTTGAAAACGTAATTTCCGTTCATCATTTGATTAGCTTCTAAACAAAACTTGATTACGCTTTTAAATGTTATGCCTCAATTTTGCTTCATTTTATACTTGAGAGTGTAAAACACTCGAACATGTTTTTTTGTAAGATCATGATGATGAAGATCACTAGCTTGTAATCGCAATATTCTTCATTTTCTCCATCGTTCTCACCTTGTAATTCTGAAGTTCGTTGACCTTCGCTGTCATGAGATCGTGGAAATGCGGGTGGAATCGGTACACCGACCCGTCGATGCCCACCGTGACATTGTTCTCTCCCATTTTGTTCAGCAACGTCGCTATTCCCGCGCTCACCAGATGCGCCGCTCTTCTCGACACCACCGAACACACGTATCTCACATTCTCACAATCCTGATCACTCACATTCCGCATCCCTAGCTCGGCCAGCACTTCCCGGCAATTCGTGTATCTACCCTTAGGATCGCTGCGACACGCAAGAGATGATATTTTCAATTAATTCCTCTGGATTTTCCATAGCTTAATCCTTAAGTGATCACAAAGCGCAGAATAATTTTGATCAACGTTTTATAAACCTTAATTGTTGTAAGTAATGTTTCCAGTGACTAATTTTGCGATATTTCAAAGATGATTACGGATTATAATCCGTCACGCAATCCAATGTACTTCTTCTAACGAATTTGAAGAAATCTTTAATCATGTGCAAAAATCAATAGATACTTACTTTTCGATCTCGGAGACATATTTTGTGAAGAACTTGCCGCGTTTTTTGAGATCGTTCGAGCATTTGCCGCCAAAGAGAAGGCCAGCGTTCACCAGCTTCTCGAGAACCAGCCTCGTCAGTTCACCCATATACATTCCTGAGATCATTTTCTCAAACAGCTGCTTGGAAGGGTTGATAGAATTTTCATCGATGTCACGATCAAATTCGGTTATCACAAAATCTAGCACGTCGCCCTCGCCAAATGCGCCCCATTCCGTGTTGATGAGCATATGAGGCTTGTTCGGGGAATAATTGCCTGGAATCGCACACTGTACGTTTTTTGTTTTTTCGACGTAGCAGGCGTTGCTTCCAGTACCTGTAATTACGCGATACTTTGACATGTATTTCAAACATGTATAGAGAGAAAAAATTAATTTATATTTAATAATTTTGAAGGAGGGAAATAGAACTAGAGTGATATATATAAAATTTATGATATCTGCTGAGAATTTAATTTTGTGTTTGCAAGATTATTATTTTATTACGTGGTCTAACAAACTTATTTAACTTTTATCAAATACAATTTTATTCATCTAAATTAACTGATATTCATATTATTACGGTAATCCATCATACAAAATACTCTTCTCAGTTGAAAAATAAATGTTATGTACATACCGACAATTAAACCGATTCGACAGTTTTGATTCTTCCAAGCACAGGACATTAAAGTGCCGGTGGTGTCATTTAGGATCGCGCATACATCAATTTTAACATCCTATGAGAAATATGAAATAATTATATTCGTATCGGTTTTTTCTCTTTTAATACATTTTTGCATGATATGAAATACTTTCATGTAACTTTTATATAATTAGAAATTTCAATTATCTTTATAACGATTGATAAAATAATAAAAGGATTAGGTTGAAAAATTTAACACACTCCTATTATATGTGTCAATCTCTAGAAAATTCGTCTATTCGATCGATTTTCCGAGATATTCACTGTTTCGTATATTTCAGTCAGAATTATCGAAAAAAATTTTTTTCGCGATTTGTATAGAGCAATTCGTGATGTAATTCCTGGCGTTAATCTTTCGTGCTAAATAATTTCCGTAAATAATTTTTCAAATTTATTTTTTCCAGTCAATCTTGAAGTTGGGAGGTTCGTAACGTTTCAAATGATAGCTTATAATCTTTAATCATCGAATCTGATACTAACTCTATTTCGACCGAACGGACCCTTTTCTTCCCCCTTCTGAGATTGACACATATATACACGGTCTATCCAAAAGTTTCCGAAATTTCTTCATACGAACGGTATTAGTGTCATTTATATAAATAAGGTTGCACAAACTTCATTGAAGTTTCGTTCACAAATTCTGTAAGTTGAATTGAGGTCCTTCTAACGGTTGTTTTATCATAAAACTCATCGCACATGAAATGCATGGTATACTATAAGCATAGCATAATGGTGCGGCCAGACTATGCGCGATTCGTGGTGATTTGCGTCCTTTGATTTCGTCAAAAAAACCGCTCCGCTAGCGAATTGACACGAATATTAAACGACGAGTGCAAATTCAACGAATATGTCCATTTGCATTGTTTGCAAATCTTATATGAATAGAAAATTGCGAGTTTTGAACTGTCACGAATCACGAATCGCGCACAGTCTCGCACCACATGGCTGCTGGACTAATGAGAATCTTACGTAAATCAAGAGTGATTATATGCTGAATGCTCATTGGTCCAGCGGTCTTATGCTTATACTATGCATTTTATGTGCGATGAGCTTAAAACCAATAATACCTTTATGACACTCGTCGAAAAATCATGATGGAAAAGCAAATATCGTAAATTTTTTGCTTCCAAATCAGTCTTAGTCTTTAATCATTTTCACCAGATTTGACTATTTTGATCATGTAACTATTTTTTGTTCCCGAAACTAAAAATGAAGCTGAAGGGAAAGCAATTCGATACTATTTTGAACATCCAGAAGGCTTCAATCAAGATTATTTCGAGGCCTATCTCAAAGGAAGATTTTCAGCGGAGTTTTCTAAAGCTATACATTGTATTTCTTCGGAAGAAATATATTTCGAATGATTATAAAATATAAATAAAAATTTATAATTATTATCTTAGAGTGAATTTTAATGAAAGTTCGGAAACTTTTGGGACATGTATATCTGGTAATGTCTTCATTCATATGTATTTGCTCAGTTTCGCACTTACTTTTCTTCTACTAATTGCATCTTCGAGAAGGGCAACGACATCCTCACCGATCACGCCGCTACAATTGAAGCCCTTAGTCCATCTCACCAGGTGGCCCTCCGTCAACCCGTACTGGGTCAGGGGAAAGCTGAAGGTGAAGCCTAATGGCAGTATCTCGTTCTGCAAGTTCAGGTCCTTTACGAATAACGCCAAACATTGAGCGATGTGATCGAACAGCTGAGTACCGGTTCCCAGCATCAAACTCTGGGGTATCGCGTAAATTTTGCTTTTCATGTCGAAATTCTGACCGTTCAGTGTGATCAGCAACACTCTAAAGTTCGTACCGCCTAGATCCAGTGCCAGGAAGTTGCCCTTCTCTAAGGAAAAAATCGGCAATTGTTAATTTGGCACAACTAATGAATCGTTAGAAACTTTCTTATATCCTGAATTAATTACATTTTCTTTCAAAAGATCTGAGTTTTTATTTGATTGATTTTTCTTATCGATATTTTATATAATGTTTCTCTGATATAGCATTTCTATTTTTCATATCTTAATAAGTCTAAATGATCAATTATTTCAAAGCTCGTATTTTCTAAATGATAGCTATCAATATAAAAGGACCAACGAAACGAGTAAATATTAGGTTCAATGTTACTAAATTATTTTATTCATATACTCAATTCAATATAATGACGGGAAACGTTTCGGCTTTACTTAGCCATCTTCAACCACTTAACAATTTTATATACGTTATTTACATATGTACTGACCTTAGATGTAGGCTCTTGCTGTTTTATTCAACGATTATATTTATTATATCTTTTCGTATTATTTATTATTTTAATGGTTTATTTGTCAAATTATATTTGTTGAGTGGCTGAAGATGGCTAAGTAAAGCCGAAACGTTCCCGTCATTATATTGAATTGAGTATATGAATAAAATAATTTATTAACATTGAACCTAATATTTACTCGTTTCATTGGCTCTTTTATATTGGAAGTCTAAATGAATTTTAAATTAATCTTAAATTAATCTTGTATACTTCTGTATATTTAAATAAGGATAGAGAAATAATAATAGAACAAAATTTCGCATGGTTTAATGATTTCTATCTTTCTACGATCTGTTTTTTTTTTCAGGATATAATTTCTCCGAGCTTGTAAAAATATGTCTCTAAAATGGGTTTTCCGTATATATCGATAATCATCATGATTTAAATAATATTATCATAAATAAATCTTATTAAATATATAATTACATGCTAAAATATAATTGCGTGCTTGAGGAATTTTTACATTATCGATTATTCAAGAAGCAACAATTGAATTCCGTTCTATTCTATATATGTGAATTTCATATTATCTTCAAACTTTATTTTTCTCGTGACTCTATGAAGATTTAAATTCGAATTAAAATATATCACGACTTATGCAGGCTGTCGCCATGCTTTTTCATTTACCGGTGCCATTTGGCAGATCTTGCACGTAAGTAGTGAAGCATTTGACGATCGCATCGTCATGAGTTTCTTTCGACAGACCCATGTTGATCTCGTCGGTGAGCTTCTGCATGACCAGTCGGAGCTGGTCGTCGGATAGAACGAGGTCCTTACAGGCATCTCGTATCTGCGAACAGAGAAACGAACGATAAAGACTCGTTATCGATCCGCGCGGCGGTGTTATTGGGTGACCTTGAAACGTCCTTAGGCACCACGCTCGCGGCGCAACGCGGCCGCCGAACGTGAGTATTGCATAACGCTCTCGCTTTTACTGATGCGCATATAACATCGAGAGATTCGGAACGCGAACGATCGATCCGTTCCCTATTGATTTCTGATACCGACATCAAATGCCGGCGAGAAATTCAACTCTCGGATCCACCCGAATTGCACTTTTAGAAGAATTTCAAGTCGACTTTTCTTTCTCCTGGATTGTATTAAACTGCGCATTAATTTTTATAGGAAAAATGACGATTCTTCAGTCCTTGGACGTAGAGAAACAATTTTCTATACGTTTCCGTGCGTTACAATTTTTTTTCGGTAATCTGGCGTTTCTTTATAAACTCCCGGTTTGTTGAAAATTCCAAGTCTTAACGCTCGAAGCGATAAAAAGAAAAATAAAAGAGATCTTGAGCGGAAAGTTTACAGCTAACGCGAACAGATTCTGCAAACACGAAAGGATATGTATTTAAACATATGCCCTAAAGCATACGTTAAAAAAGATAACTTGGAGGATGAACATGAAAAGTAACAGCTTGCTTAGATGCTACGATTCAAAATTATAGTCATTATGATTCAACATCTGATATCTAGTAAAAATAGAAAATATATTTAATTGAATGGAAGAAAGATCATATTTCCCGCCAATTTGATACGGTCTTTCTCCCACCGAGAGCGTAATGAAACATCGATTTGTGACGTCACTGACACACCCGCCCGTCGACCAATAGAATCCATCATGAATGAATAACATAATAGAATATGCAATGGCACGCACCGCAAAAGTACGTGGGTTAGTGCACGTGGCAGAACGTATCTAAAATGGATCATAAGTCTTTTGATCCATTAATTAGTTTATTTACAATTCATCACATGTAT
Organism: Cephalotes varians; assembly: GCA_037157785.1. Classification (NCBI taxonomy): domain Eukaryota; kingdom Metazoa; phylum Arthropoda; class Insecta; order Hymenoptera; family Formicidae; genus Cephalotes; species Cephalotes varians. The sequence continues at coordinate 478,134 of JANQDE010000034.1, forward strand.
CATAAATTTTGCACGAAAATAGAATCTGTAATTGCAATTGTAAGATTAACGTATAAAGTGATTTGTGACAAATATATATAAATACATAAAATATTTATAAAATAAAACAAAATATTACAAATATGTAAATTTTATAATAGATATTATATATAAACATATCTCTGATATATATTTTATAAATTCATTAAAAAAATATTGTATATATTTACATATAAATTTGTTAATACGAGAGAAACACATGTGTATTAGATGTATTTATATATTCCATTTAGATTCCATTTATAAAATTTGATTGCATAAAATATTAAGTTATCAATTGAAAACATTTTAAAAAATAAAATACAACCGCGCGTGTCTTAATAATATTCGATATACCTGTGCTCAACGGTCAGAGGTTTCTCTCGATAATACTTATTTGTATTCCCATTTACATTTAGTCTCGTTTACGTAGCTAATTGCATGATTCAACTACTTTCAAAGCTGCTCGCANAAAAAAACGAAAAAAAAAAACACAAATGAACCGCGTGAGCATTGTAAACTGCTTGTGACTACGAACACTAATACAAGCAACTGTACGTTAACCCTTTAACTGCATTCCATTCTTATCCTCTAGCTTATCTAGTTTGATTCTGTCACATTTACTTTCCACTTCGTAATATACGAATTATGAATTTTTTTGCTTGTTAATTTTCCTTGCAAATAAACAGCGATAGACCACGTTGTGCCAATTAAAGAAAAAAGCAATATGTTAGTTAATTTTTACTTTTATATATCTTTCAATTAAAATATATATTATCTAGCTTAATTAGATCATTTGCTAGATAGTTTCTGTGTAACATCAAATTATCATCCTCGTTTTTCCTTTTAATAGAACTCTGTTTGCGTTTTATTGCAGCAACAGCAGCAGCACTAAATCATCTGCTTATTTCTTATTCGCAAGCGTTACAATATAACATTCGAGACGATTCTCAACGAATACGATTAAATGAATACGATTCCGTTATTACGCTGTTGACATCGTCATTGTTGATATTTAGGAGAGACATACGTTTCTTATGCGAGATCAATTCTATCGCGCATCATCCCTTCGCGCACATATGATTAACTGTCAATTAATAAATTTTCATTTTCTTGAAACTGTTATTATTTTTTTACATTTATTTCTGCTTTAGTAGAAAATTATCAAGTACTAATTATAAAATAATAATCATTAAAAATTTTCAGAAACAATTTCAATACAACTTCAAAATTTTTCAGAAAGAAGTTGTATTCTTCTAAAACTGGCGGTTTAATTGATATTACTCAATTTTTAATTGCCTCAATTAAGCTTAATTTCTCAAGTCATATATGATATCGAAAATATATTTAATTGCCTCAATTAAGCTTAATTTCTCAAGTTATTTGTGATATTGAAATATTTGTTCATTCGTTTGACTTAAAAAAAAAAACAAGAGTTTAACTCTAAAAAAACCTTTATAAAATTTTTCAATCTTTAGCAATAAAATTATAAAATCATATTAATCATCGTTCGATTATATTATGTTCCTTCCTTCTTATCTTCGATTATATTATATTTCTTCCTTCTTATTTTTTAATCTATTTAATCTATTCGTTTATCTTGTCTCCACTATCGCTTCGAAACACTTATAAACCGCATAAAAATTAAAAAAAAATCGATTTATCATTAATTATACATTAATTACACATTTCTTCCATCCTATTTACATAAATTTTGAACTGATGACTCTTCGAATGTTCCTTTTATTTAATATTTAAATACTTCGAATATATCGAAGATGTTTTCATTATTTTGATACATACAAATTTTCACTTTGCTACTATCTTTTAATTGTAATTTTTTTAAGTAAAAAACTCATTTTTATAAAATATGAGAATTATATTGTACTATTGACCCATTATTATATTTCATATTTTAATTTTTCTTTTAAGATTCTTTAATTTTTCCTTTAAGATTTTTTAATATTTTCCTTATTATTCAGGTCGTTCTTCTACAATCTTGTCTTTTGAGCTCTTGTCTCTTACACTATTTTGATTCATTCTTGATAAATAATCAAAAAATTATATATATACTATAAGTCTTTCCATAAACATCGCTCTTTCCCTCTCTTTTTTCCTCTTTTCTCTATCTTTTAATATTCTCACTTTGCTTTCTAACCTTCGCTCCAATTTTATAGTCAATTTATCAAGCCTGTCCTCGACCATCCATAATCTTCTCACAATACATTTAAAATGCGGGCAATTCGAAGAAATGCATGATAAAAATCGAGAAATAAATTAATCTGGTTTCATTGAAAAATAAATTAATCTATTATGAAAATCATAAAAACACTAAATAAAATATTATGCTAATTATTTATATGATGAAACAACTGCGATTATGAAAATTTTTTCATTTTTTTTAATCGACCTGAGTCGTTATTCCTAATTTACCGAACTTTCCTCAAACGCCTTCTAATCCAAGTGTACATGATGTCACACAAGAAGACATATACAGGAACACGGATACACATTTTGCCCTTTAAGCTTCTTTTAATCATTCACTGTTCAATCACTCGCTCACCTCTTGCTTGATCAAGTCACTGCATAACGTAGACGTCTTCATGGCCCTCCCAACCTCGCACTCGGTAGTGCAGCCTTCGAGCAGCTTCGTGGTTGCTGACTTGAACGACCAACAATAGGAGGAAAAACGCAAATCGAACGTGCGTCGATTCTTTTTCTCTACGTGTTCGACCTCGTCGTTGACGTTGTCGAGAGGCTAGCTTAGCTCGATTAAGAAGTGGAGCTCCGATTCCTAATAAATATACGTGTTACAAGACGTCTCTCTGAACTTTGTATCGCGACTGGCTGGAACGACGGCGCCTGTTCGTTCGTTCCCCACAAGAGCGATTCTGGTAGAGGGAATGGAACTTGTGTTGATAGTGGGGCAAAAGGAGGACATGGAGGAGGCAATAGTATCAGTGACGAATCCATTTCCTCGATTCACCCATGATTTACCAGCTTTACCAGTCTAGTTTTAGCTATTGCAAGAGATTTCCTTGTCTCTTTTCTATCAATTGCGTTCAAAAAATTGAATTTCAAAAGATTCAAGTAACACTCAAAGCGTATGTGTAAGTACACTGTTGCTTGATTTTTATTTTGTTCTTTTCGATTTCGATTACCTTCAGATATTATTGCGTTTTATTTTGCATTGCTTTTGAGTACTTTGTGGGAGATTGTACAAATTTTATAAATGATAGTTTGTGTGATTAATATGATTAATAAATTAACCAAGTGTTTAAACATTTATGTGCTTAAAGATCCATTCGTTGATTACCAATCAGAATTTTTTGTGCATAGATATTTTTGGAGTTGTAATTTCATTGGAGAAAGCTGTTTATATGTGAATATTCGGAAAAATTGAGATAATGTTACTTTTCAAATTGGCTTAATTGAATTGCCTTTTAACGTGCAGTAAAGATTTAACTTAATTAAACAATTTATTTTAATTGAATTAAATTATAATATTTAAAATTCTTTTTATTTATATATATTCAATCGTACGAAAAATCTTTGATTAAATATCGCAAAAATGGAGGTCGCCCAGTTTCTAGCAATAATGAGCCGGCACTGCGGCAAATCGGTTAGTGGTGGTAGAATGTGTAGGGTAGCAATGGCAGCAGAAAAGGAGGAGTGACTTTCCCCTCGTACATTCGCTGTTAAGGTGGAGGCTCGTCCTCAAGGGCAAATGGATTCAAAGATTTCCTGAAACGGCTATTTCTCGTAGTTAATTCTAAATTAATTGACCAATCGATTCTCTCTCTCTCTCTCTCTCTCTCAACTCGTTATATTTTTGTTGTTTATTTAAGTATATGATAAAATATGTTATTTTCATTCTTTGAGACACCTTTAATCCTTAACAAGATCTCTTGTATTCCCATAGAAAATGATTTTAATGATTTTAAAAATTATATTACTAATTTTATCATTGAATGTATTAATTATGATAAAATATTACGGTTAAATTTAGAAGTAACTTGATATTTTGTTCACAGAAAAAAGATAATCATTAAAATTGAACATTATTTGTACAAATCGCTCTAAAATTTATTTTTATGAGCGATTTTACAGCGATTATTATATAAAAATTCTAGATTATCTTTATAGATTAATTTATATTATTCTTATGAATGAAAAGACATTGGCTAAGTTCGAGTTAATACCATTAGATGGCAGAACTATATTGATCGTAATTAATTAATATTAAAATTTATCGTTGATTGCATCACCGTGATGAAACCTATCGCTCCAGACGGAACATTTAAAGGGTGACGTAACGTTCCAGTGGATTTGAACATGTGGGAGCAAAAGTCGGGTCGCGATTGGTCGACCCCGGGGGCTCGCCCGTTCAATCGCTGATGACATCATCAGTCTCTCCTTAAAGAAACGAAAATACGCTGCTTTTTGCTATTATACAAACTGTCTCGTTCTTTTTAATAATTTTTTGTTAGATAATTAATTTCTTTTTCTTTTCAGTATGTCTGTTATTTCTTGTTAATTTAATGATTTTCTCTTTTTCATACGAACTCCCCCATTCCGTATTTTTAACGACGGCGACGTATGAAATTACACGCATAATGTAAACATATTAACATTAGAACTACGACAATTAAGTCAAAATAACTGGTCCGGTATATATAAATATAATGCATATATAACTTTGAAAAATGGGGAGGAGAGGGGAAGAAAAATTAATAATTTCATTCTTCAGATATTGCAATAAAAGTCAAAGCAATGAAAAATTTATGAAATAGAGATTCATAAATTTGAATATATTTTAAATGAAATTTTAAAACCATTTTGACTGGTTAGTATTAATAAACATAAACGATGAGATTACGTAATATGATGAGTATAATATTTAGCTGGATTTTGTAATTTTTAATTTAAAATCTTATAAATTCTGGCGAAAATACACACACACACACACACACACACACACACACACACACACGCACGCACGCACGCACGCACGCACGCACACGCACGCACATCTATCAAGCATTGTGTAATTTAATCGTGCAGAAATCTGCAACGTGCAGCAATTTATATATTATGTTATCTGTGATTCTGCGAAAGGGATTACTTTATACTAAGACATTGAATCTTTTTAAACTTGATGTCTTCTGAATTGTTAAGAAACATAAAACCGATAAGCCATGATAAGATAGCGTCTGCTTAGTTAACAGCTATTGATGCAATTTAATTTCGACATTTTTTATATGTTTACCTAATTATGAAGCACATATTGAACAAAGAACAAATACAATAAAAGTACAATATTTTCTTTTGCATATACAAATGTAATGAATATGAGGAAGGAAAATTATAATCAAATGATAATTTTTATAATCGTGTATAATTTTTACTCATTATTTGTTTTTCACAAAATTTTTAGATATTAATCTCCGTTTTATAAAGTTTAAATGTAAATCTCTGTTTTAGTAATGAAACAAGAGATAAATTCTCTCGGTGTAAAATTCTTTTATTATTTGGTAAATTCTTTAAAACACACACATAATTACACACACACACAATTCTAACAATTATTTTCTTATCTTTCTTTGAGTTATCTGCCGATAACTTTTCTAAGTTCTTCATGTCAATTTCTTTTCTATTAATACTCCGCATTGTGAGTACAGTTGTGTCTATTTACATTATGCTTGTGAGAAAATGAACCATTAGAAAGTAAACAATATCTTTCATGTCGCCGTAATAGCACAAATTTGTATAGGAATTCTTTCTCCAAAAAAGAATTTCTATATATATTTTGTTTCCTTTTTTTGTCAATCAGGTATACATTGCAACTCGTAAAATACTCTTATTTATAGCAAGAAAGATCGGAGATAGCGATGTTCTTGTTCCGAAAAAATCCGGTTTTGTCTGCATCGAATGAGACGGCCGGTTTTTTTTTCAATGAACTTATGGCATCTCTGATATTGATAACCCTGACAGAGTTATAATTGATAATCGATTTTATCGATGACTCTGCGCAATAAACAACGGTTCGATTATATCGTTCATACGGTGGATTTGTGTATCTTGACGGATTGTTCGTGCTGATAAGAGCCGAAACATCGTATGGCGAACTTCGCACATCAAATTCTTTTTTTTCTGCATTATTAATGATCGACAACGATCAAAGTCCGTGTGTTTAGATAAGATTGTCTTAGACCTCTGTTATTTCCTTAGGGTTATCATAATGATACTTTCTCTGACCGCGCGACTTGCGTTCGCTTCTGTGTAGAAGATAAATGAATGGTAATCATCCTCAATATTTTTGTCACGGATATATTGTCCCTAAAGCGAAGAAATTGCGGTTAACGCTCGCTGTGCCGCCGGCTATATCCATAGCAGGAAACGTGTTGAAAAGGATATCCAGCAGTTCTGGCATATATTTTAAGCTGTTCTCTCTCTCTCTCTCTTTTCTCTCTTTCTTTCTCCTTTTGCTAGAGAAAAATGCGTACGTTCGAACGTCCACGTACGCATTTCGAGCTCACATGGCTCTGAACACATGCGCATCTTTAAAATCGGGAAATTTCACATTTTTTTTATCTATTGTTCTAAAGACTGCAAGAATTTGATTTAAGAGTCTCTCAGCATTTTTTTAAATAAAAAAATTTTCTTCATGTGTTTTTCATATTTCCATTTTAAAATTATAAAGACGAATGTTGTGTGAATTTCCGAATTTTTTCACATTTCCTCGATTTCATTGTAACTCGAAAAATCCATCGGATTTTTCGTGAAAAATAAACAATTTTGCAAAAGAATCATATCGCTTTAACACGCAATACCTGGTTATCGCGAAACATCTGCGAGAGTGTACCGTCAAACTTTCGAAATCTCACATTTGCAACGACTTAATACTTTAGATAACAGCTTCGAGTTGTAGTTGAGTGCGTCGTTTCTAATGTGCGACAAGAATATACTTTATAATTGTATATAATCGAAGTAAGTGGAGACAGATAGAATTCAGCGAACGCTTCGAACGTCGCTGAAACAGGATCGTCGCGATGTTACATAATATAGCAATGGACGATGTTGTTACCGTCGTTACTTCTATGTGTAGTACACAGTAATATAATACGTGACATACCGCGAGCAACAGACGATGCAGCTAATAACAGCGTTCGAAATGAAGGTTACATGAACGCGTAATGATTTAATTTTTTGTACTTCAATTTTTTCTTTTTGCGTTCATCATTGAGAAAAGAGAGCGCAAGAAAATTGGCAAGGCGTGCGTATGCCACGTGAGATATTTTGAAAAATTCTGATCGATCAAAACAAAATTGAAAATTACGTATGATTGCTAATTTATAACAATTCCTTTGTCGATACAATAGAATGCTTAGATGAATTTGATTCTTGAATCATTCCGTGAACTCTAAAAAGAGTTCTTCTCTTCTTTCTTTTTTTTCTCAATTTGTTCTAATTGTGTACAACGGTAACAAAAGTAGAGTAAAAAAAGTCCTTTACAAATCACAGAATAATCCAAAGATCAATTCATCTAAGCATTCTATTGTATCAAGGAACTGTTATAAATACTATTGAAGACAATAGACAATCAGAAAAAATTGATGAAAAAAAAGAGAGGAAGAAAAAAGCGATTCCCAAAAGAGATTGTATTTATTCAAGGAAAAGAATAAAAAGCAAGATGAAGAAAAAACATGAATAAAGGAAAAGAATAGAAACGAAGAATAGAATTTATGGTTCCTTTTTCATCCTAGCAGCACAAACTTTTTCTTGATGGATCATATTATATCGTGTTTCTTGGAAAATATTGATTAACAAAAAACTTTTATATATATAAGCCTTGTATCTTAACAATTACATTTGGAAAATGTTGCTAAATTATCTGATCGAATTGACGATATATTCTTGAATCAATAATTCATAATTTTTTAATAAATAATTCACATTATTTTCTGAAACTCTTCATTTTCATACAATAAGACGCGTGATTAAAATAAAAAAAATTAGAAATAAAAGATGCGTTGGACTTACGATTTATGCAAGAGAAAAGAAAAGTAGAAATTATTTTATTTAAAAATAAAAATTCTTTAATGTTGTAAACACTTCCGAAAACTAAAGCTTCTTTTGAGGCGTGGAGAAAAAATCGTACAATAGTATTACAATACGACAAACCGAAAACTTTTTTTCACGCTTCAAGAACCTCTTTGACGAACATGAGATAACATTCGTATTAATATTCAACGTCGATGACGTAGTTACGCGAGTACGTCAAACGCGCTAGTATTATTTAGCAATATATTGACTATTCATCAATAGCATTTTTCGATTAAAAATTACGTGTTGTATAAATATTTACGTAAACAATACAAAGTACGTTCCGTATTTACTAATCCCGGTATATTTATCAAAAGGCATCTGATATAACAAAAACAGAAAGAAACGAAGAATAGAATTTATGGTTCCTTTTTCATCTTAACAGCACAAACTTTTTCTTGATGAATCATGTTATATCGTGTTTCTTGGAAAATATAAATTTATCTTAATTAAGATTTTAAATTGGCATTGGCATCTTTGCGTTTGAAAAGTTTTCTACAAAAAGTGTAATATAATATATAGGACTGATTTCAAAGATAGATTCAGTGTATCATTTTTAAATACTGCATTCATCGCATTGATTCGTATCAAGCAATAGTTCGAGCAATCTTTGAGAAAATAAAAAAAATCATTTAAAATAGTATCAATCAAATTAAAATAGTTCAATTCCTTTTTTTAACGTTATTGAAAACATCAAAATGAGAAGATATTTTGATATCTATTTTTTTCACATTAATATGACTCTTCCTAAGGAAAAAAAGAGGAAACGAGCTGTTTTTGTCACGTTGTATATAAACATAGAATAAATTTGGGAATAATGTGAATCTCTTGATTTATGTTTTTATAAATTTAATTTAGAAAGTCGCAAACATTTAGGACAAATTAAAATGTATATTTCATAGAAAGAGCATATTACTATCTTTTCCTTTTTAATCCTTTCGATGTTTATGTCGAGTATACTCGTCATGAAAAAGTGGCATTTTTTAATATAATGTCAAGTATTCGTTATATAGTAAAAAATTTGCATTTGCTATTAAAGTGAAATTTGAGTAAAACAAAAAATATATTCGTAATTCTAACACATTTTAGAATACTTTAAGACATAAAAAAGAGAACATACAAAAAAAATTCACTTGAAATAAAAAGAAATGTATATGTAGCATATAAAGTGTGCAGTATATATTCGTCGCAGCTTAAAAAAATTAAGTATACAAATGTGATTCTCAAAATGAAATAAAACACTTAAAGGATTAATATCTATTAAAGATAATAAAAAATGCCTCCTTTTCTATCACTCTCTTCTTCCCTCTTCCTCTCTTTCAATTTTTCCCCATAATTTTATACTTTCTGATTCTATTATTTGATTTCAATAAACTAATTTAGTATAATAAGTATAAAAAGATTGGATTGCCTGTTTAGACACTTCCGGGGTGCACATTTCCGTTTCGTTGCTCTTACAACAAGGTCTTCGAATGAGCACCGTAACTGGCTGGAATTATTGTGCCAAGATTGTGCTAGCTGATATGATTTCTTATATAACCGATGTATCTCTGATAAGAAATTTCTAATTATTTGCAATTATGAAATTTCAAATTATTTCCGATTATATTTTACATGTTTCTTTAATATAAAATTTCAATTTATTTTTCAATAAATATTTATATTTTATACAATATATTGCTTTTAATTGCATATAATCGAAATGTATGAACGCCTTCATAACCTGACATAATCATGTTTGTTGATTAGTGATTATATGAAAGTTACCAAATTTGCTCCGGGCACATATCCGTGTTCCATGTTTACGAGAGACGCAAATACTTTTTTTAAAAATATAAATAATTCCTGAGAAAGATTAAAAACGAAACATTGTATAACGACATATGGACGTCATAATGACATGACACACGCTAAGAACATACGGTTATTTTCAAATTAAACATATTACTCTCGGAAATCGATAATCAAGACAAAAAGAGGAATATGATAATTTATATTTCTCTATAAATTTTTATTTTTATATTTTCAATTAAAATTTTCTTAAAATATATGTCTTAAAAATTTGCAATAATTTTGTTTAAAATATCTTTAAAAAGACAAACATGAGAGTTAACATAGGCTTAAATTAATCTTTTCTTAAGAGAATTAATATTTCAAATTAACATTTTCTTTTAAAAAAATCAACACTTTATTATATGTAAATACAATAAGAATTAGATATAATTACTGAAATAACAATCCTTTATACGGATTTTTTCCTCTCTTTCGAAAATACTTTATATATTTTATGAAACTAGATCAAAGTTATCGATAAGAATTGTTTCTTTAGTTAAATTCTTTAATAATAAAGTCTTTAGTAGAAAAAAATCCAAATAAAGATCACAATAAAAGCAGTAAACCCAATTACGATTAACAAGAGGCACTGTATCTAAACATCTAACAATATAAAATCTAACTATTCTTTTAATTACTTTGGCAATTAAATTCACGCTAATACGAAATTTATAGTTCTACGAAAGAAATCGAAAGTAAAAATTGCTAGAATAAAATGATAATTTCCCAAATGGTGATGCATTTTCCACGCGTGAGATCCTATGCAAAAGAAACGTGCAATTACCTCGTCTGTCGGAGTTAAACATGTCTCTGGATTCCGATAAGACATTCCAGAATCCGTGTTCTCATATCTCCGTACATCCGACATTTCCTTCTTGCTGTAACACTTGCATATCCTGCTGAATAACGATCTGTTCTTCGTCTTCATTTCGTCAGCTCACCTTGACACTGCCCTTGACCTTGACCTCTCTCTTATACTTTCCTAGCGAAATGGCAATTCCACGACTGATCCTTGCGAACAACTGCTGTGGGATTATTGACTGTCCGAGAACAATATCAAGAGACATCTGACCCTGAACAAACACTTGGCGAAATAATTTTATCCATCGCGTTATTAGCGCCATCTGAAAGACGGTGCTCGTCTTTCGAAATGTAACGCGCATGAGAATTGAAAATCAATGTGGCGTCAGCCGAAATCATCCCTTATCGTAAAATTTTCACGAGTTCCGTGCGGAAACGTAATATCGTATTAGAGTAGAGAAGAAATAACTTCTAAGAGAGATTAGACTAAGAGAATTAGAAAAGAAAAAAATCAGATAGGAAGATTATATCACATTTCCCTAATGACAATAACTCTGAATCTAGATTTCTCAGAAAGTGGTGAATCCTCAACGTATTTTTTGTTGAAATTTTCTGAAGAAGCAGAACGCCGAATGAATTACGTCGAATTTGAGACGCAAACAGTTTTGCCGGATAGAGACCTATAGGTGCTATCTAATTATTGAAAAAAATTAAACGGTTCCAAATATTTATCCTTGAAACGAACTCAAAGTGGAAAATTCGAACATCCCGCCATTTTGCTTCCTACAGGATCATTCTACGTCTGAACGGGAATTGCCTTGTCGCGACTTCCTGGCACGAAATTCAAACATCTCGCAAGATTTCGCATTATTATTTCAAGAATAAATTTAGATACTTTTTTGTTAAATATTCGAGATAGAGATATTAAAAGATATTCTGCTGCCATTCTGTATTTCCATTTCTTTAGAAAGATGCCTTTATTTTTTCACGTTTATGGCAATACAGAATGGCAGCAGAAAAATTAGAAGTAAAATAGATTGGTTTCTCAGTCAGCAAGAGGAAAAATACGGATTTGTCACGTCACATATTGAAGACAAACTGTCCAATAAAGCATCGTATCTTTGAACTATCCTATAAACTATCGTGTCTTTGAACTGTCTTGTAAATTATCGTATCTTTATGATACCAATAAAGTACGTTTAAAAATAGAAAACTAGCTTATTTAGCGTTCTAAGATTTTTTTTGTTACATAGATAACTGTAAAAAAATTTATGGATCAATTTCAAGAAAGATCTGTCGGCACAACTAATTCTTTTTTTTCTTTTTCGCGTGATGCGCACAACAACCGCTGTGGCAGCGTATATATTGCAAGTAATAAAAATAAAAATGTTATGTAAAATACACTTGAGATCACGAAGATTGAAATTTTTGATAAATGATTAAGCATAATGTTATATCTGTTGATCGTGATCTTATTTTCGCAGGTCGAATTAGATAACGGGATCGGTTTCGATGATTCCCTTCCGGAGATTAATTTTTCGAAACACAAAGGAAGTGAAATAATCGCAAACAGCTTTAGAAATAAATCCCATATTATGAGATATCAGATAAGTTCTCACATCGTAAATCATGCGAAGTTCACGTGCTATAGAGAACATCGAAAGGTCATTCAAGTCCCATTTCACTCATTTCGGGAACAAATGAGTAATTTTGCACAAAAACTTGTGGTACTTACGCAACAAGGGTCAAGGATGCCGTGAAAGGAGGGAGGGATCATCGACTCACCGATTGGTCAATGTGCTCCCATTTTTCCCCGACATAGTCCCAGACTTGTTCGGTCATTGTTCGCAAAAAAAAAAAAGAAAATGATGAACGAGAAACGGTAAAAACACGAGAGCGAAATCAATAAATATCAATGGAAGTCGTGATTAACGGCATGCAATCACGACACTCTCGAGATCACTGTGGGCTTACATCATTTGCACCGATGTTCGCGGCTGTAAATATAGCCAAGCTTGATCTTGAAATGCATATGTGTTTCTCGATCCCGTGTGTGCAGGTGCGCTTTGATCGCGTGCGCGATTTTCGCGAAGTATTATTAGGCAAGTCAGTGTGTAGAGATGGGACTAAGTATCTCGCATGGCGCACTGTTAAATATCAAAATCATTAAATATCAAAGAACAAATTTAATTCCTCGAGTTAAATAACATTTTGTTATTTTTAACTTTCATGTGTTCACTTTAACTTTTACAAAATACATTATTTTGATGCAGAACATGTGATTAAAAAAACAATCACGTCTAATCAGCCTATTTCTTGAATTGCTTCCAAGTAAATAAATTATCTATATTATCTATATTAACGTATGCCTTTAGTAAATATATGCCTTTAGTAAATAATAAACTAAATTTGAGTCAAATTTAACAAATTTCTTGAGTTAAATTGTTTGACTCTATTATTTTAGTTGAATTAACGGCATATTGAGTAGAAGTGACGACTTATAAAAATGATTACAAATGACTCAAGTTGACTCAAATGACTCAAAAAGACTCAAATTATAATTTGACATTACAAATTTAACAACGCCGTATTCGCATACTCATTTACTCTACTCTAGCTGGATTGTTTGGAATTCCTCGCGACTGCTTTGAGACAGCGATATTGCGAAATGAATATTAACAGGGGATTAATAAATATTTACAGGAGATAAATCTGTCGTTATGGCACATATCGTTCTATGACGTCGTCTCTATTACTCCGAAAGATACGAAGATGCGTCATGACTTATACATTCTAAAACTCAAGTGCGTAATAGGAACAAAGATCTTAGTTCAAGACTGCAACAGATCGCTTCAAAGATCCGTGAATCCAAGATCCAATAAACGAAGAATGGAAATTCACCTCAATATGCATACTCATGAATATTTCAAATTAATTCCGATATCCCGTTTGCTTCACAAAGAGAATTAACTACTTTCGTTCGAGAATTGACTACTCGTTCTATTATAAAAACTTGCGATCGATCTAAACGAGTTGTTTTTAAAATGAATGTTAAAAAATGTGCATACTCAAGCATATTTTAACATTAAGAATTGAATTTCTCACGAGTTCTATTTTGAAAGACGCTATTCATTGAAAAGGCTATTTGATCTGCAATTATTGGATATTTGTTCGATCTATTTATGGTTTATCGATTCGAGGCATCGCTTTCGTTTCAGGTATTCATCAAGGTATTCATTCAAGTTTACTTAGAAGTTTCATAAATTCCCACATACATTCAATTATATTTGAATCGCGTTTCTTCAATTATGTTTGAGTCCGCTTGAAACTACTCGTGCAGTTTTTAGATCCCTCTTTTGCCATTTAAGATTACATATGACGTTTTTCCCCATAATCTTCTCGATTTTTCTGATGACTCATTACACTTGTCGAATATCAGAAACCTGCTCTATTTTGAGTCATCAACTGCGCGATTTGTTCAAGTCTCCGTCTGATTGAGCCGTAGTCGGGAGAGCAGCAGGAAGTCAGGATGGCCGAGCGGTCTAAGGCGCTGCGTTCAGGTCGCAGTCCACTTCTGTGGGCGTGGGTTCGAATCCCACTTCTGACAATTCTTTTTTTTTTCTATAAAATTATGGGATAATGATTTAACTAAGAGATAACTTATATTTAAATATTATAAATAAATAAAAATTAAATTAATAAATAAATTATATATATATTGATTTATATATATATATGTGTGAGACACGTATTCTCAGTTTTCTGAACGCAACATTGTATTCTGCAGATTAGCGCATACACGGCTAACGTCAGAGCGGGCGATCGTCGTCAACATGGCGAACGGCGACTTGCTCGTCACTATCTCGGGCGCGGCGCTTTCACTGCTGTTCTACGAAAATGTGCGCAGCGTCGGCGAGCAGGTAAAAATGAATTGCATAACGATTTGCCAATAAATTTTCCTAACTTTTCGTCGCGCGGGAATGCCGTCTTCGAAGGCAGACTCGCTTCTACTGTGGCATAACCTCTGCGCTTACGTTTGCCAACGGCGAATAATGCCTTTTCGTAATTCTTGCAGATGGGCTTCCTCCTTGGCGAGGCGCTCGAATTCATCGTCAAGACCTACACCGACTCCGACAATCAAGTGGAGACTGTCAAGATTCACATTAGTGAGTAAAGTCGCTCCGACAATCCGCATCTTTCGTGTAAACAACGTAAGGGAGAAAGAGCAATCTAGTGTAGAAAGTGCATTTCGAACGGAGACAAATCCATTTTAAATTGCAGAAAGTGTAGTTGAAAAGAGCATACGTACTCCGAATGTTTAAAATATTTCTATCTCGAGAGTCAATAAAAGAGATTATTCGGTGCCATTTTGTACGTCAAGATTTAAAAAAATTTAAGATCTGTTTTGAGAAAACACTGAAAAAGGTGACATGTTTTAGGGTTAAGAAATCTATCAGCGAATGAAAGAAACCTGTATCGGATGCATTGAAGATCGAGAATTAGAGATTAAAGTTCGAAGAATTCGATAATCTTTTAATCTCAGTTTGCTTCGTCCTGAATGGATTCGTCATGAATTCTAATCTTTAACGCATAGTCTGATAAGGCTAATCTACGATGTGCTCTTTGCTATCTGTTTTTTGTCTCTTGCCTTTTTGCCCACTGTTTTATGACAACTGTGTTTCTTCACATGTTTTTGTCTCTTTTCCATAGAGTTTGTCGATTTTTATTTCAGAACACAAATGGCAACACAGGCAATAGAAATACAAACAGGCAAAAACAAGAAATGGGAAGCAAAGAGCATTGTAGATTAGTCTAGGAATGCTTTTCATTTAGTGACCCAAGTCAATAGAAATCATCGTTCTATTTTTCTTGGCATTCAATAAACAAGGAAGACAGAACGATACTTGTGTCGACATGTGTCACCAAGTGGAAAGCGCTCTATATGAGTGTAACTCTAATAATGTAACTTTAACTGTAATATAATTAATATCTTTGGATCAATTTTTTTTTAAAGTTTAACAAATTCATTTTAAATACAAAAATTTTCGTAAGCTATAAAGCTATAAAAATCTTTAACTTTGTCAAAACAAGTTTATTTTATATTAAAATTGAAGACTAGACATGTACTTTTTTGCAAGAGGACATAGTTGTTTAATAAAAACTATTATGTAAATAGAAAAATATATATATATTAAAGATTATAAATTAAAATGATAATCATTATGGATAATATTATCGTTTTTATAATAAGAAATCTCTTTTCAGAAACTATAGTAAGATTTGTTGAGTTTAGATATTGAATTATTTTTATAATTATATGTCACAACTTATGTGTCACAACTTAACTGAAATTAAATATTAAATTTTTTTACTACATTTACTATCATTGTCAAGAAGACTAATCTAAAAATGATTAATAACCGGAATAAGATAATACAGAAAATTGATAAAACATTATCAACTTTCATGCCTCGTAACTGTTACTACTACTACTACTATTATTATTGTTATCAATGTTATTTTTATTGTCATTTTTATTATTGCTACAATTTATCCTATTAAAAATGCTATAACCACTTTCAGATGTAGAGACTATTGTGACATGTCCTCTCATCGATCTTTTGCACGATTCCACTGGTCGGATCAACAAAGAGAAATTGAAGGATTTTATACGTGATAAGAGCAAGCAAGTAATTGGTTGGTTCCACTTTCGCAGAAACACCAGTAGCTTGATCCCAACAATGAGGGACAAGGTATTACATAAACAATTCGCCGTGCATTTCTCTAGTGGAAATAGCTGCAGGGAAGATTTCTTCCTCACCTGCCTCCTCAATGCCTCCACTTCCGAAACACACGGCACTCATAAGTTTCGACATGTGTTTCTAAGGCACAAGCGAGGGTAACTACCAAAAATTTGACCTAAAATTAGACACTTTTTATTTGTAAATGAATCTTTGATTTGTATCTTTATTTTGAATATTAATGTAAAATTGATTTACCATTTTTACATACAAACGACTATTTAATATTATTTATGAATAACTATTAACAAATAATGTATAGCAAAATAATACAAAAATACTTTTATATTCCATACACAAGAAGAAATATAAATGAGGGACAAAAGTTTTTTATATTATATCTTGATTTACAATTTGTATTTTTAGAATATTTGAGCCAATTCCTTTGAGAATAAACAATCTGGGTGATGATGCATCTAGACATGATGGCTCAGATTATAAGCCAACACCTGTTAGAAAATCTGCGCGCTTACCTGATGGTTTTACCGAATTGATAGAATCTTTAAAGTGAGTAAATTTATTAATGCAGCAATTATTAAATCATTATATCAAATTATATTTTTTGTGTTTCTCAAAATTAAAAAACATTTTCATAATTTTCGTATGTTGATGTATGAAATATAATACAATATTTGATTATATCAAAAGACGGTTACTTCACAAAAATATTTTGTCAAACTGAACTTCTGGATCAACGTTGTAAATCGATATAATTATAATAATTAAATAAGATCGAATAATTTATGATATAATTATATTTGATAACTGATTAGATATATATTCTTTAGGTTGGACATGACGAGGATAAGTGGATTAGATTCTGCTATGATGATCCAGAAGGCCGCTGAACGGCATCTGATGTCATTGATTCCGAAAGTGTGCGAGTCCGACCTAGAAGTAGCCGAATTAGAGAGGCAAGTGCGCGAACTGAAGGACAAGATTGCAGCGCAGCGATTGATCGGAAAAACGAAGGTGAACGGTGAAAGCTATGAGAGGACCTCTAAAGCAAACAGGGAGAATCGCTTTTCAGAGAAAACCGATTCCTCAACGAAAGACGAGATGAAAATCGGCGATGATATGCGTCTTCAAAGAGAACATATCCCGTCCTGCGTATGTCATCTTAAAAACTTGAATTAAAGTCTTAAGTCAATTACACATTTTCTTGATTTATGGATTCTTTAGTTTACGGAATTTTCAGATAATTTTAAATCGATTTCATTTATCGAAAATTTGATATAGGCGATACAATTTTTTTCCACAATTTTTTTATTGTTATTTTTTTCTCCATAATGTATTATTAAATATTTCAGTTCAAATTTTTTAGATTAATGTTTCAAAGTTGCAAATTCTAAAACAGATATTAATCTTAATGCATGAAATATCCTAGGCCCAGCCAGTTACCTCTAATAGCTGCACACCGTGCCGCAATACTGCCGTCTGCATCGCTAAAAGCGTCGTAAACCAAGAAAAATTTCGCCGCTTAGGACGCGGCAATCTGCAAGAAGATAGCAATCAGCAGCACAGTATGCAGAATCTTCCCTTAGCTAACAGCAGGCGTCCCATTCGGGAAATTGTCACCGAGTCAATCTGCCAGGAAAGTAACGAAGCAAGTGTGGGTAGAGGTAGAGGAAGTGGTCGAGGTAATCCCGAATTCATGCCGGGAATGAAGAAAGTACGTCGTTATTCAAACACATCCTCTCAGGAGAGAAGCGTTACTCCGGAACAGGATTTCTCCGACGCCGAGTGTTCTGCTGCCGTACCCCTTAGCTCCTCCGTTCTCAGGTGAGGGGCTAAGGGCAAAGAAAATAAATAGGAAGACAGAAAAAGAGACAAGATTGTTAAAAAAGTATCGTTTTCTTGAAAATAAGAATTAATTGAAAAACAAAAAAATCAGAAAAAAAATTTTTTTTATTTATTTATTTAATAAGATTGAGGTAATTAGAAAAGTTTGAAAGGAAAAAATTTCTATGAGAAAAGTGATTTTTTTCGACGAAAGCAAAGAATTTCTCTTCAAGTTTTAATAAATATTTTATGGATAACATAAAATTTTATTGATGTAAATAGAATAAATTTGTTTATTTCAATAGTACTTAATTTTATCCCAGGTCTTACAGCCAGGTAACAAAAGAGATAGATCTGGGCAAATGCAACACAGTGGCGTCATTGGACATTTGAGTGGAGAAACCAAAGTCTGGAAAAATCATGCTTTCAGGCTCTCTCAAATTTCAGACATTCAAAAATTCGAAGATTTGAAAGAATCTGAAAGAATATAAGAAAAATAGGAGAATATAAAGAATAGAAGGAAAAAAAAGGAGAAAGTGTTATAAAGTTTAGTGTCATAAAAAGCGCAGGATCGAAGGAAGTTGAAGAAAATTAAAAAATTAAAAGAAAATTAAAAGAGTTTAAAAGAGAGAGTTTAAGAGAAATCTAAAAGAAACTGCGTTTGAATTTTTTGAGAGGAAAATACGTTTACTCAGCGATTAGACGAGAATTTTGTATCGATTATTCTATTTATAGGTGCCTTAAACTTTGCGAAAAAATTCAAGAAGACTTAAAGGTTCGACAAGAGATTAATTACTAATTTTGTTTCTTATTTCATATTTGTCATTTGGTTTGTATTGTTTATTGTGCCATTAAATATCTGTATGAAGTTGAATATGTTTTCTTACAAAATGTGTAAGCTTCAGTTAGCATGCACTGATTATCAAAGATATTTTGTAAATAAAGGGCGCAAAATGAGATTGTTACTTCATTTTGTGTTGTATAAATAAAACAATTGATAACACTTAATAATAAATAATTACATAGTTAATAATATCTTAATTAATTCATCGATTGCAAACGGGAATATATCTAGCATTATGATAAAAATAAGTAAAATTTTAAATAAATAATAAAAACTTCCCGTTGTTAATCTATTGTTATTTTATATTGATTAATATAGAAATAGTAAATTTTAAATGTCGGAATTGGAATTGTGTTCTATCATATTTTTGGAGAATTTAGAAGAAAAGAGTTTTATACTTATAGCTAAAGAAAAGAGAAAGAAAAAAGAAAATTAATATTATATGAAAAACAAAGATTCCAAAAATTGTGAAAACAAAAGAATCTAAAAATCTAAATATCACAGAAATTCGAGTACCTTAAAAGATACTCTTGGAAAATTTAAAATTGAAGCTATGGAAGTTTAACATTGAAATTTTAGAAATATTAAAATCGAAAAAATTAAAATTATCAGAGTCAATCAAAATTTTTCACTCGAGAAAATACGATTTTAAAATATATCCGCAAGATTGTTCGGCACTCCGGTGACTTCCCAGATAGTAGCTGCCAATCTGCGGGAATGTTCCAGGACGCAAGTCGACGTCGTCAGTCCTAAGTGTACACAGTATAATTCATAGATCCGTACTTTGCTCGGCGAGAGTTTTGGAAAACACGTCTCGGTTAATTTTCTGCACATAAAAAAAATGAGTTAGATATTTGTATCTTTCGCGCGACATTAGATAAACTTTATTTTATTTTATTAATATCTTTTATTGAGATATTAAGATATTAAGATCTTTCTTAATAATTACATATTTACGTTTTTAATTGTGCAGATTAAAACAAAAAAATGTTCAATTGAATCATTCAAAAAATGTAGTTTAAATGTAACCTGTAATAATCTCCACAAAGTATGCCTGGTACCGGAAAATTTTTCATAATATAATTGAAGTAGACTTTACATTTCGGTGGTGAACATCCCTGTAAACAGATTAATATATATATATATATATATATACACACACACACACACACACACACACACATAAAAGTGTTACTTCGATATATAAAATGAAGAGTATCTTGTAACATAAAATTAAGTTTTTTATTAAAATATCTATAAAATATTTATGGAATAACAAATAAAATCCATTAATATAATTCTATTTATATATATATATATTTTTTATATTAATTCTAATATTTAAATATAATTAAAATGCACATACGGAATTATCCTCGAACCACAAAAAGTAGGCGTAATTGAATGTAGTGTCCTTCCACATAACTGATAGATGACCTTCTTGTAAGTGCATTCTACTTTGCTCAACCATGTTCCAAATCTGTAAAAAACGAGAAATTTCTATATAAATTTATTCTATTTGTAATTATATCAAGATACACTTTGAACCACTGGAGGGTTATATGTACTATATAATTAAAAAATTCAAAAAGAGAGACTTTGAAATAATTATTAATATTGTACCGACAAAACTCACTTTTTTCATTGTGAGAGCGAGCGTTTCTGTGCTTGTAAAGTCCAGTGTAGGCGCCACAAGTCTATGGGTATTTCTGTCGATGTAGATAAAATGCACTAGACCTGGAAACTCCTCAAGATATTTGTTGATAGTTAGGGAAGTTCTTGTGGAAAAATGCATAACATTAAGGAGACATACTAAATAAAAAAGTTGCATGTGCAACATATAATGTGTTAACTTAAAAATTTTTTTATAAATTCTAAACAGAAAATTTAAATTTTTCTAAAGAAAAAAAAATATATAAAATTAAAATTTTGTATTATACAATATCCATTTTTCTTGTATAATAGTTCTGCATTTTTTATATTAAAAAAAATATTAAAAATAACTAAATTTGAAGAATCAGAACTTTATAAAACATTTTAAAAATTATTCAGGGAGAAAAAGTCACGAAATCATGCTTTTTCAAGTTCTTTAGAAAAGGATATGATCCTAGTGTGAAGTTCTTCAGAGCTTTGACTTTCAAGAAGTCACTGAAATCATTTAATTTCTGTCTCACGAGTCTGCCAACTGTTGTTAGAACATCAATTCCTTGCTTCAGGAAATTTCTATCAAAACAGATCAAACGCAACAGTTCTTTCAAAGTCTCTATGAAGCCAGAAGTATTGGCTTCGATCTGCAGGACCATTTCGGGATCTCTGGAGCGCAGAAGATCGCTGTACTTTTTCCGGACAAAGTCCCATTTGGTTTGCAATCTCTTCTGACACATATCGACGTCGTTTCCAACATTAGAACGATTCTTTTTAATTCCATCCAACACTTTTTTAATTGCTATATCAAGGCTCTCAAAAGCTGGTTTCAACTCATCAATATCTCGTTGAAATTGCAGATTGTTTATCAGATTTAAATAATGAAAACTGTCGCATAATCCTGAGGAAATAGAAAGATTCGTGGCTTCGACGATTGTTATTAAGTTAATGGAGTCTGATAACTCGAAAATGTGAACTGCATTAGCTGTATAATTATGTTGGCAACCAAGAAAAAGCAATTGGCTGTAGAGATCATCGTCGGTTAAGAATGAGAGGCCTTCATTTACAGAAGATTCTCTGGAACCTCCTATAATAAATGAAGGATAATTATAATCTATCTATTTCAGTTAAGAGTTCGTCCTTTGTTTACTAACAATTTTTAATGCCAAAACAAAGATTACATATTCATTACCAAAAACCTACTAAAAAGATCCGTAATGTCTTCTGAAGTAGGAGCGGCCAGCTTAGCTCCAAAACTTAATCTTGTTTCCTCGCTTTTCAAAGTATTGCTCTCTGGTAACAAGATATCATTATCATAGCAATCATCATTGCTTTCTGATCGATCATGCTTTCGCTTTTTATTCACCACCCAGCATAGCAGAATCATCAACAAGATATCCGAAGCGCACAGATCATGAGCATTCTTGCTAGAATACAATGACAAAAATTTGGAACCCACAAGCAGCAGCAAATGCAGATTGTTAAATTCAGGCTGTGAATTTTTCAGCTTGTCGCAGGCATCGTGCAACACCTTGAGGACCGAAGACGCCACTTCCGCATTCACAGATAACTGTTCCACTGCTTCCGTCAACATGCTTTGTTCACAGTTTCTTAGATTAGACCACGCATCCAGCAGAGAAGACACTAAATGTGTCTTTTGCCAATTGGTCTTCAATCTGTAAGAACGATTAATTATAATCCATTGTAATCATTATTTTATTAATGATTACTATACTCTAGTCATAATACATAAAACACTGTACAGTCAAGTAAAGATTATTTACTGAATTTATAATCTTAAAAGATTTTAATTTATTAAGAAATTATTATAATCTATTATATAAAATATCTTCCAAAAGGGTCAAAACATTTTTCATACTTTTTTCACATTTGCTTCGCATTGTTTATCTATTATATTCTATCAACTAATCTACTAACTGCATATACTAACATAGCAATATCTGGACCGCACACATGTCGTACAATGGATACACATACTCCCAGCGTACGTCTCATCAGTTCTATCTTTTTCGCAGCAATATACATAAAAGTGTAGCCAATATACTCGTCAAATACCATATTGATTCCATCCTGAAGCTTCATAGATGTATAGGAGTTTCCAAATTGCGAAGCCATCACATGTTGTGAGGTGACTATTGGTGAAAATAACTGCATTATGATATTGGGACTCGGTATAGAATTTTCCAAGTTTGTGGTATCCTACAAGAAGTTATTGTTACTCATTAATAAGTTAACGTTGATTCATTATGTAGAAATGATTTGTTGCTATTGGAATAATTTTTTTTAATAATCTTTCTATTCATTCTTTCTTGAATATTTGAAGAACAATTATACAGTTCTATAAGAGGTTGTGAACTTGACAAAATTAATTATTAGATCATTGTTATTAAACTTCAAAGTTATCAACCTTATCATCTCCGAGCAGTCCCTGCATCTTCGCCAGCTTCAGAATATGGCTCGCAAATTTTTTATTGCACTTTACAAATAACACATCGTTCAGATGATCGAATATCAATATAGCTCTCATCTCGTTTTTTTGCGATTTAACGCGTGACTGTATCTCTAGCATGTAAACAAAATTCCGTTTTCATTGAATCATATTGAGCATGCAGATACTGTTTATTGCTTTTTGTTTACTCACTTTGAAACACTTAAGGTGTTTTGACGTCGACAATCGACATCGCTATCATTGACGTCGAAAGATTTACCGATTATCGGTACTTTGCAAATCGCAAAATTTTCAAAAAAATAATAAAATATTAGAGAGTAAGATGACACGCAATTAAAATTCCAAGAATTCTAAAAGTTTGCGAAAATGTAAAATTTGTAAAAATTTAAACTCTTAAAAATAGATAAAATATTAAAAGAATATAATGAAGAGAAAGTGATATTAATTCAAATTTCATAAATTGTGAAATAAAAAATTCTTAGAATTTCAATTCTGCAAATTCAAATTACGACAAAATAAAATCTTAAAAATTACATTATGTTTATTTTATCGTGATTCATGGCTATATCATTCGTAATCAGCGAATTCCAGATTAATCTGAATAAATTCCCTCGATTTTATACGAGATTAAAGACTTATGCGTGAAGGAAAATAAAGTGAAAATGATGAGTCGTTTCATTCATATTTTAATTATTCATTGATTTGTTTTATTTTGTATGTTTACATATAAAAGTTACTCCGTTTATTCTATTATTATGGAGTAAGTAATTTCTTAATTGCATATATTGTTATCTTTATTGTTATCTAGGTAAAATACGTTTTCATTCATTTTGATATTCATTTAAAAACATGAAAAGAAGTAAAATTCGAAATAGTGCGCGCTATCTCAGTAGAAACTACAATTAAAATTTAGATAAAATACATAATTGTTGATTAATATGTCAAACGTTCAGCGCAATAAAAATATTATTATATATAAAATTAAATGTGTTTTCGGGCGTCATATCGGTTAGTGTGGATTCCACTTCCTCTGACCACCATTGACAAATCCTGTAAAATCCATTTTGTATTATATCAATTTGCACATGTATTAATTATACAAGCTTACTAGGAGGAGGTTGTTGCCATTGATACATTGGTGGAAATGGCGCAGGGAATACTCCTGGGACAGGCATAAACATGTTTGGTCTAGACATCGGCATCTGCATCGGCATTGGCATCGGTCTAGGTACACGCTAAAACAAACACCAGTTTGTTTTTGTATAATAGTTATTTAAGTATTTGATAAATTGCTCGATATTACTTCAGATAATTATCCTGTATATTTTGTTTTCTTTTTCTTGATTGAACTTAAAAGTGTTAATCAATCAATTTTTTTTTTGGACATAAAAGCTTAGCTGCACTTACCATGTAAGGGTTGTAGAAATTATTAGAGAAAGAATAGTTCACGAATGACTTTGAAGATGTGCGATTAACTAATTCGCGTGATTGGTCGGGATAACTCCTTTTGGATGAAAATTTACTTTCGTCATTGTCTATCTTTTTTTCTTTAGCTTGTTCACTGGTCGGTGAATGACTCCTACTGCTGAAATGTAGAAAAACTTTTCTATATTTGTACGATAAAAATGTTTTATTATATTTAAATTAAAACTTCGTTGTAATACATAAAATTTGCATTATATAATGTACAAATCTACGAACTACTCGCATAACTCTAAACATTTCAGAATATTTATTGGGACTTTTTATAAGTCCCAAATTTTCTTTTCACTTTTAGACTATTTTTATTTATTTGTACACTTTCTTTTTTTCATTTCTTTATGTTCTTAATAATTGAACTAAATCAAATCACTGCCACTACAGTCAAAGCTAGATGTTGCTCAATAATATTTCTATTTTAAATTTTAAACAACGATAATCTAATACATATTCAAACTACACGCTGAACACAACCGACTATGATAATGTAGTGGCAATGATTTGATTTAGTTTATTCATATAGCGGTCAGAAATTCAAGATGCTCATCAACATCAATCGTTAACATTAATTTGACGATCAATTTATTTGTGACTTTAATTCTAATCCAAGTCTAGAACTACGTTATTATAGCCGGCTGTGTTTCGCGTGTAGTTTGAATATGTACTGGATTATCGTTGTTTAAAAGTTAAAATAGAAATATTATTGAGCACCAACATCTAGCTTTGACCGTAGTGGCAGTGATTTGATTTAGTTGATTTATTCATATAGCGATCGGAAATTCATTATTTGTTGCTTAATAATTGAGTTTTAGTTTGTACCTGTAACGTGATCTCGACTGATCTTTGGAGGATGTGCGGCTACTATAACATGAAGAACTTCTATTTCTTCTTTCGGTTCTACCTCTATTTCTCTCTTTGCTGTCCCTTATTGAGCTACTTGACCTTCTGAAATATGTAATAAAAAAAATCTCTCTAAACTATTCTTCAATATCTGCGATCTGAAGATAGCTCAAAATTGAGCCAAAATGTATGTAATACATGCATATTCATGTGAAATAAAAAATTTATTAAAACTGTTAAGTCTCTTTATAATTTTTCACTTATGACAGATTTTCCCTGTTTTTTCTGAAGCAAAAATCAAGAGAGAGATAAAGTTTAAAAAGTAATAAAATTTCATCTAAATATTTTTAAAAATTTAGAATCGCTTATTATTTGATAATTTATTAATTTCTTATTTATTAATGGAATTATTTATTAAATTATGACTAACTTGTCGCGATTGTACCTATCATCATCTGGTCGATCATCATGATGTGTAGTAAACTTGTAGTGACTTGAGCTAAAATCACTGTATTAATATATTGTTAGCAATATACATAGTAAATTAATATTACTGCAATATCAGTATTTAATGAATTATTCAGTTACGAATTTTTTTAATCAAACTTATTTTTAGTATATACATTTATAATTGAAAAAGAATTGTAGAATTACGAAAAAAAATTTATATTAATTGTTTAATTATTATATACCATCTCAAAAAAAAATTTAATATAAAATCATACATGAAAATTTCTAAATGTTAACAAAACAGATTAAAATTTAGTAATTAATAAAACAAGAAAAAAAATATTTTAATTATGAAATAATATATATAATGTATATAATTAATATATATATTGTATATATAATTATATATATTATATATATAAAATTCAAACAACTTTATATCCATATTATAACTATATATATATATATATATGTATATATATTCATATACATATAATATATATGTATAGCTGAAAATAAAAGAATTATTAAGAAAAATAGAATTTATTCTTTAGCATACAAATGCCAAAAAGGAGACTTGATTTATAAAATTTTCACAATATCACTCATCCTTTCATCCCCTTATCCACTCTTACTACTTTCTTTCTTATGTTATTTCATTCTGAAAAAACTTTTCTGAAAAAATTATTAATAAATTTAGCATAAATATTTAACTGTGCTCAATTTATATAAAATCTCAAAAATCAAATGTTAAAATGTAAATTTATAAAATTTCCCGATATTAATAGATTTATTTTTTAATTATTTTTATTAAGTGAAAAAAAAGATTCTTTGTTTACAAAAAGATTATACATAGTTCGATTTTATATCTATAATATATATTAACTTTATATCCATAATATATTCATATCCATATATCAATCCATATATATTATATCCATATTATGTTTCATTACATATTCTATTCAGAATATATAATTATATGTTTATGAACATAAAAATAGATCTTATAAATTAAAATCTAATTTTTGGTCATAATAAAAAATTTTATATACTTACAAGATTTGTATTGATAAAAAAATATATTCAAATATATTTTTTTGAAATGTTGTAGAATTGTCACTAGTTTAATATTGACTGCTATCGTAGTACAAAAGTATATAAATCTTGAAGAATATATGTTTAATATTAAATTTTCAAAGACTGAATTAATGTCTAGTTTCAAAATTTGGATTATTCTCTAATGGGATTCGTAAAGTACACTTTTTACTTGCATTATTTTCTTTTTGTGTGTGCATTTGCTAATAAAATTCAGATCTAATATCCAAATACCTTTCTCCTTCTCTCATCTTTTTTTCCTTCTTTACTTTTCTCGCTCTTTTTATAATAGTAATATACATACAGAATATTCTCTCTCTCTCTCTCTCTCCCTCATACCTGTTATTTATTAAAATTATTTATTAAAGTTAAATTTTCTCTTACCTGTTGTCTAAAGTTTACCTGATCTGCTACAAATTTTTCATCAAATGACTTCTATTTTGCCAATCATGAACACCTCGCTGTAAATTTTATATAATTTTTATATAATTTATATAATTTTATACAATGAAGATATTAAATTTAAAAAAAAAATTAATTCAAATAAAAAATATGTACTGTTTTGAAAAAAGCAATTAGTACACATATTAATCTGTTCACAAAAAAGAGATTTTTTTATTATAAAATATTCTAAAACTTTTATTATGTTTTTATAAATTAAATTTTTGAAATTATAATATATAATAATAATAATAATTTATTTCAGTCATGATATTTATATTCAGAAATATAAATTATTATTATTATCTCTTAAATTATTTTTTCTTGTGAATATAAAACGCAATACTCAATAGTTTTTAAACATTATAAAAATACTATTGAAAATAACTAGAAAATTATTTTTTAAATTCTATAAATAAATTTAAATAGAGTGTTATGTAAAAAATTATAATACTATATTCACTGTTTAATATTATATATAGAAATTTATAGAAAATAAATATGCATCAAGAGAAATATTCGAATCTTAAAATATCTACTAAAGTATGTGTATATGTATATATTCCAGCAGATGTAGTAGAATATATATATATTCTAGTAGCATGTACACACTTTTTATATTATATATTCTACAATGACATTTCTTAAAATAATATTTAAAATAAAGAAAAATTCAAATAACAGAATACCAATTAAAACAATAAATATGTACAGAAGAAATATATAATATTTTACTTATCTTAAACATATTTTTTTTACTTACCAGTTACTTTTCATGATTTTCGTTATTTCTTCATTATTTTCAAAAATTTGAAATAAGTTTTACAACCCAATAATATTCTTCGTATAATTTGATATTAGACTGATTCAGTCTATACCAAATTATTGATTCATTGATTTATTCATTTATAACAAAATTCTGATATATTAGACATATTATATGTATAAATCTTAGAGAATTTAATAAGTAAAAATTATATATATAAGAATAATAAATATATATAATAATAAATATATATAAGATAATAATGAATAAAAGATTGAATAAACAAA
This sequence comes from Cephalotes varians, assembly GCA_037157785.1. NCBI lineage: Eukaryota > Metazoa > Arthropoda > Insecta > Hymenoptera > Formicidae > Cephalotes > Cephalotes varians. The sequence goes on from JANQDE010000034.1 coordinate 506,794, forward strand.
TGAAAAAAGTGAAATATATTCTGGAATAAATATTTTTTAGGGAACTCATTAATTTTTAAGTTGAAATGAAAAATCCTTATAAAGTTACAGTTTTTGTAAAAATCTGCATAATTCCTGCGTATTTAAGAGATTTTCGATTCAATTTCAAGTTAATCATTAGAATAAAATCTCGTGTGAATTATTAATTTTTTGATAATTTCATATTAATATTTTTATATGAAGAATTGTTCCCGTTTCTCTCTATCTAAAGAGTAATTTAATTATTCAAAAAACATCGTTTTCTAAAACAATGGATTTTTATTTGAAAATCCATTTTCTAAAAAAAAAAGATCATTTTTTTAAATATCTATTTCCATCACTTTTTTTTACCTTATTTGTACACATAAGGTGTACATAGATATAAGCAATACTCAATATATATATCCACTTAAATTTGATAATTTGTGTGTGTATGTGTGTGTGTGTATGTGTGTGTGTGTGTGTGTGTGTGTGTGTGTATGCACGCGCGTGTGTGGATAAGCAATACTCAATATATCCATATTATAAACTAAACTTCAAATTTCAATGTATTAAAAATTTCTATACATACTATATACTTTATATACTATATACATACTATATACTTTATATACTATATATATGTATGTATATTTGTTATATAAGCAATACTCAATATATGTTTGTATATTTATATATACTATATGATACATAGTATATATAAATGAAACAATTGCAAGCAATGTGTTATATAAGCAACACTCAATATATGTTTGTATATTTATATATACTATATGATACATAGTATATATAAATGAAACAATTGCAAGCAATGTGTTATATAAGCAACACTCAATATATTATGTTTGTATATTTATATATACTATATGATAYATAGTATATATAAATGAAATAATTGCAAGCAATACTCTCTCTCTCTCTCTCTCTYTCTCTCTCYCTCTCTATAATCAATATGAATTGACAATTTTTTTGTAAACTAAACTTCAAATTCCAATGTATTAAAAATTTCTATATACATACTATATACTTTATATACTTTTATATACTATATATATGTATGTATATTTGTTATATAAACAATACTCAATATATGTTTGTATATTTATATATACTATATGATACATAGTATATATAAATGAAACAATTGCAAGCAATATGTTATATAAGCAACACTCAATATATTATGTTTGTATATTTATATATACTATATGCTAATAATTGCAAGCAATACTCTCTCTCTCTCTCTCTATATATATATATATAACCAATATGAATAATTGAAAATTTTTTTTTGTAAACTAAACTTTACAAATTCCAATGTATTAAAAATTTCTATATACATACTGTATATTTTCATATGTATGTTATATAAGCAATACTCAATATATGTTTGTATATTTATACTATATATACTATATGATATATAGTATATATAATTGTATATAATACATATAAATAAAATAATTCGAAACATACCAATGATGCTGGACTATATTATCATCCAAACTTCTTCTGCATGTAGAAATGTTTTTTTTATTTGTTGACAACTGGTTCTCTGAAACTGAAGATAGCCCAAACTTTTTTTTTTTTACATCTTCTCAGTTGTTATATTTGATTTGCATTTTATATAAACCAGATGTATAATTTTATGTTATTCTATACATATATAAAAAATGTTAAATGTTTTAAAGAATATATGAACATGTGTCATCATTATAATATTATAATTATACTAAATAATTAATATATTGAATAAATTATTTTTAAAAATAAATATATAAATACCCAATTGCTCATCTTGTGAGTATGTGATTGTCCGTATCTCTTCAGTTTTTATTACATTTTTTTTAAATATTGGGCATGCACCTTCATCTATAATTGATTTTTTTCAATTAATTCGTTACAAATTATGCAGTATAAATCTTCATTATGATGAAATTGCAATTCTTCATTACGTCGAAATTATGTTAAAACTCTTCATTATGTTGAAAATATTTACTTCAATTACATTATATTAATAATACATAGTATCATAATTTTTCTATAATAAATATTAAATAGTTGTAAGTATCACAAAGCTGTGATATAATACTTTACTTTGTCTTCGAGGAAGAATCACGTCATTTGGATTTATAATGTCCCGTTCAATCTCTTTTGATATATTCTGATCTTTTGTTGGAAGATTGCTTTCATTAGAAATACTTATCTTGATTTTATGCAATTCTTTCTTATCATTGATTACATCTTTTAGATTATTAACTATCACTTTCCTAAGATCATTTAAAAACAGCATATAAATTTTAAGATATTTTTTCTTATATAAAAGAAATAAGTAAAATAAAAGAAATAAGCAAAACGTTAAAATTAAATTTATATCAGTTACATTTATAAAATTATTATATTTTATATTATGCTTTTGATATTATTCGTATCTATAAATTATGAATTTGCTAGTTTTTTGCAATATTATTTTAAAAAATATATTCTATATTGTTCAATTATTAACATTTAATTTGTAATTCAAAATTTCTACATATTATGTACTCTTTAGAACGCTCATAGTCAGCAGAACTAGTTTCTCTTCGTTGTGGACTACTGCTCTTGCTTCGTCGTAGAGACTTTTGCTTGCTATTGATTTTCATTTTTCTTTCATATTCTTTAATCATTTTCGCCTTTCGTTCCTCGTGCTTTCTCTCAAGCTCTTGTTCAATATGCCATTTCTTTCTTCTCTGTCTTAATCTTTCTTGTTCTTCTATTGTCAATTGCCGTTTTTTGCGAGAATTCATTGTTACTGCTATAAACAATATACATTCATTTAGCAATACTTTATAAAGGTTTTATAAAAAAATAAATAGAATCAATTAATAATCTTGTTTTTTCCTCGCAAATGTAATTTTTTTCTTTTAGTTTCTTTCCGTAATTAATTAATATCTTTCGCATGAGAATAATTCTTCTCGTCATTCTGTGCGCAAAAGTATTAAATAAAATAAAATAAAAAATACATGTTAACAAAATATTAAACAAAAATACGAACTACTTCGCGACGTAGATGCTTTCTTATCTTAATACTCTTAATACGCAGAATGACGAAGCTAAAAAAAAGAGTCTAACCTGGGAATAAATTAATGCATAGCGCGTATATGACTTTTTTCTAAAGATATTGGCTATATCTCTGAATAAAAGTAATTGTACTGATAATCTTACCAATAGTGCACAAAAAGCGGATTCCGCACAAAAATAGGATACCTCTTCTTTTTTTTGGATAAAGGGATACGAATGTGAAACGCCACGTGTTCGAATGCAGCTATAAGGGATCGAACTCATCGAACGGAAGTATGGAACCAAATGGATGAAACTGAAAAGTAGAGAAGTGCATCGAGAATATCGAGATGCGCGCGTCCGGCGCCACGTGATTCGACTAATCGTTCAACTGTGCGCGACTCGAACGATTTTTGCGTCCTTCGTTAGCTCGAGCAGGCGTGAAATTTGACCAATCATATGACGTATAAACTGTCTTAAAAAAATACATGCCGGAAATAATACAACGGATATTAATGATCTTGCTGAGATAAATGCGATCCTCAGAATTCCGATATTCCGATGCGGGTATCGAATTATCGCCGGAAGAAATAAAAGCCCACGTGATACAAAATAAAATTAAGCACAAGATAGAAAATGAAACCTAATTCGGTTAGATTTTAACGTCAAATTTTCATCCTGGATGTGTAGATGTTGTCGAATGCATCTCATATTGATAAACATAAACTTAAGGAAGCATAGATTTCTTATAGGATTAACAAATTTAAAGAAAAATTAAGATATTTATAACGATAATAATTTGTTATAATTTTTCTTTTATTTAAAGACAGAGATAAAAATTATGAGTTAACAACAGTGTTAATGTTATCAACACTTATTGTTTACTTTTTAGTTGGCTGCTTAGTAGGAGCAGCGGTTTTCGTAGTGTCTTTGTCAGTTTTAGCTTTCGGAGTTTTCTTCGCGGTCTTCTTATATTTAGCCAATTGCTCTTTTCTTCTCGTCAAAAGCGCAACGGCCTTCGCTGTTTTCTTTGGCAATTTTATCTGTAATATAAAAAATTGATCGATAAGTCAAAATTTCGAAGATAAACTATCATTACATTTTGCACTTCTTCAATATCACTACATAATTCTAAGACGTATATAACAAATTAAAAGATAGTTGTAACTTACGCCTCGTTTCTCAGTGAGAAGAAGATCCTTTTCGCGTTGACTCTTCTGCGCAGTCAGGATGGCGGCGCGTTTCAGGACTGCGGCATACGGGTTGAGACGCAGCATAGCTCGCGTGTTAGTCAACGGGTTCAGTTTCTTCACTCTACGCACCACCTTCTTCCTGTAATTGCATGAAATAAAATGTATCAATCACACTATCATGAATGATGAGATAGAGTAGGTAGCTTCTCAAATAGCACTCCGGGGCATTCAGATTAAAAAAAAAAATATATATATATGTCTATGAAATTAATTTTGTCAGGATATATAATCATTTCTCGCCTATAATTACCTAGGAGCTCTCAAGACTTTGCGGACTTCCTCAGACTTGAGAAGTCTGGGCAGATCCGTGTTGGCCATTTTAGGGAATGGCAAGTTATATCCTTTCTTAAGTTGTGACTCTTTACGCCAGGTTCCGAAAAGAGCGTCCAATTGTTCAAAGGCGGACTTCGTCCAGATTACGAAGCGTCCAACGTGGCCACCGGGCGCCAATTTCAGCAAATTCATCTTGTTGATGTTCATCAGAGAAATGCCGGGAATATTACGGAATGCTTTACGGATGCCCTAGAAATCATCGTGTGATTTATATAGCAACCATTTATGATCCCGACAGGCTTTAATGATTAAGTTTGTGTACTGACTAAAATTTATTTTAATTCAAATACAATTCATGTTTTGACAAATTGAATTGCCAGATAATATACTTTTAGAGGAAATTGCTTACCTGATCTTGACCATATACAATCAAAGGTCCACGTCGCTGAATGCGTCGGCGATTACGCATTTTACCTTTACCGGCACGAAAACGTTGGGATTTATACACCTAATAAAAAATAAATAAAATATATTTTTAAAATAAATTCAATTAAAAAAATTTTAAAAATCTATGATTTAAATTAAATAGCACTCGCGTAGATTCAATTAATTCTCTAATTGCTTTTATAATTAGAATGCTAATATCTCTAAAAAACGAATTCATTTAAGTACTCATAAAAAATATGAAGTAAACTGTTTGGTGATTCATACCCCTTGCTAGTGAGTGCACATCAACTAGTAAAGAACGCCTGAATACCATATTACTCTAGCACTTATTAGGAGCATCTGAGCTAAATTTTGCTTAGCAAAGATGCGGACATTTATTAGTGCACATGGATACAACGTAAGGTGACACAAAAGAATCTCTAAGATTAAAAGAAATTAAAACCTTTTGGATATCATTCCAAGCCTTGATACGTCTCAAAAAGATGACAGCCTGCTTAGTTTTCGTGTATTCTTGAATTTTATCGGAAACAACCAGCGGGAATTCCGGAACCTCCTGGATCAGGTGTCCTGTATATAAGTATACAAGGTGTATTACAATCTGTTTTATTCCATAAGTATCTAAATTAATTTAAATATATCAAAACATCATATAATTACAGGATTATAATTTTCTGATTCTCTAAATTATTGAAAAAAATGCAATATAAATTAAATACTTTCTCTAAAAAAATTTAACAAACATTGCCTTTCATTTCCTTTAATAAAAGTTATCAACACAAAAGACACAGACCTTTAGCTTGCACGAGTGCAGGAACACCGGAGGCAGCGATGGAAGAAACGAGAGCGTAACGTTTCTGATTGACGTTGACACGATGATGCCAACGTCGCCACGGCTTGGTAGGGGCAAACATGCGCCCGCCTCGGCACATGTTACCGAAGGCACCCTGACCGGAACGATGTGTACCACCGCCGCGTACGCGAGGTATACGGGCCACAGCGCGTCCAGTACCCCATGATTCCGCGGAGGTTTGATGACCTGCAAAAAACAGACACTTATTAACTCTATGCTCATTTATTATTTGTTATTCAAATATAGTAATAATTGTTATTGTGACGATAATTATCATGCATGTAAAATTAATAAAATGGTTGGTATTTACCAGCCTCTTTAGAAACGCAGTACGGTTGTCTCCTGTTTGTAGAAATCAGCTGGTGAACGAAATTCACGATGTCAGGACGAATCGGCGCCTTGAAGACGGACGGCAAAGAAATTGAGTCGCCTGACGCCTCATTCTTGTCGGTGTACACCGTAACCAGCGGTCGCGCCGTTGATAACGACTAAAAAAGAATATATTGTAACGATACAAGCAAATATGTAATAAGGAAGTTGGAAGGACGTAAATAAATCGTATAAGTCTTGTTTTTTACCTAACAATTTGAGATTATTATAAAGATCTTTAAAATAGATTCTCAGAAACTCAGATTTCATCAATAAAAGAATGCGACAATCACCGCAATAGAAAAATAAAAGTCGTTCTCGTCCGCGACATCGAAATTTCTCTTTGCCAAAAATTGCGCTTGTTCATAGTAACGTCTTTTATCAGGTCAACGATTTATCATTGTTCAACGATCCACGGATACCGCGTACTCCGCACACGCAATAGCCATCGCAATGGCGGACCGTATCGGACATGTTGCCTCGGCACGTGCACATGCCATCGAGAAAGACACGTGCTGACAAACTCCTCATTTTCGAATCCTCGCAACTGTTATCGCGGAAATGCAGAAAATTTCGTCTCGGCTGTTATCGGGGGGGGACGAAGTATAAATCTGGCTAAACATACACTCGTAGGGAAGGAATTCGTATTGCAGATGGTGAACCAGAGAACGACGGATCGGATACGACGCGATTCTTCTCGATGAAATTAATCGGGCGGTCGCGCGAGATCGGCAGGAGGGAAAAGCGCGAGTGCATTCGCACGTGGGAAATCGAATTTCTTACCATTTCGTGTGCTTCCTATTATTTTTCACGCATGAGAGGTAAACCTAACCGGACCGCGTTCGCACGGCTCACGAGTAGAAAGGATTAGGTAGAGTGAAAGCAGGTACGGCGTGGAGAGACGAGGCGTATAGCCGTAATCACACTAGCGATTGCCGATTGGCAATTGGCGATTGGCGATTACTTTCCAACCAATCAGAGCAAAGCATTTGCAAACTGCTTCACTCTGACGGCTTAAGCCGTAATCACACTAGCGATTGTCGATTGGCAATTGGCGATTGGCGATTACTTTCCAACCAATCAAAGTGAAGCAGTTTGCAAAAGCAGATCGCCAATTGCCAATTGGCAATCGCTAGTGTGATTACGGCTTAACGCGAATGCGCATTGGATCTACCAATCGGAAATTAGGAATTCGAACTAGAAGAATATGGCCGATATTTCATGTGTCGTACGACAAGGTCTTTCAAGCTTGTTGATTGGCTGTAGGATAGAGAGATTGTCGGATCTCTCTGTTCTGTAGCCAATCAACAGGCTTGAAACACCTTGTCGTACGACACATGAAATATCGGCTTATGGCTGCAATTGTAAATTGGACGATTTAATGTAAATTGGCATATAGTAAATTAAATATCATTTTTAAAGGTTTCTTATTCTAAGAATTTGTGTTAACTTTTTTGTTCAAAAGAACAAGATCATAAGAAGTTAAAGGTCGATTTCATCATCTCCGGTTAGCTTGATCGGTTAATTATTTCATGGATTTCATGGATATTAATCAATCGCATTTATCATTGATGAAACAAAATGAACCAATCACAGTTGACACTCAGCCAATCAAAATAATCAGAAATGGTAAAGCCTCGTGTTGCGATGCTAGAAATTGGTGCGAAGAGAAAATTGATCAAACATTAATCAATTAGCCGAATTGTTCAAATGCGATTGGTCAATTCGTTCTCTGTTCGAGATCTCGGAATGATTTTAAGCATCGTGGACAAAGGCCTAAAGGATCGTCGAATAAGGTTGTAATGGCACACAGGGCGCGGCAAAGCGGTGGCCAATCATCGTTTTGCTTTCTAATGGCTCCGGCACGGATTGGCCATAGCGTTGCCGCGTTACCGCTTTGCCGCGTCCTGTGTGCCAGAGTCATTATTCACTGCAAGTACTACAAATAGCATTTTGTTCTTGTTTAACATTCGATGAAATGCTATTTGCAGTACTCGCAATAAACAACAGAACGCAGCCATTGTAGACTGGAGCGTTGTCTACAATGAGCAATAGCAGTATGGATGAGGCTGATAAGAGTAAGAAATTGACCAATCACGGTCGAATGTAAGAAGAATATCGATTGTGATTGGTCAATTTCTTACAGCCTCATCCATACTGCTACTGTTCATTGTAGACGACGCTTAATGGTCCGTCTACAATAGATGTAGTAAGCTGCAAGCCGTAAGAAACTGACTAATTGTAATCTAGTATTCTCTTCATATTCAACTGTGATTGGTTAATTTCTTACGGCTTACGGCCTAAAATTCTTAGGCCGATTCTACAATAGAGTCGTAAGCCGTAGGCCGCAAGAAATTAACCAATCATAATCGACTGTTCTTTTCACATTTGACTGTGACTGATCAATTTCTCGCGGCTTACGACTTACGACTCTATTTTAGAACCGGCGTTAGCCCCGGTCTACAATAGGTGTAGTAAGCCTTAAGCCGTAAGAAATTAACCTATCATGATCGAATTTGAAGAGAATAATGAACTATGATTGCTCAATTTCTTACGGCTTAAGGCTTACTACACCTATTGTAGACCGGGGCTTAAGCATCGTCAACAATGAGCAGTAGCAGTATGGATGAGGCTGTAAGAGTAAGAAATTGACCAATCACAATCGACTATTCTTCTTACATTCGACTGTGATTGGTCAATTTCTTACTCTTACAGCCTCATCCATACTGCTACTGCTCATTGTAGACGACGTTTTATTGTAGACGGGCCTTTAGACTTCGCTCATCGCGTCCAGTGCGCAAGAGACCTATCGCGATAGTAGCGCTGCCGCGATGAATCACGCGTTCAATCTATCATCGGGTCGGCTATCTCTGCATTCGTCGTCGATGACCATACGAGTCCTCGTAAAATTTGCCCGCGTACTGGACGTACCGGTTACACAATTCACGCGTACAATAACGAAAATTGTTCGCGTCGTCCCGTCAGTGCGTACTTTGCGACTTGTGTACTCGAAGACGTCGACTTGTTGAAGATAGCGGCACTATTTTGGAAAATCAATCAAGGTACGTACGTGCTCGCGACGTGTGGTCAATGTCTCATTGAAAAAAATACGCCTCGCCGTCGTATCGATGAGACGGAATCCGCCAGCGTTGAAACATTCCTCTTTTTTTCTTCCCAGCAATTTAAATGGCTCTTCGCAGACTGGTAAGATAAAGAGAGAGAGGAGGGGAAACACTTGCTCGCAATAATTTTTATTTATACTGTGCATGCACTACGTTTGGATATCGATGTGATAAATAGAAGCTATCGAGTGCACTTTTGTTGCACTTTCTGCACTTAACGTGGAAGATGTAACTTGGGAAAGAAGAAAAAAGATTTCAAATAAATACTAAAGGTGCGGGTATTATAAACGTATTTGGTACTCATGAAGAAAAAAAGATTTCTTTATCTTCGAGGAAGATTATGATGAATATCATTTTGTCGATGATGAAATGAACTGTTGAGAGAGATGATTTTTTAAGGTTACATTAGGAGATCTGTCATATCGACGGAGTAAGCGCGCGGAATTATAATGAAATCAAAATTTATCCGAATAAATTTATGATAATTGCACTCGTTTCTTCTGACGAGTTTCGAAGCTATAAAGATTTATGTTGTTAAAATGAACTTTCTGTATATCAAGATTGAAATATAAAAAACTAGCGTGTTTTTCCATAGGTATCTTTTCAAAAGATTTTTTATAATTTTTATAATTTTTATGTTTTTTATATTTGTTTATATATAGTATCTACAATGGTATTTAATATTAATATTTAATTTTTAATAAATTTAGTTCAATTTTTAATAAAAATATAAAAACTATATAAAACATTTTTTATATATCAAACGAAATTGCAATTTTTTTTTGCAAAGTTGCAGTTAAGTGTGAAATATTAAAATCTTATAAACGACGAATGTAAAGTATAAACGGTTTTCAATGATACATTTTCTTTCAGTATTTTTATTGCTGTCAATTTCAATATAACAAACAACAAAGATCGCGTAAAAAAATACAATTAAAAATGCATCGTTAGAAAAATGCGGTGTCTCCCATAAAAGTGACAAGGATTCTTAACTTTTAATGGACGAAACTTTTAATGGACGTTCCTTTCATGCAGGACATACTATGCATAATTACATCGCCTAATCGCTAGATCAAATTGTAGCAAAAAGTTGTAGCAACTAGCTGAAAAAAGTTTATGCTGTATACAGGTTGAGGAGTTTAAAGTGTGATGCAAATTAATTTCTCAGAATATTGAAATTGTATGGATAAAATGTATGAAATGTAAAAATTGTGTAATTCTCACCAACTCATCATCTATCATTTTTAAGAGAAATTAATACGTCACACTTTATGTGCCTCGTTCCCTGTATACAATTAACATTTTTACGCTTTACAAACGTGCTTATTGTTCTAATCGTAAGGCGTTTGGATTACATTATAGGCAACTGCGCATACTGAGAATTGTTATACTGACACAAATAACTTTTCCACTGTTGGATAAAAAAAGAAGTGTGATTGCGCAGAATGGCAATAAAAAATTGATATTAAAAGCAGAGACCGTAGAAGAAGAGCGAAATCAATTATAACAAAAATATGACTAAAATTTTTACATTTTCTTTCAGAAATCCGAAAGAAAACGTGCAAATTAAGCGACTATTTATGAGTATAGTAATATTTATACAAATACATTGATAAAAACCGAATTGAGTTTCAAGAATTATCTAATTCTAGTCTATAACACTCATGTTATCTGCTATATTGCTTTCTAGCACATTTGAGACTAATTCCTGAGTCATTTACGGTGCATCGGCAAGAACGTCAGCCGAGAGAAAATTATTAAGAACGTTATATCTTGTCTTTTTGCACCATATAATATATATTAATAGGCTTGTTTTGTCTTTTTTTCTTAGCGAGCTTGTTTAGTTACTTGCAGTAAATAAATCGAATGCAAAAGAATATAAATTATCGAACGCCATTCATTCTGCCAGTGATTCTACAAAGCGTCGATCAAGTACGCTTTAATCAAAAGCTTTTTATCTTGTCGACAAACGTTCTTTCAATTGAAATAACGAATTTATATGCAAACGAGATAAATTATATAAAATAGGCACCTGAAGACGATCGCCTTCGAGATGATCATTTCTGAACCCAACTTCCTTAAGAATATCATCTATCAACTTCTTCATTTGTGATTCTTTTCAGAAAGTTTCAATTTTTAAATTTCTTGAAATATATATCTTAGTAGAAGATAAAAAATGCTCGAGATTATTAAGTTGATGCAGTTAGTCATATTTGTCAAGTAAAGTTAAAAACGAAACTGCGCGGTTTTGAAAAACATCTGAAAATATGAAATATGAAAATATATCTATCTCATAGAGGATTACAGCACAATTCGATTTTGGAATAAATCTCTTACAGCCAACTCGACATTGATCAGAAAAGTGTCAAGATGTTATCCGAAAGGAACGTCGAGAAATGTCGTGACTCTCAGAAACGACCTTAGACCTCGAAGGCGTCCCACTGCTACGCTATCATGGCAGCGATCGGGCTGAAGCGCATGATTTTACTGAGAAGGATCCAGGCTACTGACGCGAGGGCACAAAGAGTGACTCCACCCCATCCCAGATCCATACTCCACGCGGTGGTGACTCTCCTGGCTTTGAGAATGCTGCGAGGAATAGGCATACCGATCACGCCGTCCTCAGGTCCGTCCGCTATTGATTTGGTCCCGCGGTCCTGGACCCTCTTGAAGTGGATGATCGTGAGCGTGAACAGCGCGAATGTTGCTGGAATAAGATTCAGTGATTCTTAGCTTAATCATCGTTGTTTAATATTTTAGTGACATATGACAATTCATAAACCTATTTTTTTCTCTTATCCTCAACGTCATTGAAATTTTGATATAAATCACTAACTGATTAGTTTACCAAGTGATTGATAACTTTACCTGCAAGGAGGTACATCACTCCTGTCACAAGCACTGCTGATATCTGATGCCTGCATAGTCCGAAAAATCCTACGATAACAGCGCATCCTAAAATGATTAGACACACCAGGGAGCACGAGATACTTAGATTTTGCATTCCTGGAATATTAAAATGCTCAATCAGCAATTTAATTTATATTCAGATAAATATTCGAAATATTTATTCCAAGAATAAAACAATTTGTTATAGAATAAAGCTAATGTTGCGCTTCGATTAAATGTTAGTCACTATTTACTTACGATTTTGCCAAGCTACGCGCGTCTCTTCGTGCGCCTCGCTCGGTGTCAAGTGATTGACGCATCTTTTTTGCGGGAAACCCACTCGACTTAACAGCTGTATCTCTTCTTCTAGAAAAACAAATATGATTTGATAATTTAGTCTTTGTTTCTTTCCACTCAAGTAGATAAAATTATATTAAAAACTAATTAATTTCGGAATCATTCAGAATCACCGCAAGAAAACACCTAGAACTTTTTAATTTAAATGTCATTAAGAGAAAGTTTATTCAAATTTTTCAGCTTTTCCGGATTCCGTTAATATGTTTTAATTGAGAGAACAAAAAATTTACGTGTCATTTTAGAGAAATTGTCGAACAATAAAAGTCATGTGTATTTTATTGCACTTTTGATACATTCTTTGTTTTGATAAATTTGACTATAGGAAACTTTAACGCCTTAGGCCACGATTTAAATGTCACGTGCAAAGGTGGTGCTAGGCACTGCTTAGCGTGTTCAGACCCTATGAGCGTAATTCTGGTAAAAATAACTAAATGAGACAATTACAATCCCGAATTTTTCAAGAACTCTTCAAGGTTTCATCCGTTCGATTAAACAAAAAGGGATATTTTGAGCATGTTGATAATCAGTTGTTGCATTTGGCGTCATACTTTAATGTTTCATTAAATGAGCACTTTTCCTATTAATCATATTTCTATTAGGTGTGTAAATTAATTCGGTGCCTTTATCTTTAATTTCCGCAAATTCATTACTAGTGATAAAAAATTATATGACAATGAAGAAGGAAATTGAAGGATTGATCCTGGTCAATTATCAACATCGACTGCGAAACTCAGTATTCATGCAAAAAAAAGTTGCGCAAAGTAAGAATATTGATTTAATTTGCACACCTAATAAATATCTATTTGGAGATATCTAGATACTTCTAATTTTAAAATAAAGAATATTACCTTTAAAGAAAAATTGACGAAAAAGCGAATTGTCGTGTTTCGTGGAAAAGCATAAATATCTTATGCTGGAATTTTGTCTGGAGATATTACCTTGTCTATATTGCACATACACGTGACTATATTTAGATGCCACCTTGACTCTGGCGAGATATTGAACCATCGAATTGCACAAAGCATAGAGTATCCTTACCATCGCGTGACCGTGATCCCTGCTTTTTCCGCAGATTCGAACAACATCATCCTAATAGACCCAAACCTCGTTCATGTGCTGATTCATAAGACCGATAATGTTTCTATTGGCACGAGCGAGAAAACACGAAACGTTGATTGTATCCATATCTTAATAAAGATCTGAAGATTAGAAAGAACGGCACGATCTAATATTGTACGGTCATACATCCACGAACGACCACGAATAATTTTTATCTTCGTAAAGAAAATTCCTTTCGATTCACATTTCTCTTCATCAATCATCTACTTATTATTATCATCGGTGTCTTCGACACCGATTCGACAGCATTTATTAGTTAACACGATTGAAATTGTCAGAAAAACTAAAAACATCCATAATGATAATTTGTAAGTTGAAATAAGCCATGAAACAAATTAAAAACATTGGGGTATTCCGCATTCGTAATCCTAGATAATGTATTTAAATTCTAAACCATGTACCAAAGATATGTGTAGTCCTAAGTCTAAATTTAATGTTAAGAATCACGATGACTTTTATACCTGACAACGAAACACACATAATCCAAATGCCGCCGTGCATGGGAACCAGGAACGAACTTTTGACGACACGATGTTTATTTCGTTGATTAACGGAAGACTCGAGCCTTGCCACCTGACCGTACCACGTGAGATTGACGTTCGCGTGGATCAGATCTTTCTTGTCCCAGTCGATCTCTTCCCAGTGATCCGACATTATCGCGCCGCATAGGAGCCCTGTTGCTGAGAAACGATAAAGGAATCGCTGTTATTAAATTGTTCATTTTTCTCTATTAAGTCCCGTTTCGTAATAAAGTTTTCTTTTTTTTTTTTTTTAAAGAAACAGGAAAATTGAAAAATTTCTTTGGAACAGTGTCAAAGCCAAACAGTTCGGAACCGTATAATTTTGTTCTGAGATATATATCTTCCGCACCAGTTTCTTTAAAATACATCAGTAGAGAAACTGCGTTGATCTTTACACTTCTCACGTCAATCTGTTTCGGGACGCGGCGCCGGTTTCCTCATCTCTTTACCTGCGACGGTCAGCACGAGGGTGACGAAAAGGAAGACGAGGCGCGAAGCGGGACCCCGGGGCACGCGGGACGGCTCCATCTGCTCTCGGACAGCGGCGCCCAGGGCGACGCCTGCAACGCGACGCTCGCGTCCCCCGACTCGTTACTGGCCGATGTACGCCCTTGGAACTTGCTCTTTCTCGCTTTCTCTCCCCGGCATCCTCGCGATGCGGACGCCCTCCACCCTTCTACATTGAAGCGCTACGAATCGACCCACGCGGACAGCCACCCGGTTTCTCTCCTTCCCCACCCGCGGATGCTGCGGATGTCCACCTTATTACTCACACACCTCTTCTGCATCTTACGAAACAATTGAACGTACGACTAAAACTCGCTAGATTGGAGATTAAGATTTTCTTTATAAGTCGTCAATAATCGAAGGCCGTTTGGCGCAGTAATTAGAGTCGTAAAAAAAATTTAATTTAATTTCAATTCATCAAAAATTAATGTTGTCTTTCGAGAGAAATCAAGGCCTTGTTTGCATATATATGTATATATTTGTTTCGCTCTAATACTTTCTCAATTTATCTGATCCAGAAATTTTTAAGCATAGTTTGATGTGAGCCTAATGTTGCACATACATTCATCATTTCCTTGAAACTATATCAGGAGATACGGAAACTCAATTCCTGCTTCATGACGTTGTGGGAAGATCGTTGCTAGAAAGAAATGTGACATAGAAATTTTCTGCTTATTTACATTTCCTGTTCCAAGCGATATTCTTTATTGTCTTTGTTGGTTGATTTTATCTTTCGATACAGCGTACATCGTTGAGATTCCTCGCTTTTATTGCCGTTTCCAAAATACGTATGCAAGTATAATATATAAATATTTTCTTATCTTTGTTTCTTAGATGGCCGATGTGTCGGAGGAAGTGCCGATCAAGGACGCCGCGACGGCAATCTCTCAGGGTAAACGCCACCTCCTGGTGCGCGATTATCACCTTGCAGTAGCCGTTTTAGCTCGTGCCTGCGAACTTCTTGCTCAGGAACATGGGGAGACCGGCGACGAGATGGGTGAGCTCTACCTACTTTACGGACGAGCCCTTCTGGGTCTGGCACGCGAGGAAGCGGGAGTGCTGGGAGGTGGTGTGCCTGGATCCGAAGAAGTCAGTCAAGACGAACAAGAGGAGGAGGAGGAAAACGAAGAGGGGACCATAACGGAAGGCAATCATACGGAAAGTAGCCCGTGCACAAACGGCAAAGAGGGTGATAAGAAAGAAACGGAGAAAGAGGATGATAAGAAAATGACAACGGAGAAAGAAGATGAAGAGCCGAAGGATTTAAAGGACACGAAGACCGAAAAGAATGAAAAAATAGAAGAGTCCGATAAAACGGTCGACAGCAAGAGCGAAGAAAAAAACAAGCAGAGGGAAGAAATTCCTGGCTGTAGTCGAGATCTTGATCTACGCAATGGCGAAGCTTCTGGTAGTGGCATGAACAGAAAAGAGGAAGACGAGGATGGAGAGATGGAAGAAGAGGATGTTGAAAAGGAAAATGATGAGGACGAAATCAACAATCTACAGGTGATTTATCTAAATTAATTACAATGTTAGGAGACGCCGAATTAAGTTATATCGAATACTTTTTTTTTATTGTCGTCGAATTGAGTTATCCAATGTCAATTGCTAATTTAATCGATAACTTAAATTGAATTGATTGTTAATGATTTTAATTAATGTCTAATTTCCATTTCTAGATCGCTTGGGAAGTCTTAGAATTGGCGAAATTAGTGCTAGTAAAACGCGGACCTCCAGGCTGGAAGTTTTTGGCTGAAGCTTACCGCCTTCTGGGTGAGGTCGCGATGGAGGGTAGCAATCATGAGAGCGCGCTGCTCGATTTCGAGGCCTGTTTGAATCTGTTGGAGAAAATGACTCCACGCGATCATCGCGCGATCGCCGAGATCCATTATCAGCTCGGATTGGCGCACGCGATGGCGAATAACTTTGACATCAGCATCGAGCAATTCAATCAGGCGTCTGCGCTGTTGGAAGCGAAGATCGTGCATCTGAAGACTTTGCAGGATAATCCACCTCAATCCGACGATCCCTTCTATACTGTTGAAGGAGAGATCAAGGAACTGCAGGAACTTCTTCCAGAGATCCAGGAAAAAATCACGGACATCAAGGATTTGAAGAAAGAAGCCAATGTGATTAAAGAGATTAAGGAGGAGAGATTGAACGGGTGCTCTAATGAAGGTGAAGCGAATGAGGCTTCTGGAAGTGGTGGTAATAGTAGTAGTAGTAGTACGTCCAAACCCGCCAGCGATATATCGCATCTGGTAAGAAAAAAGCGTAAAGCGGAGGACGAAGAGGAGACCACTTCTCTTTGCAAGAAACCAATGCAGGAAAAGGACGTAGCATGAAAAATACGTATCTGTTTTTCATGATCAGACTAATCTGAACTCTGATAAAATTAAGAAATGTTGATATTTTTCTCGATAATGTAGAAGAAGTATTTGCTGATGTATAAAAACTCAGTGTTTTCTACAGAAATGATAATCTGCTAGTCAGTGAATTCATTTCCAATGTAGATATCAATAGAAAAATCTTTAGATTGCCAGCAAATAATATATGTTTGAAATCTACCACTTAAAATCATCTTTGATATCATAAACATAAGAATTGTTTTATAATTTTGATTTGTCATGTATCCAATAAAAAAAAATATTTTTCTTGATATATCAAATCTTATATCAAACAGTTTTTTTGATAACGGGAAGTATTTACAAATCAATATTTTCTAATGAAGATCATCGAACCAATCATTCTCAACATTTAAATAATCGTCAGAATTCGTCAGAATATCCATATTTTTTACTTTATACTTAAAGTCTCTTTCATTCATGATATTCGTATAAGTTAAATGGTTTTCATGACTGAAGTAACAATTTATATTAATAATATTTAAAAAGATGAATATTACAATTAATAATAATAGAATTTAAAGGAATAAGTCTATAATAATTTTTATCTCTTATATTAGATACAGACACCTGTCATATATTCACAATCATATTAGACAAATTCTGTTGTATCAAAATATGTTAAATTCTCATAACTCGTTCAGGAGAAGCTGTACGAGTTTTGTAGTAAAATTTGAAAATATTCAACGTGTATTTGATTATAATATTTTCTCTGATTTTTGCGAGAAAAAAGACTGTTGTTGAAGCGAGATTTTTCTTTTTAGTTTTATAGAAATGACATTTGAACATCATTTCAATCTCTGATTTATATCCCAGCAAATACGTCAAAGAAACTTTTATATTCCGTTTTATTCAATAATTCATCAGTTTTATTTCGATAATTGATTTGCCGCGATCGAGGTTGCCGCTGAGGTTTCGAGGATGATGTGTGCATGCGAATATATTTTTTGATTTGAAGACATCAGGGAAACTATTGTGGAATTATTGGAAGAGATTTCTGATTAGAATAATTAATCTACTTTGGGCAGAACGATTAGGAAATCTTTTGAAAAGTTGATTTTGAGGTGGCTCTGCGTCAGATTTCTTTGTGCAACCTAATTATCTTCGTCGTTCACTAGATTTCGAAAAAGATCCATGAGCCCAAAGAGACGATTGTTGAAACAAAAGTTGTTCGTTTTCCTAGCAATCGATATAATTTCATAATAAATTCCAGGATTAGGCTACAATATATTTATTCTAGTTAAGCTGAATAGCGGCAAATATGCATAGTACTGTTTTGAACTGTAGATACAAGAATTCAAATAAGAGTAAGTGATTGTTTGTGTACGAATATCACGTAAATAAATGTTGAAGCAATGCTTTTTTTTACATGTTCGCTCCCACCTTTTTTTTCAATCCATTTTGTTTCTTCATACAATACCATATATTTGATGAAGCGATGTTGCGTGAAGATACAAGACCTGTTCTTTTTAGTTGAACTCGCATAATTCATCGGGTTCACGTTAGAAAGAAAAAGAGAAAAGATTAACCGTGCAAGTTGTTCAGTTAAAAAGAAGGCTGTTATAACGTTGGTATATTACCGACATTTGATAACGTTTATTTTTCATGCATCTGGCTTGCAGCTTCTATCTGTCGAGATAGCGTCGAAATCGCAAACGTTGTTAAAATAGGTTATCTTGTTACTGGAAGACATAATTTTCATCAACCTGTTATTACGGATAGATATTTGGATAATTGAAGCAAAAAACGTGCAGTACAGTACTTCCATGTACTATAAGCTTTGATATGACTTTATAAAAATAACGGTAAATTCGATATTTTTAAAATTTATGATATCTATACATGTTATATATATTTTATAGTACTTAGTAATACATATTTGTATATATAACGTATCTATATTTATTTTAGTGTTACATACAAGTATGGATAACGAGCAATACGCAAAGAAACCGAAACTTGAAGAGATTCTTACTGTGAATGAGGGAAAGGCACAGATATTGGTTAAAAACAAAAGGATATTTTATAATCCAGTTCAAGAATTCAATAGAGATCTCAGTATAGCGGTACTAACGATATTTGCGAAGGACAGATTTGACGAAGAAGCGCCGCAGAAAAACAAGCTGGAGAAAGACAATAAAATCGAAACGTCACATGATGCAGAAGGCCAAAAGGGAATTACTATACTGGAAGCTTTGTCCGCGACTGGTTTGCGTAGTATACGATACGCCAAGGAAGTAGAAGGTGTCCGACAGATCGTTGCGAACGACATCTCCGCAAAGGCAGTGGACAGCATCAGGCAGAACGTTTTGCACAACGGAGTTAAGAATTTGGTAACTCCTTATCACGAGGACGCGACGTTGTTGATGTATCAACACAGACGAAATCGCTTCGACGCGGTTGACTTAGATCCGTACGGTTGTCCCTCGATGTATCTGGACGGTGCGGTGCAGTGTGTGTCCGATGGTGGCATACTTCTGGTTACCGCTACCGATATGGCTGTCCTGGCCGGCAACGTTCCAGAAACTTGTTACTACAAATATGGAGCGATATCCATAAAGTCGAAATCCTGTCACGAGATAGCGTTGAGGATATTACTGCAATGTATCGCGTCCTATGCAGGACGTTATGGACGATACATAGTACCGTTATTGTCCATAAGCGTTGATTTTTACATAAGAGTGTTCGTCAAAGTCTTCACGAGCCACGATAAGTGTAAAGAGAACTCCAATAAGATAGGAATGTTTTATCAATGTAATGGATGCGAAAGTATGAACTTTCAGCCGTTAGTGACGAGGAAGACTTCCAATAACTACAAATTACCAAATGCACCCGCAACAGATCAGCTGTGTAAACATTGTCAATATCGGCAGCACATGGGAGGTCCGATATGGCTAGGCCCCTTGCACGATCACGGATTTGTGTCGCGATTATTGTGCAATTTGAATAGCATGGAGTTGGGCACATCGAAAAGAATGGAGGGTGTTCTGACCGTGATACACGAGGAGCTCGACGTTCCTTTATATTATAATCTAGATCGTTTGATGTCTATAGTTAAGTCTCACGTTCCACCGATGTTGATGTTCAGGTCAGCATTACTAAACGCGGGATACAAGGTGTCGTATTCGCATGCGAGTAAAATCTCCATTAAAACGGATGCGCCGAATGATGTTATATGGGACGTCGTGCGCGCTTGGGAGAAGAAGCACCCTGTAAAACGGGAGAAGCTGGCCGAGGACAGCCCAGCCGCGCGGATACTTAACGCCTCGTCCACGACGGATATCTCGCTCGCGATGCATCCTCTCGCCAATCCGATTTCCCGACAGAAGCACTTGTCCCGTTTCCAACAGAACCCCACTGTAAATTGGGGGCCTGGCGTCCGTTCGAGAACTAGGGTCGATCTTGAAAATAAAGCGGAAGATGCAAAAAAAGTGAGAAATCAAAATAAAAACAATAAGAAGAAATCGAGAAAGGAGAGAGAAAAGAAATCTGCTATGGTGGAGCAGCAGATAGTACAACAATGAGCGTGAAGAGTATCCCGTGATTTGTATGCTGGATATATTTTAATACCTTGAACTGATATCCTGAACAGGATCCTGGATAGATTAAAGATAGAAAAATCACAACGAATGGCTTTTATAGAATCATTTATACGTATTGTCAGGGAAAAATAATTTTTTAACAGAGATATACGAGTCACATCCTTATATATTTGTACATTATTGCATATTATTGTTAAGATTGTAAGAAACTTTTGCATTGTTGCAAATAGTACGTCTTGTAATAAAATATTTTTTTTACAAATTCTTTAATTTGTGTGCTATTTTCATTTTTTTTTTTTGGTCAGTTGACCGAATTGTTCAAATGCGATTGGTCAATTCGTTTTCTGTTTTGAGATCTCGGCTAGCATCGTGGATACAAAGGACGCATCCGTTTATGCAGTCGCTGCTGCAGATGTCGTTCGTTTACGCCATCTGCGAAAGCGACTGCAGCGCAGTTTGTYGTTCGTTTACACAGAGATATATCCCAGCTGATCCCAATTCCCAGCGCAGTTACCTCGAAAGTCTTGCTCAGAATGCTCTGTTTGCAGTATTGCATAAACGAACATTTGGATAGTAACGTAAGGCAATTCGATCATACCATGCATTGCTTGTAAAATAATCTTTCTGAATTATATACTTACTTCAAAAGAATTTCTCGTGAGACGAAAATGAATTGGAATGTTTTATCGTGTATGTGATAAATTTTATCACAATAATTGTCAACCTTCGATACTTTCATATGTTCCTGCAGATATATATATATATATATTTCATAATAAATATATATATATAAAATAAATATATACATAAATATATATATAAAATAATAAATATACACACACACACACACACACACACACACACAGCTTTTTAACATATACACTATTATTTTACATTCATTTAAAATGCCAAAGTAAAAAAATGAAATAAACAATATCATATCATCTAGCAATAATAGTTCTTTGTCGGAACTGTTTGATCACACGTCAGAATCTGACTATCACTGTTGATGATTTCCATAGACAATCAATAACATTTAATATTATTTCCATTATGATTTCTAAAAATGAATGTTTTAAATAAATATACTTAAAGATATCATTCACAGAATTAACACCTTTAAATAAAATTCATAGATTAAATATTTTTATGTAAATATGTGAATAAAAAATATTCGTTGCTTATATCAATAAAATTTAATATTTAAATAAAAGTATCTTTTACACAATCTAAAAATTTTATTACATTTTAATTATTTAAATATAAATATATGTGTTAAGAATCTTCTCTTTATTTACACATTGCAAACAATTTTCAATTGGCTCAGTTAAAATTTTACCAGATTTTCTATTGGAAAATACAATCCGAGTAGCTATTCATACAGGTGTCCGCAAGATAAATTTAGATCATATGGTTAGCAGATGAAAGAGCAGTGGATGCATTAACCGCTGTGTAAATGCACCCAAGGCTTTACATATACCCGATTAACATTTCCGATGATATGTAATCTGCTAATTTATGATTACAAACGATACATAACAATTTTAACGTTTTTCCGTATTGGATGTTATCGTTCACGTTATCACTGATATGTATTATCAGTAATATGTGCCATGCCGCTGTATCCTGTCACTAGAGAACGTATGCTTCGTTAAGATAAACAATCTAGTTTGATGAAATATGGCAGCGCAGACTACGGTTTTGAACAATGGTGTAAAGATTCCCGTACTCGGGCTTGGAACTTGGCAGGGAAGCGTAAGTAGCTTAAAATCTTCTGACAGATTCTACGCTTTCAAAGAAAATTGACTTTTTGCATTTAGATTCGTCTCTGGTATCGTCTAGTATTTAACGAAAAAGTCACGGTATCTTGCAATGTTAATGATAACACAATTAAACAACTTAACTGTTTATTAAGCAAGATTTACAATGCTTTTTTACTAGCGTGCTAAAAAACTAAAAAAATATAAAATTTACAGAATATATATAATTTATATTAAAAAAATTTTTTTAATATAATTTATATTTATAATTGTATTTTTTTTTTTAGCTGTTAGCACGTTAGAAGACTCACACTAGTTGCTATAAATAAAAAAAACATTGTGTAAAGTAAACCCTGCTTTAAAAAGCTTGCGATGAACTAACTTTCGTAATTATGAAAAATTATAATCTGTAAATTAAGAGATTATGATGATATTTCGATAGCTTCTTCTTCTCTGGCAAGATAAAGAAATCTGAACACACAGCATCATCAAAATTTTAATTTGAATAATTTAATTTAAATAATAAATAATTTAAATAATTTAAATAATTTTCCTCGTTTTAGGATGATCCAAAAACCGTCGAGCGAGCTGTGCACGATGCTATTGATGCTGGATATCGACATTTCGATTGCGCTTACATATATCAGAATGAAAGGGAAATCGGCAAAGTCCTACGCGAGAAGATCGCGAAAGGGATCGTGAAGAGGGAGGATCTCTTCATTACTACCAAGGTACGTTTGCATTGTTTCCGTTGGAATCCCAATATATTAACAAAATCGATCGTATTTAGTTGTGGAACACGTTCCATAAACGAAACGCTGTGGTACCGGCATGCCGAAAATCCGTGAAAAACTTTGGACTCGGCTACGTAGACCTATATCTGATACACTGGCCCATGTCTTATGCGGTAAGTTCAAACTCTTCTCGATAACTTCGAGAAAGTTACACGAACGCAATCATTAGATAAAAATCAATATTGACCTAGTTTACACCGAGCCTAAATACTTGATACAAACCAGTAACTTTCTATCTTAATAACGATATCAATAACGATAATGTCATAAGTAATCTAATTTATCGAGTACTTGATACACGTACTAATCGGTAAGTTTTCTATTAAATTATCTTACGTTAAGTTTAATTATCGTAAACCAGGTTCCCTTCTTGGCTATTATGTATGCTGAAGGAAATAAATTCTATTCTATTAAATTATCTTAATTTTGGTAATGTATTTAAAGAATGATGTACTAAACTGGTACAATATGCATTAAAATAATTGATTAAATACACATATCATGTATCATTAAAATTAAGATAATTTAATAGAATAGAATTTATTTCCTTTAGCATACATAATAGCCAAGAAGGGAACCTAATTTACGATAATTAAACTTAACATAAGATAATTTAATAGAAAACTTACCGATTAGTACGCGTATCAAGTATTCGGTAAAGACTAGATCATTATGACATCATCGTTATTGATACGTTTACAAAGATTGATCGCGTTTGCGAAAGAAGAAAATATCGCGCAATGCAAACATTACATCGCAAACGCGTTTTGCATGACGATGGAAATTAAAATGGCGAGCATTATTCCTGCTTACGTCACGATTATTTTAGGAAAATGCTGACGGAATAATACCGGTGGATGAGAATGGCGATTTGATGTTTGGACACGAGGATTTCCTTGACACGTGGCGCGGCATGGAGGAGTGTGTGAAATTGGGTTTGACAAAGAGTATTGGCCTCAGCAATTTCAACTCCGAGCAAATCGATCGCGTGTTATCGATCGCCCAAATAAAGCCGGTAGTGAATCAGGTGGAGTGTCATCCGAATCTGAATCAGAGGAAATTAAGGGATTTCTGCGCGAGACGTGACATAGCTATCACAGCTTACAGCCCTTTCGGTTCGCCTGATCGACCTTGGGCTAAACCTGGCGATCCGAAGATTGTTCTCGATGCACCAGAAATTGTAAATATCGGCGCCAAGTATGGCAAAACTCCCGCGCAAGTTATTTTGAGATACTTGGTAAGACGTGCTATTATTAATTAACACTGATCGCTCTTTAATGACATAATCCTTGGCCGACTTAGACAGCTTTCCTTCGCGAAAATACCGAGACATCAATCATTGTCGAAATAAACAATGGAATAGAAAGAACAAAATTTCGCAAATTCTAAAGTTAAATGAACGATAAAACGACGTTCTTCAATTAATTTTAGATGAGGTTTACTTAAAAAAATCTTAATTAGAAGCGTAATTAAAAAAATACGTGAGAAAAATTGGAAAATGAAAATTAATGATTTTTTAACAAAGAAAAATCGACTTTAAATTGGCCAAACAAAACTTATCATTAAGAGAATACCCATTGATTTTAAATATTAATTGAATAATTCGGCAATAATTTCTTATGAACAGGTTGACATTGGTACTATACCAATCCCAAAATCATCTTCAAAGAAGCGTATCGAACAGAATATCAACATTTTTGATTTCAAGTTAACTCCGGAGGAAATTGCTACAATCGACAAATTCGATTGCGGTGGACGCGTAGTGGATTTCGAAGAGTATACTATTATTTAAAAAAAAAAAAAAAGACTCAGTAGATTTCGAACTAAAAAATTTTCTATTTTTCAGATTAAGAACACATAAGGATTATCCTTTTCACTTGGAATTTTGACGGCGAGTATCTGGCAAACATCTCTTACATTTTTTATGCAATCCAGTCGTCAAGAACACGATATATAATATCGGCAATATGCAATATTATATGCAATGACACACAGTTACGGAATAAATTCTATATTTGTGCTTAATCGTATTCTTTCAATCTCTTCTTTATTCTCGATCACTCCTTATCTTTGAATAGCCGAGACTTCATAAACTGAATTCCCCCCCCCCCCTGTTTCCCCACTATTTTTCAATTGCTCGATTACGCATACGCAGAAAGTGACGCTGAAAATGACTGGCAATATTATGGATACACGAACGACGATTGCATATGAAGCATTCCGTAACGTTACATGAATACATGTAAGCGATGATTAAAGAGAAAGTTAATGATGAAGTGAATGACGATGAATCGAGATTAGAGGTACTTCGATTATTTCGATATTTATTTCTAAACGATACTAGTTAACATACATTTCATAAATGTATTGTCATAATTTCTTGTTACCAATTAATTACGAGATGCGCATCAGTATGCACACAATAGCGTATCATAAGTATTACAAAATATTTCTTTATCGCAGCATTATTATCTAATCTACAATTAAATATAAATGTCTCAGCAGATCGTTGGACATCAAGAAAATGACAAGTAATGCTGTTATTGAGCTTTATCTTGTAATACTTGTTTCATTTACAATAAAAAAAATAGATAAAGTTGTATCGAATTATGTAACGTCCATCGAATAAATAGCAATGTGAATGGATTAAAAGCAGTCACTGCGACATATGCCGAGCGTGTGGAATCATAGTCGAGAGTGAACGTTAATATCGTGCTGTGGTAAATAGAATTTGTCACGTCATATTATACGTGCGTGAGACGGATTTTCTTGTCTCTAGACAGCTCGAAATATATTTTCGTAATTCTGTCAAAAATCGACGAACTCATTGCACATTTTGAAGTTGTGAAAATTGTAAGAAATTGTAGGAAATTGTAACGCTTAAATTGTAAACAAAAATTATATATGTTAATTTATGTTAATCATTTAGTTTAAGAAATTAGTAAATTATATAAATATTATTTAATTTAAAAAGTGCAGTATGACATTTCTTAATTTTGAAGTTGAATTCAAGTAAAGCTGCCCAACTGTTCGATATAATGCTGAGACATACACACATATGTATTTGATCGATTTTCTGATCAGTTTATATCTCTTTCTCTCACATATATGCATACGCACACATAAAACTATTACTATATTTGACATGAGGCGTTGCCTCTCTCGATCCTACATTGTGTATGTGCGTTCAGTTGCTATTTATGGGATGACTTTATTGGTGACCAGCGTTTCGAGATAAAAGAGAATGTAGTTTATTCATTTCAGTATTTTCATTTTCAGATAATAATTTTTACGGCGCAACACGCAGTACTGTTACGTCTATCGATATCGTGAGTTGCACTTAAATCAATTATCTGCAGTGGACACCAATTATCTCCAAGGACACTGTTGCTGGTCATTTCCTCTGACGGCCTTACACACACTGCTTCCTTCTACTTATTCATCTGCCGGTGATAACAATGGCTAATATTCCGATAATTACATTCTCGAATGGACACAAAATGCCGATGTTAGGCCTTGGAACTTACAAGGTATATGTTTCGTTAATGAACAAAAGAAGTATACGAATTACATCATCATCATCATGGATCGATATTCACAGTCCGTTTTTATTTTAGCCGGTTCTACAATAGAGTCCTAAGTCATAAATTATAAGAAATTGACCAATTACAGTCGAATGTGAGGAGAATAATCGGTTATGAATGATCATTTTTTTGTGATTTACGATTTACGACTCTATTATAGAACCGGTCTTAAGATCGTCTTAAGTAATGTTTTAAGACGCTAATAAGGCTCTGTGATTGGCTTATGACTGTACTTAAGATGTTCTTAAATATAAGACTATGAATATCGGCCACAGATTGCGTCATTTACGCACGTTTTATTTGAATTTCAAAGTCGACGAAATTATTGCAGAGATATATTTTATGAAGTCATGGAAATTGTAAGATACGTTTAAATTGTAAACAAAAATTACATATATTGATATTGAATATTATATTAATTATTTAGTTTAAGAAATTAGTAAATTATATAAATATTATTTAATTTAAGCAATGTAATATGATATTTCTTAGCTTTGAATTCAAGTAAAGCCAGCTAGCTAGTTGTTCTATATAATGCTCAGAACATACACATATGTACTTGATCGATTTTCTCATCAATGTAGTTCATATTGTTCACATATTGTTCAAACGTATTCATGGCGAAATGGAAATCAAGCGATCGATCTTATCGCGTACGCATTTTCCACAACAATCTGCATTAATTCTATTTATTTTATAATATAACTACGATTTTTATTTAATATTTTTACCAAGAGTTTTATATATATTTTATATATATTTTTTTTTTGCTAAATCTGCACCGAGCATGATTTATATTTTCTTCTTTTTCATTTTTGGGAAAAAACAGTCCCAGAAGGGGGAAGTGAAGCAAGCTGTTAAAGACGCAATAGATCTTGGATATCGTCATATTGACACAGCTTTCTTTTATGGCAACGAGAAAGAAATCGGGGAAGCCATCCACGACAAAATTGAAGATGGTAGCGTGACCAGGGAGGATCTATTTATTACCACAAAGGTGAGATCAATATGATTGAAATACGAATATTTAGAATTTTAAATAATTTATCTTTTATAAGAGACTTAATAAGTGTAATAATTTAAATTAAATATTCGTTTTATAAATTTAATTATTTGTTTCTTTGCAGCTGTGGAATGATGCCCACAAAGAAGAGCAAGTTGTTCCGACCTGCAAAAAATCATTAGCTAATCTCGGTTTGGATTACGTGGATCTCTATTTAATTCATTGGCCATTAACATTTAAGGCAAGTGACATTAACGTAAATCAAAGATTTTAAAAAGAAACTTTTATTTTTCTAATTATACTCTGATGTCAATATTTTATTGAAATTGTAATGAATAACATTGAAATGTTACTGAATTACATATTAAAATCAATTGACCCATTTTTTATTTTATTTCATCATTTCATTATTTATAATTGAAAAAGATTATAAAGTTTAGTAAAATTCAAAATGAAAATCAATGCGATAAAAAATTATTTAACAAAATTTATCAAAATTCAGTATTATATATAAATAGATTAGAATGATAGTAGTCCAAGTAAGTCCTAAAGAATATCAGGTTAATTCCTGAATTAATTATTACACAAAATTAAACAAAATATTCCCAAAATATGATACATTTTATCTTAGAACCTTTGGATCGCCTCAAAGAATTATTAAAACACTGAAGAGAGATGAAAAACCTTATAATGTTGCGCCCTTTATTCTGTGTGATTTCTTATTTATGAAAAACAGAACTTTGCTGCGTCTATTCAGCAATGCCGCATACTATTCCCAGGTGTGAACAACTTTAATTTGTTCGATATGTTTCAACATTGCAGCAACATTTTTATTAATTGTCTTTAGGATTCATAGTATTTCAGCATATTTTATTGTACAACTTTCATTAATAAATCTGTAAAAATATATTTTTTTTTCATTGCTTTTTATTACTTTTTCATTACTTTTAATAATTATCTTTAGAATTTATATTTTGATTTGAAAAGTTATTTATACTGAAATAATTGAACAATATTTCATTCATTTTCATTTCTCATTTTAACGATTTCAGAACTGCTTTCAATGATTTCAGCAAATTATTATCCACCAAATATTACTCATCAGAATATTCTGAGCACTCCAAGAAGTTATTACATATGTAATTGCATAACATTATCTAATAATAAAAAATTTATTGTAAAAGCTGGATTTAAGGAAAAAATACCTGAGTTCTGTTGAATTCTATGGATGCAGTTATGAACAGTATTTATAGCTACCTTTCAATGACGTTATGAATGATTGTATTAAATTTTTATTTACGAAGGAATGGAATGTCATCCTACGATGTTTCAACTTGCAATATTTATTTATTAAAAGGAGTATCTCTTGCAGGAGGGGATTTCAAAGGTTTCAGATTTTAATGCCTCAATCGAAGCGGATGTTCCTATCGATTACTTGGAAACATGGAGAGGAATGGAAGAGTGTGTTCACCAAGGCTTAGCTCGCAGCATCGGAATCAGTAACTTTAATTCCGAACAAATTATCCGTTTACTTAAATCAGCTAAAATCGCGCCAGTCAATAATCAGGTAAGCGGTATTAAATCCTTTCATGATTGTTGCATTTCTCTGTCAAATTTGTATTTTTGAGCGAATTAATTTATATTTTTTCAATGAATTATTTTTCTATTTCTTATATATTTTCAAAACATTTTTAAAAAGTTAAAAGGTTTAACGTTACTTATTGCATTAATGCTGCAAAACTCATTAATATTGAGAATATTTATTATAGATTGAAGTTAGTATAAACATAAACCAGGAGAAATTAATAGATTTTTGCAAAAAACATCACATTACGGTAACTGCTTATTCTCCTTTGGGACAACCCGGAAATCCATTGATCACCGACAACAAATTAGATAATCCTGTAATATTGCAACTTGCAAAAAAGTACAGTAAGACGCCAGCGCAAATAGCACTTCGATATGTGGTATGTAACAAAAAATTGGCCATTTCTTTCCTATTTATTAAGTTTATATATATATATATATATATATATATATATATATATATATATATATATATATATAATTAAGAGAAATGTACAGTTATATTTTATTTTTATAGTTTCAACACGAAGCTGCACCAATACCCAAGTCTGTAACTAAAAGTCGAATTAAAGAAAACATGGAAATTTTTGATTTCACGTTAACATCCGATGAGATGAACGCTATACGTAAACTTGGTACTGGAGAGAGAGTAGCAGGCCTTTCCTTGTAAATATTAAAATATGCAAAATAATTTACATTTTATCATGTCTTCTTCTAAATATGAATATTTTGTGGGAAAATCTTGAGATTTTTAAAATTTTATTAAATAACATTTTTTTTCTTTGAACAATGAATAAATTTTAATTTTAAATGATCTGTAATTTGTGTCAGAATTTAAGACAGAATTTTACATACAATTTTACATGCCATGTAATGTGAACTATTTGAAAAGAATCGAGAAATACATACATTCTTTTATAAAAGATATATTAAAATATATTAAAATATATCTGAGACAAATCATAGATTATTTAAAGCTTTGAAGAATAATAGACATTAAAGATTCGAATTACGTGACACATTATATTTAGATTGTTGTTTGCATATTTATATTTTTTCTAACAACTTTTTTTGTTTCTATGTTACAGTGCGAAGAATTTCAAATACTATCCTTTCAGCATTCCGTTTTAAATCAATATAATAAGGGAAAAGAAAAGAGAGAGAGAAAATAAAGATAAATTTTATATATACAGACATGAAAAAAAAGAAAAAGCTTTGAAGAAATCTATACATATGTATAATACTTATTTTAATATATATTTTACTTAAAACTTACTTTGTCTGAAATAAAATTTAAAAGATTTTCAAACGTTATAATAATTATTTCTTCTTTTTTTGATAACCTAAATAAAACAATGATTGGGAAATATATTGATTAAACACCGCACGACGTTTCTCGGAATTCATATAATATCAATAATATCATGAATTTAGAAGACAGGAAATAAGTCGTAACATCGTAAATAATCATATTAGTATCCCCTTTAAAAGCGCATGTTCCCACGACGGTGTTTGAAACTCGCTCGACCCTTGGTCTAATCAATTATTGGATGCTGCGAAAAATTTCAAGGTCTGGGCCAAGACCACTCATACGAATTTTTTGTCCGCTCTGTACGACACGTAATATGTTATAACATATCCGAAATACTATAAAGCACGTTTTAATCTGCACTCAAAAATCTCAAGTGTCGCAATGTTTAATAAATCGAGATAGCAACTTCTGGCGGAAAATCCCATCACCTTGAAACCTCTTGTTTCGATTATATCAATGTTTACAAAATAATTGCCATTTTTGCGGAATATCATTTGAATCGTATTACTCACCCGAAAATGTTTTAATTTAATTTTTATTAACAAAGGAGATATTTAAAAAATTTTGAGAGTATTTTATTTGTTTTTGCAATTACACGTCGTGCTAAAAAGAATCAATCATTAAATCAATATCCTTGAAATTAATAATAGTTTTATATATTTTTCTTTCATGAAAATCTTCATTGCATTTGCTCAAGATGTCTAGATTAAACGACGGATATTTTATAAATCTTGAGACTAAAAAATTTGGAATTAGTAAAATAAAATATTCACCAAATTTTTCTTTTAGGAAAATTTTCGATATTTATTCAAAAACTGTAGGATCTGTGCTACGCATATTATTCAACTACGCCTGAAAAATTTAATAAAAGGATGGAAAAGTACAAAGTATTAGAACAGTTGTCGCAGTAATTAAAAAATTAAGTATAATATATTTCGACAGTTTCGCTGTATAATTGCCAAATCATCAACTTTGTTCAGCCGTTTTATTAAACGCTATATTACTGTGAATGAAACTTTGTTCTTCCGTTAAGGAGTCGTTGAGGGCTTGATTCATTGCTCCAAATATCCTAAACGGTCGCTGTAACTTTCCATGGTGCCGGATTGCAGGCGAATTCAACCACCACCATGCAATCATTTGAATTAGTATTGTTACTGCTGACACGTTGTGTTACGTGTCATATCGTTATTGTGTAAAAATTATAAGACGCATAGTTCTATGAAAGTTAAAATTTCTATATTATAATTTTTTTTTAAACAAACGCAGAACGATAAAAATTGCGTGTGCAATCTGATATATTGTATTAATTTCATGTATCAATTGAGATATAAAAACGATAAAATAAAAACGATAACTGCGTTAAAAATCAATAATTGCATTAATATAAAGTTAAGCACGTAAATGATTAATATTCAGCAAGTTGAATATCGCTTCGGTGGATTGTGAAAAATTTTTGTGCGATGCGTTGCGAAAAAATCTCCAATCCGGCATAGGCGCGTTTGTAGTCGAAATAAAATCAATTTTGCCGTTGGGGATCTAGTCTTCTTAGGTGGGGACGTTTATAAAAGGGACCGGTCAAGGCGAAGCTGCCAGTATTACATCTCAGGCCGCACTCGTGATATCTACGTGACAGCATCCGTAAACTTTTGAACGTATTTTTTCTATAATTTTCTTCTTTTGCCGGTGACACGTAAAAATGGTCCTGAACGCACCGAAAGTGAAATTTTACAATGGCAACGAAGTGCCGATTTTTGGTCTGGGCACGTGGAAGGTAAATTTCTTTTCTCGCATTTTCTTAATCCGCCATTTGATCTAGAACATGCATCATGTTCTAGATCAAACAGATCGAGAATCTTTTTCTTATAATTTCGTCATCGGGTTTTGTAAAAATTGTGAATGATGCATGTACAGATTCTATTTTGTATTTTCACATAAATAAAAAGATGCAGTTTTGGTATTGGCAAAACTTATTGAATTAAATTATCCTTGTTTTCGTCAAATGAAACGACAGATGTAATTAGAATGGAATTTTTTATGGAACTATTGGTTATGCTTTATAATAAGACAAATTTTATTCTGTCAAGGAGAGATTCTGACATTAAAACAAGAGACAAGAGAAGATAAGAAAATCTCTGTGAGATTTTTCTGGCAAAAAGGTTATCAAAATTTATTCAAGACTTTGATACATATTGCATATTATTGTTGCGCATATTGCAAAATATCTATAATATCTATGTATATAATATGTATAAAATGTCTTACTGAGGAATTATTTCAATTTATATATTCAGTAAATTTACAGCGTGAATTTGATTAAATTATAGGGACAAAAAATAATAAAATAAGATATTATAGAATTGAAAGAGAATTATCATATAATGCCTATATCTTATTACCATTACTAATACTTCATATTCTAATTTTAAAATAGAATTAAAATTATTTTTGAACTCATAAAACGACAATCTTATCTTAAAATTCTAGAACCTTCCAACGTCATTAGTTGTTAGAGCTGATAGGCTGTAAATGACAGAAATAACAAATATCTTATGCAATCTTATGCAATTATTCAAGGCAGTGCTGTACATAGTATAACAAAAATTCTAGAACTGAGAGGATAAGATAGAAAAAATATATTCAAATTGACAGAAGAAACCAATTTAATAAATATTTCTGCACATGCATATATTTTATTTTCTAATATATTTTATTCGATTACTTAATTTTTTGTCTATTTTTCTTTATTTCTTATTTTCATAATTTTGCCTCAATATTTAAAGTCTTTTCTTTTGAAGTTATATTACGATAATTTTTTGTGACCTTTAGTGATATTTTTGCTTCGTCACCTAAATTATGTATTTTTTATCAGTTCAAGTCTAAATATGTTATGCAATCGACTATTCAATAACAGATTACTTAACATAACTTGAATATTGAAAATCATTATTATATATATCATTCAAAATTATCAAAGTAATGTAATTCTCAAATGTGAAATCATTTAAAATCATTTATGAAATAATTTTTGATTTACGTTAGGATTAATTTTAATTTCTATTATATTATAGAGTCATAGTATCTATTTCTTTAGAGTTCTTTAGAGAGAGAAAGAAATAGAGAGAGAGTAACAGAGAGAGAGAGAGAGAGAGAGAGAGAGAGAGAGAGAGAGAGAGAGAGAGAGAGAGAAATAATATGCAAAGATGACATTAAATATTAAATACTCTTGCAGACTTTTCTTGAAAGAGTCGATTTTAAAATGATCATCCCTAATAAAAATTTTTCTTAGAATTCTTTATATAATTTTTCAGAATTTATACAGGTAATTTTATAAATTTTTGCAAAATTTCTCAGATTTTTTAATTTCTTAGACTTAAAACACTTTCAGAAATACTAAGAAATATTAAGAAAATCTACATCTTTTCTAGAATTCTTCATATATGTGAATTTTGAAATATTTGAAGATTTCTTAGTCTACAATTTGAAAAAAACTTATAAAATCTGATAAGATACTTTTTCAGAAATCTTCATAAATTTATAATATGATGAATTCTTAAAAAAAAAATATAAGATATAGAATTTTTTTTACCAGAGAAAGATTAAAATTTAGTTTGATTTCATTTCAGTCTAAACCAGGAGAAGTTACACAAGCTGTAAAAGATGCCATTGATATCGGCTATAGACACATTGATTGCGCTCATGTTTATGGCAACGAGAAGGAAATCGGTGCTGCTATCCAAGCGAAAATTGCTGAGGGTGTCGTGAAGAGAGAAGATCTGTTCATCACCAGCAAGCTGTGGAATACCTTCCATAGGCCCGATCTGGTTGAACCAGCCCTTAAAAAAACGCTAGCCGATCTTGGTCTCGATTACATAGATCTCTATTTAATTCACTGGCCATTTGGATATAAAGAAGGTGAGGAACTTTTCCCTACAAATCCTGATGGTACCACTGCTTTGAGCGACGTAGATTACCTCGATACTTGGAAAGCTATGGAAGCTGCGCTGTCCAAAGGTCTGGCAAAGAACATCGGTGTCAGTAATTTTAATTCCGAACAGATTACCAGGCTACTGAAGAATGCAACGATTAAACCTGTTACAAATCAGGTAATAAGATTTATAATAATTAAAATAACTTCCTGACAATAATTAATTTTTACAGTTTAATCTAATTATGTTACGCATGATATATAATTATGTGACTTAATAATTATGTGTAATATGATATATAATTATGATACATAATTATGTATGATAATATAAACATCATTTGGAAATACAGGATATTATTTGGAAGGTCAAAAATTTAACAATACCTAAATGGATTCTGCTCTTTTATGTTTATCGACTTTGTGATTTATACATTAAGAATACATACAAAAAAATACAAGCAATTATAACAGCTTCTATTGACATTTTCTTTACATTCATTTTTGTGTTATTTTAGATTGAATGTCATCCATATTTAACGCAAAAAAAGTTGTCAGACTTCTGCAAGGAAAGGAACATCCTTATTACAGCGTATAGTCCACTTGGATCACCAGACAGACCATGGGCGAAGCCAGACGATCCAAAATTGTTGGATGATAAGAAATTAATTGAGCTTGGACAAAAATACAACAAAACACCTGCACAAATAGTTATTCGTTATCAAGTATGTTGTGTACGATGTTAATATCTCAGTCGTATTTTTTAATAAATTAAACGTAATAGTAGTAGCAGTAGAGTAGTAGCAGCGAGTGGGCCTGAAATAAAAGGCTCTAGTGTCACCTAGATCTAAAAGTTCCTCTGTGACCTCGCTGGTTAACAAGGCTAGCAGTTCCAGCCTAGTGTTCGACACCAGGCTTTAAAAGACTACTCACCCTCTTTACTGCTAGATCTTTGATCTCGAAAAACGCCCTAGAATCTATATCTTTTTTACAAGAGGAAGCCTAAGGCAGCGGCAAAGGCTGTCTTCGCTCTTTTTTTCGCATAATCAGCAGTCCTTTTTGCTCGACAAAGCTGAACTTGTATGAGTGATTTCTGAGGGTCACGTAGCCCATGAGGAGGCCAATGCCTATTTTCAGTTTCTATCTCTTTCCGCCTCCATCTGAGGTTTCTTAACTAAAGAGCATTTACGGGGAGGAAAAGGAAGAGGGGGGAGGGGGGATTGTTAGCCCCACGCCCAATCCTCTTCCTTTATCTGGGTATTTTGTTATCTCCTTTGGTACCTCCATACTAAAGCTTCCAATATTACGGATTAAAATCCATATGTGCGGAATGTGTGGATTTAAACTCACGACCCCTCACTTACGAATCTTCATGAATCACTCTCACACGAAGCTACATAACATCTGCAAATTAAACGTATATTGAATATAATTTAATATTTTAAAATTATATTTACAAAATATAACATTTAGCTTGACTATTGATAACTTGATGTACTGGTAATACATTAATACGAAATAACTATTTGCAGTTGGATCGCGGCCATATAGTGATTCCCAAGTCAGTTACTAAGTCACGAATTGCTCAGAACAGTGAGGTATTTGATTTTAAGCTTTCACCCGAAGATATTGCTTATATTGACACTTTTGATTGCAACGGAAGAATCTGTCCATTGGATGTGTAAGGACTTATTAGTTTATCATTGTCATTTATAAAGAAACAATATTTTATATGAATTATAGAATATAGTATAATAATGATATCACGTTGCGATATAATGTTTTTTTTGTTTTAGGGCGAAAGCCAGTCCCTATTATCCATTTAATATTCCATTCTAAATAATTGGAATGAGCAAGTGAGGATATATCTATGTTTGTGTCTTCTACTAAATTTTTTGCATTAAAACATATTTTTGAATTACTAGTTTGTGCATTTATAAATAATATTGATTTTTCTTTACACATACAATATTTCCTTATGATGTTATTTTTATAAACGTTAAAGTTAAATACATTCTCGTTATTGTTTTTCAAAATATTAATTTTTTATATAAAAAATTTCATTATATAAAAATTTGTGTGTTAAAATAAAGAATTTTTACACTGCATATAACACGAGTTTTTTTTATTAATTGACAAACATTAGAGTATTATATTGCTACGATAAATTATTTGGTTTCGTAACCACAACGCTCACAAAATTTCTCATTGTTATTGCTGTTATTAATTTCTAATTTCAAATGCGGCATCCCTGAAGATAAATCTTATCTAACAACTTAACACTGCAACACTCCTGTATAGCGTGATCAATAATTCTCGTCAGCATTATCTTTGCAATCATATTTGCACATATTAATTTGCATGCAAGCGTCATAAAAGTCACAGTACTCGTCGCATGTTTTATTAGGATGATATAACGCCAAAGATTGTGTTAATTGTTTAAGTGATTGCAATACACCTAAAAGGTGCGTTTACAGACTTTTGGGTTTTCGCACAAGAACATGTGATGACATATAATCATACCATTTCGTATCAAAACATACTCGATCAAGAGAGTAGATCAAGTTTTCACGATGATGATCATTGCCTTCTCTCGAGAGCGAATCAAGTATGCAGAGGTTCCGTTTCTTTTTGTTATTTTTTCGTATTAAATTTTCTTATTTTCTGTTTACGTAGGTAAATGAGCGAGTATCTTGAGTTGAATAGCCGTCATGTGAAAATTTTGAGCACCATTCGATTTTAACGTATCAGATTGCTGTAGCTCGGACCTTCGAATTAAACATATATTCATGCACACATAATGTGTCCTAAATCATGTAGACAAATCATATCCTTTATCATATCCTTTAAGTTTTTAGGAGCTTTCCATTTTAAATGAACAATTGTTGACGCATTATTGGGAAAATGAATTTCTACTCTTTCAATTTTATGACGACTGATACAGCGACTCGCTTGTAGAATTGATAAAGTATTGTCAAAAAAGAAAAAAATACTGATAGTTCTGAGAAAAGAAAGAAATACTGATCGATAATTAGAATCTCTTTGGAGAAGGGAGAATTCTGGCGTGGACATCTTTGGTTCCCTTCTACTAGATTACAAAAAGAAGAAGGTGAGGGCGAAACATTGCTGAATGGTTTCTTCGTAGCAGTATTTCATACCGCATTTTCTGTAACTATCGATATTAGTAAAATCATACATGCCAAAAATAAAGTTTCATAACGACAATGAAGTTCTAATTCTCACTCTGGACACATAGAAGACATATTTCTTCTTTCACGTTTTTTCAATCAAAATTTGATCTAGATTTGTGTAGTATTTTGTGGAAACATATATATAAATATATGTGAAAATCATGATAGTATTTCGTGGAAACATATGTAGAAATATATGTGGAAATTGTAGATAATATATGTATAAATATTATCTTGTACATTTGCCAAACGAAAATTTATTTCTTGTTTAAATGCAGCTTTTACATCAATAAGATTCAATTAGATTGTTCTCGACAAATGAACATAAGACATAATTAGAGATTTCACCAAATTATTTTTTCTATATCTGCAAGGTGTCCGATAACTATTGACAAAGCATTCGTGCGCATGTAGAACGGACTAAACTGACAATGGCTACATTTACACCATGCGACCTGACCTATGCCGTTACTTATATCCTGAACTAATGTAGGTCAGTATCGAAACATTTACATCGTGTAGATTTATGGATACTTTTGAATTAATAGGTAGCATTTGATCCTCATATGAACGCTATCTATCATTTGACATTTGAACAAGATACTGGTATACCCAGTAAACGAAAATGAAAATGGACAGAAATAGATTCGTTTTGTTCRTGTCAAATCCAGATTCTGATCTTTTGAATCCATTTCTATCCAATTAAAGTTTCCGAATTTTTTTAAARCCATTTTAATCCATATGAAGGGATAAAAACAAAGCGATTCTTATTCTTTTCAATTCAAAAAAATATGCAGATCGTTATTCATTTTAATCTATCACGCGGGATTAAAACAAAATGATTTCTTTTTAAATCCAAAAGAAAGTTACTTGGGTCATACAATTCATTTTAATTCTTGACATAGGATTGAAATTATGTAAATACTATTTTTTCAATCCATATTTTGTTCAAATAAATTAAAATGGATTAAAATTTTCATTTCAATCCATTTTTGTTTGCTGGATACTTATGCCTTTAGATCTAACTTTTTTCAGATTACCGCCATTTACACGTTATCTCGTGTAACAGTCTACAGCCTAAGAGAGGTCAGGGATCGTGAAAAAGTTACCCAACCCAAACAAATGCACAATTGTTTACATCGTTGTAATCTATCGTGTTTGGGTGAAATATTGAAGATAAGTGGCGTCCTAAAGACATGGTGTAAACGTAGTCAATGTTGAAAAGTCTTGTATCATTTTGCGATTTTCGCAATCGTTAACGAGAAATTAATTAGAGATGCAATCAGTCATAATTGTGATTACTAGGCGCATTGGCGCACGAGTTGTTTTCTACAAGCGATTTTCTCGTCGCGCGCTTGCATTTGGCGATAGATCGGACGTATACGCGCTAATTTGGCGATCTTTAGTAATTAATTTCTCGTTAGAACTTTTCGATTCAATTTAGTCCGCTCTACCTGTACATGAGCGCTTTGTCAGTAATTATTGAATACTCTGTATATCTTATATTGTTGATAACGTCTTAGTTAATAAGTTGGAAGTATTTTGAATATTTCAATAATATTATCGTTTTATATCATCGTAATGTTCAAAATTTTCCAATACCATAAAAAAACTTACTGGACTGAAGGACATGTAAATGTGGTGCGATAATAAAACAATGTGCAACTTTTTACATTACAAATGTTATATACATGTTTCGGGTAGTGTCGCCATATATTCTAGTTTTGCGATAAGAAACGCGTAAAAACATTATTATCTTTAAATTCAAGGAAAATAAAACTGTGAGGATTTAAACAAGATAAAAAAAAAGTATTTTAAATCGTAAAATATTTAAATTGGTAAAAAAATTTAACAATCTTGTACATGAGACATGTATTTTATTTCACAGAACTTTTTATTTATACAATCATTTTCTTTGCTCATTTTCATTCTTTATTTTTACAATTTTTTCTCAATACAATTTTTCCTTCCAAAATTCTTCTTTTCACGCGATTCTTGTAGACACTAAAATGATATAATTAATTAATAGAAATAAATTTGATAAATTTTGACATATTCTGGTAAATGATGTTTATTAAATTCAGCACAACGTTTCGACTAGACGCTTTCTGGTTCTTATCAAATGTTTCTGCAACCAATAATATAAAAATAATACAATAAATAATATTAAAGAATACTATAAAAATCAGTCACATGTCAAATAATTGTATTTTGCATCCGTGTTAGATGGCACGTCCGCATTAAACCACGCATAACAGGCGACTGAGACCAGAGATTATTTTTCGTTATTGTAAAATTAACGGTGTTATGTTATTATTTTGTCATAAATATGATTTAGATTATCTGTGTCTTTCTGTAAGTTTAAGCTTTTGTTAATTTTTTAAAATATTTTTTAATAAAAAACATCTCGGCTATCTCTCTTTTTCTCCTGTTTCTCTCTCTTTGTGTAAAATACTTGATTTATCCCATTTAAAATCATGGTTTGCAGACAATCTGTGGTTAGTAACCACCGAATAATTACCTAACGAATTCTTTATACTGTTCATATGTTCTTTAACTCGTGTCTCAAAATGTCATTTCGTCTGTCCGATATAAACTTCACAATCTTTATCTCCAGCGAGCGAATTTTGAGTTATGTAGATTACTCAATACTTCGAAAGATGTAAAGAAAGTGTACTGTCCAAAGGTCTGATGGAAAGCATCGATAATTTTAATGAGCAGATCACCAGATTATTCGAGAATGCAACAGTTCGATCTGTTTCAAATCAAGAAGATAAATCAAGAATAGCAATAATAGGAAGAAACTTGCTAATAGTAATTACTTTTTAGTTCATAATTGTACTAATGTTAATTTACTAATTATTTTGAAATAAGATATTATTTAGAGAATCAAAAGTTTGATAAAATGTAAAAAAAAATCCATTTCTTATATTTAATTTAGTTTTTTATTTGTATATTTTACACAGAGAATATGCATGTGTGCATATGTGTGTGTGTGTGTGCGCGCGCGCGCGCACACAAATGTAAAGAATTACCTTTTTGACACTTTATCATTTTTGTGTTATTTTAGATCATCCATACTGATTCAAAAGAAACTATCGGTTTTTATTAAGGAATAGGGCAATTATAGGGCAAGTATTACAGCATATACAGTTCACTCAGATTAACAGAAAGACCATGAGTCAAGGCCAGATAATTCAAAATTATTGGAAAGATTAAGATAAGAAATTAGTTGGACTTGGACAAAAGTACAATAAGATATCTGCACAAATATTTTTTCATTATCAAGTGTCATCATTAAGATATTAATTTTCAAATAATTTTCGATAAATTGTGTTTATAAATATATAATTACAAACTTTTAAGTTATATATAAAAAATTCGCAATATTTAGACAATTAATAGCTTAATATAGTAATAATATATTAATACGAAATTAATAACTTTGCAAGTGAGTCGTGAGCTATATAGTGATTTTCAAGTCAGTTACCAAGTTATGAATTGCTCGGAACATGGAGGTAATTCGACTTTAAATTTTCATTTGAAGATATTGTTTATAGACAGTTTTGATTGCAATAAAAGATTTTATTTAATAGTTTGATAAAAATTTATTATTAATTTTCCATTGTTATTTATAAAAACAATATTTATATCAATCATAGGATATATGAGATAATAATTACATTGAGATATATTAATGTTTTTTTTCAGTTTTAATATTCAGATTTCTCTCTCTCTCTCAAATGTTTTTGTTATTAACATTTCAGTTCAATATTCCATTCTAATTAAGTGACCAAGTGAAGCTATGACATAATTAAGTGAGCAAGTGAGACTATGATGTATCTACATTTGTTTTCTGTAAACTTTTTGCATTAAAATATATTTTTAAACAGTTATTAATTTAAGCATACATAAATAATATTATTTCTTTTTTATAATATATATTTATAATATTTTTATAAACATTTAAAAAATAAGAATATTCTTATCGCTGTTTTTTAATCAATTTGTTTATATAAAATCCAATTAGATCAAAATCTTGTATGTACATGCTGAATAAAGGAATTTTCGCATTGTTAAAACCTGTTAATTTTGTTAATTTCTTAAATGTTTAGTTTATTAATTATATTGCTACAGTAAATCATCGTTGGCTTCGCAACCACAGGAGCAACACTCGCAAAACTCCTCGTCGCTGTTACTGTCAATTTCCGATTGCGAATGCAGTATTTCTGAAGACACTGCTTGATAAGCCTCGTCCAATGATCTAATGTTGCAATCACATAATTCGTGCCTACGTTTTTCTTCGCAATCGCAAATATTAATTTGCTTACATGCGGCAGGAGTCGTGCACTCCTCGCATGTTTTATTAGGATCACATGGCACCGAAGATTGTGTTAATTGTTTGGGTAACCGTGGTACACCTGAAAAATTTTTTCGTTTATACAATTGAACATTAATTTAATGCAATACAAATTTTTTACATTTCCATAAATTTTTGTTACATAGAATATTCCTAAAATTTGAAAGAAAATAATTAGTACACATCGACACATGCCTGTTTTCGAGGCAATGCTGAATAGAGATTCGCAAGGAGGTTTCGTCGAACACGGAGATTTGGATTTGAGTATAGCAGAAGAAACTCGTCGGCAAGATTTGCAACAAATGCAATCGCGCGATTTACTCGTGGTTGCACGTGATGCGCGATGGTCCAGCGGGACGCAACACGAAAGCGGTGGACACAATTTTTCGCAGGCTTCAAATGGTCTTTTCGATGTTTTCTCATAAGCAGTTAACGGTATCGACGTTGCGCACGAACAGCAAGTTTTCTAAATTAGAAGATATGTATAAAATTGAAAGTAGATAAATGTTATTCTATTCTTGTAGCACTTACTCGTTTCTTATCTTCAAAATTAAATTTTTTTTTCGTCATACATTTATTACGCGTGCGATCTTCTAATGGACCGAATAGCTTTCTATCAATTGCCTTCGATTTCTGCATTTTTCCACTGTCGCGCTGAAATTTCTTGCAGGACAGCAACTTGCCCATTTGTCGCCTGTACGTGAGTTCTTTGCTTTCCAACTCTCTGATGCAATTCTTCAACTTCAATTCTTCCTCAGCGAGTTGACGAATCTTTCTCAGACATATTAGATCTTCGGAATGAATGGAATGTAAGCTAGGTGTACTGCGTTTCTGTATCTCATTGCGTAATTCTGCTAATTTCGCTTCCGTTTCTTTATTAGCCAGCTCCAAGGACTCCAGCTCCATGCCAGTTTCCTCCAGTTTCACATCCGCGTCTATAATCCTGTCCTGCATCGATAGAAAGTTGATTATGAATTCCCATCGCATGAATGATTACTCTGCAATATTTTTTTGCAACTCTTTTATTTTTTGATTTTTCAAGGATCGTTTAATGATAATGTACAGAATTGATAAAATTATGTATTTTTAAATATCTTAAACGCTATATAAAATAGGTATTATATATTTTACATATTATATTCTGCACTATATTTTATTCATACATTATATTCTGTATTAACATAATTTCTCGATTTATTTTAACTTTTTTGCATAAGAATTTTGTACATGAATAACAGAATATTCATCTGCATATTATATTACGTTATTATATATTACGTGACATATATAGCAGCTATGTGACACTACTGCTGGAAGATTGATTTCAAATCTGAAGCAGTAGTTTTTAAATAACCTCAAGATCCTTCGCATAATAATCTTACTTTGAGTATATTTCGTTTTATTCATGATGAGCATAATGCATCATTTATCTTCATTATTATATAATATTCGGTGAACAACAAGGATAAATAATACATTATGCGTAAAATGCATCCTTTAAGAAATAAATATTAGCACACAAATTACAGATCGAGACAACTATTCAGATAATTAAATTCGTCGAAAACAGATCTTGCAAAACCTTGCTACAAATCTTGTTGACAAAAAGAATACAAATTTAATATGGAATTTGGTTCATCAGGATTAATGAAGTGATAGCAGATATCAGCGGCAAAATACAAACAAATGTATTTATATAACCAGACTATAAATTGGCGATAAAAACCAAGCAAGATTTGCGCAGCATTGTTTAATGACACATTAATTAAAAAAGACGACTCTCGAAATTTAAACAATTAGAATAACGATAGGTGCACAAATTGAAAATTAAAATTAAATTTCCAAACTTGGTGTATTAAGATGATGTACTTCTTGGAAAAAATAGCTTTGTTAATGAATAGCTATTTTTTCCAAGAAGTACATCATCTTAACACACCAAGTTTGGAAATTTAATTTTAATTTTTAATTTGTGCACCAACATCAGCATTCCGACTCGCATTTGCCTATCGTTACATTAATTAAAATATCTACCCAGGAAACACAATGTTACATGTAACACACGTGTTATGTAATAGTTACATTGTTGAATAGGAAATTACAACTAACATATACGTTACATATAACATTGTGCTTGCTGGATATAAATAATCGAATTGCCCCCCTTCCCAGGCATATTATTATTTATGCGTGCACTTAATGTGATATAAGTGTTT
This sequence comes from Cephalotes varians, assembly GCA_037157785.1. NCBI lineage: Eukaryota > Metazoa > Arthropoda > Insecta > Hymenoptera > Formicidae > Cephalotes > Cephalotes varians. The sequence goes on from JANQDE010000034.1 coordinate 551,234, forward strand.
TTGCATTATGTAAGCTAACGAGCATAGTGCTTAGAAAATGGTCGTTAATGTTGATACAAAGAACAAGATCTACAAGGGCTACGATACATTTGTATCTTTAAAATATTGTCATGGTTTAATATACTTTAATGTAAAATATATTAATTTCCATTAATGAAATTTAATTTAAATAGCTACAAAACGACAGAGTTTACTCGATTTCTGCTGTCAATCTAATTGCATTATGTAGATCTTGTTTGGTTTTTGCTGACAATTTGACATCAGACAGCGCTATGTAAAACTTGCACAACTTTTGCGAATAATTTATTGTTAGACAAAGCTATGCAAAGCTTGTTCAATTTTTGCTGACAATTTATTGTCAAATCACTATGCAAAGTTTACTTGATTTTTTGCTCCTTGATCATGTATGCGGACTTTGTCAACAAAACAGGAACTTATTATTGGCATTGGATTTATTATTAATTTCTGTTTCAATTTCTGCTATCAATAATTATATACTGGATTAACGTTTTTGCTCTGAAACTCTATATTTCTTCTTTAAAGAAAATGTTTTAAACATTTTTTTACATTTGAAATAGCACAAAAAAATTGTTTTAAACATAAATATTTAAATCATAGTAACTTCGATAACGCGCTAAGATACATAATTTTTGCATTTAAAAAAAGACACACTGGCAAAATTTACCCGGATTCTTATCGTCGAATGTCAATCGTGTCGTACATGCAACTGTGCCGTTTCCTGATGAAGGCTGTCGACTATGCTCTTTAATTCGGCGAGGAGTCTGTCGGCAGGGTCTGACTGCGGCGAGAACCTATTCATAATCTCTCGTACTTTGTCGTACGGCCCATCGCGACAATCTCGCTCGGCCATCCACATGTTGTACGCCATCAGAGCCGGGATGGAGCGTTCCATTGTAGCGATTTTGTTTCTGAGCTCTCGATGACGACCGATCAGGTCGCATCGCCGTTCCTCGATGTCGGACGCGACGTTCGCCAATGGCGAGTCAAGAGCTTTCGTAAAAGAAAACTTATCTTTTTTATTTAATTTTAGCTATTTATTTAGCTAAATATTTTTAATTGATCTAATCGAATGAAGACCAAATGAGATACTGTTTATTTATCTTCCAAGAGTGGATGATAAATCAATCGGTTAATTAAAGGTTATTCACCGGCTTTGATCGACATTCCGATGAATTTGAGATTACAGTCGAAATATACAAAGATGAAATTGGTCACACGGACGTCAATGTTTTGCGGATTGTTTTCCACTTGAGACTTTCGAATTGGAGTGCAAAAGAATGGAAATAGCGTGTTGCTTTCGCCGGAGAACGGCGTGATCGGAGTTTTGGAAGTAGATGAAATTTCTATGCATAGCTTTTGCCGACAATATCAGTACGGTAGCAATAAATATTGTCGAAAGGGTATTTGGCCGTGTTCGCATATGCATTGCCAGTATTAAAAATCTATGGAATATGTGACGTGAATTATAAATTTTCATTACTGGCAGTATATACCCAAATGCGGCTTTTATTTAATAAAGCCGCGAGCTGTCGCTAAATAAATGTGAGTCGATCTTTATGCATCGAGATCGGATGTGCGAAAACAAAAGAAAATTTTGACACGTCCGTACTCTCGGCAAATTCTCCCTTCGACGTTTTCGTCATCAGACTTCGTCTTTCGCAGTTAAGTATTACGATATATTCTCTCCGGCGATATGCGGAATAACATAGATGTTTATTGACCGTTTGGTTAATAAGAAAGCCGAGGTCATTAAGATATCTGAAATCTGGAGGCCACTTGCGGTCAAACGAGTTACAATATTACTCAGCTCATTCGAGAGTACGAGATTATATCAAGTGATTCAGGATTTTTTGTTGTAATTGCGAATTATTTAAGTGAGCGAATGCGCAATTGAGAGAAACTTACGTAATGTTTCATTGCGATCATATCGTTGCAAATGACATCCTATTGCTTCACCTTCATATGTGTATATTTATTCGTTTGATAAAAATACACTAAAAAATCTATTACTCCTGAATAATTAAATGGAACTCCTATTAAATCTCCCGTGCGGTTTTTTCTGAAAGCAATAAATGATAGAAAGACTTGCCTTTAGAAAATTAATGTTTGCACAGCAAACTGGAGGAGCCGACAACGCGGCGAGATGACGACAATTTCTCGTTGGTAACTGTAACGAGCGTTTCCCTTCAGGAGAGCGCAGGTAGTACCTTCACCGGATCCATCTATACGAACTGGGAGGAAAAATTCGCCTGTCGCGCATTACAGAGCCGAGGCCGTGTTTTTAGCTATCGAAAGAGGAGGACTCACATCGATGATGGAGTCTTCAGCGCGCCGGCTGGCGTCTGTCCGCGTCGAGTTACTTCGTCAGTCATTCGCCGTAACACAGGTTGAATGTCGTTAAATGCAATTGTTAAGGTTTTTATTTCGAATAAATCAAAGTGATTTCCACAAATTGTATCATAGTGTGTTTGAAATGAATTACATCCCATTTCAAACATACTATGTTTACTTCTTTGTTTAGTTACCTGCTTTTCATGAGATGATATGCGAATGACCAACAGAAATTGATATTTTTCTCAGGATTATGAACAAATGAATAAAAAACGGAAACAACACACACACACACACACACACACACACACACACACACACACACACACACACACACGTACGCACGCACACGCTTTTCGTTACAGGCGATTCCCGGCTCGTGTTCATTTGGCCTCAGAAAGCCAGCAGGAGTCGACTCTCAAACGTCTTCGTGCCCTTTCTACGCAGCGTCCTAATCGGACTATTGTTTGTAGATGCTCTTCACCTATGGCCTGGAGAATTCTTACCCACGTCTCTACCGTCGACCATGCCAATTACTCTACCGCCAGTTAAATGCAATGTCATTGAGCCGCGTTGGTACGATAATAATTAGTACTGAATCATCAAATTATTTGCACAAACACTTACGATCAAAATATTGTTCAATCTTCAATAAAAATCAAATCACTTCGTCTAGAGACTGTCTTTTTTGATCTTTAAGTCACATTTGGAATTATTTTTATTCGCAGGAAGAGACTTGCAGGAGTCTTCAAAGACTTCAAGAAGACAGTTTCGCACTGTTTCAAATTTAATTAACTTTCTGCCAATGGACGCAGGGTTTACTAAGACTCGCGAGTTAGAGTTGTTACTTTTTTCCTATGATAAATATGTGTTTTTATCTCACCTTCTACATATTTGAAATAATTTACTACATTCCTGATAAAAAAATTTTTGAAATTATTCCACGTTTTGGAACATTTCAGCGAAATTGTTGAAAATTTGCTGAAATTTCACTGAAAGTAAATTTTTCAGTAAACATACTGAAAAATTGCTGAAATTAAACTGAAATTTTGTTAAAAGTTCTCCAAAATTTTTGCTGAAATTTCTCTGAAATTTTGCTAAAAATGAATTTTTCAGTTAAAAATCGCCAAAATTAAACTGAAATTTTTCTGAAATGCTGAAGTTTCGCTGAAAAGTGTTCCAAAACATGGAATAATTTCAGCGAAATTTTTCCATCAAAATATATTATAATAAAAAAAAACTGCTTTTCAAAACAATATCACTCTTGGGTTACATTTGATTCTGCATCCGCCGTGCGTTTGAGTTTTACGACGTCCGAGGGTTAAAAAAATCGTTTGTGATCAGAATTAAAAAATTTTATATACACTATTGATTTTTATAATTGGCTTGCTTATATTAGGTAATAATTTAACAACGTATCACGCTATGAAATTACAAGTAGGTGTAAGAATATGTAATGTTTAAAATCAACCCTTACTCCAAATATTTATCGATGCTCGTTAAAATGTTATTCTTTTAATTTAATTAAGCATAATCTTTGGACAGACTTTGGATAAACTTTGGACTTTGGACTTTGCAAAAGTTTCTTCATATCTGTTTTTCCATATATTTTACTTGCAATGATTTGCTTTCTTTTGGTAAATATTGACAACAGAACTTTGATTAGCTTGATATTGATTATGTTGTTATGAAAACTCTGAATAACTTCCGGAAGGAGGTTTCTAATTATCACTCGTTATTCGTTAAAAAATTATTAACAAAAAAATATAATTAGATCAATATAATTTATGTCAAGATATGTATGTGTGTGTGTGTGTGTGTAGTATAGTGTAGTGTATGTGTGTAGGTACGCATGTAACAGAGGAAATTGAAATTCTAAAAAATACAATTCCATGCAATTATAGATTTCTCACTGTTAGCATCAAGTTGTGATATGAAATTCGCATTGTAAAATTATACTATGTAGAACCTCGCTTGACGTTATAAAATGTATGCATGGTCGCAGTTGGATTCTATTCAACCCTTACGGAGAGATTTTATCCTCAAATTTTAATTTTAAATTAAAAATAGGTTTGGATTGAAATCTTGTTTCGCGTGGAAAGTTGTAAATATATTTCTGATTCAAAATTAAAATATAATTTGAGTTAAGTTATATCTTATGGGAACGGAACCTTCCGCATATTCTTTACAACGCAAAGCGAGATTTCACAATTTTCTATGTGAAATGAAGTCTATTCCACACTGTCTCTTGTTTACAGTACGAAATGCGATTTATAATTAATACAATTTTGCCTCTCAACTATATATTTAATAAATAATTCGACATAATATTTTATTGTTAATCTGTATAAATACTTGCATATTTATTTAAGTTTATGTGTATAGTATAAGTACAAATATTTACATAATACTTTTTTAATATTAAAATCTTTCATTGTCAGTCTACATACAAATTTTGATTTCTACAAATCTTTTTTTTATTAATAACTTTTTAATGATGTGAGAACACAACAAATAATTAACTATGCGCTAAACGATCAAAGCTAGATCTTCGTGCTAATTTTGTTAATAACTTTTTAATGATGTGAGAACACAACAAATAATTAATTATGCGCTAAGCGATCAAAGCTAGATCTTCGTGCTAATGTTTCTTATGGTCAAGTGTAAAAAAAATAGTTGAAAAGTCAATGTAAACTTGATAATGAAAAAGATTTAATCTTTATCTTCGCGCTAATATTTCTTATGTGAATTTGTATACATATCTTAARTTCAACAAACTGCGCGCCGAAWAAWWTTWTTCGGCGCGCAGTTTGTTGAAYTTAAGATATGTATACAAATTCACATAAGAAATATTAGCRCGAAGATAAAGATTAAATCTTTTTCATTATCAAGTTTACATTGACTTTTCAACTATTTTTTTTACACTTGACCATAAGAAACATTAGCACGAAGATCTAGCTTTGATCGCTTAGCGCATAGTTAATTATTTGTTGTGTTCTCACATATCGATCACGATTCTATTCTTTCCGCAAACGAAACTGAATTGAAATGAATTGACAATTTTAATCCATTTTAATTCATTTGAACAAAATATGGATTGAAAAAATAGCATTTACATTATTTCAATCCTATGTCCATGGATTAAAATGAATTGTATGACCCGAGTAACTTTTTTTGGATTTAAAAAGTAGGAATCATTTTGTTTTAATCATGTATGATAGATTAAAATGAATTAATGGTCTGCATATTTTTTTTTTAATTGAAAAGAATAAGAAGCGCTGTGTTTTTATCCCTTCATATGGATTAAAATAGATTTTAAAAAATTCGGAAACTTTAATTGGATAGAAATGGATTCAAAAGATCAGAATCTGGATTTGATATGAATAAAACGAATCCATTTGTGTCCATTTCAATTCATTTTCATTTGCTGAGTTATTTAATCTTTAATCTTTACATATATTTTAATATTTACTTGCCGTTTTATTAAAATAAATGTAACAATTAAAAGTATATATCTCATGGGCGCACATGTGCAATGTATATATACGACATTTATTTAACAAATTGATCGCAATATCTAATTATCGTGACAAAATAAAAATATTTTGTAGCTGATAATAGAAGCGATTAAATATTAACAACGAACTTAATTCCTTGTCGTACATATATTGTCAAGATCATCGTCCTAAGTAACAATCAAAAGCCATCGCTGATCATTAAAAAGTTATTAACAAAAAAAAGATTTGTAGAAATCAAAATTTGTATGTGTATGTATATACGTTGTTGTATTTGTATATACAAATTCACATAAGAAACATTAGCACGAAGATAAAGATTAAATCTTTTTCATTATCAAGTTTAAAACATGGACCTGTTACATTAATCTCTCAACTATTCTTTTTACAACTGACCATTCCTTGATCACTTATTGGAAACGTATGAGGACTGGGAGATCGAAATAAACTGATATTCCTTTATATTTCTAATTCGTAGAAGAAAATTCACATTAAAGATCGAAACGTTTGTCTTTTACAAGTTGTTACAACTTGTAAAAACTTTTTAGATAAATTATATAAATCATTATATAAATTATTGTTATACGTACTTGTATGTGATTTTGTTAATTGCGTGCAAACAATTTCGAAAGCATTTTTATATGAATTTATTAAAAATTAAGATTAAGATTAAAAATGTCAGCGGAGAGACCGAAATTGATTTGTCTTCAAATAAAGAGAGCCCTATGAAATGGTAAAAACGCTTCTTTCCAAAACAGAGAAAAAAATAAACATTTGTATATTGACACATCATACATCAACGAGATTAATTACTATCTGTAATATACATGACATACATTGTACCTTGAGTGAGAATAAAGTAAGAGAAGAGAAAACAAAATTTATATAACGTTGCAACAGGTTTAACAGGAAACTATTATAATTAAGCGTGATGAAGATGATTAAGATGAAGACAATCGCAAAAGTGAAGTTACAATATGTGTACGTGCGTTATGTCTCGTAACGCAATGAAAATAGAAATTATAGCTTCACATTGTCTAAGATAAGAAGAAACGTCTTGCATTTACTTATATAGTATAATCTTAAGCATGCGCATTATCGCATTGTCAAATGTAAATAGTTGTCTCTGTTTTATCTCGTCGGTTATAAAAGCGTCGTGCAGCAATTTTCTAGACATCGGGAATTCAACTGAGAGAGATCAAGTGTTCGGTTCATCCAATCGTCAAGTGAATATTTATCATTACCGATACCATGATCTTCGCTATTTATTGCAGTCTCATTCCATGACTGAATTTTGAATCGCGAGGAAAAGAGTAGTTTTCTCGTAATATTTCTTGTTACAGTAATTGATTTATATGCGCAATACTCTATTGCCTATTTTATCGTATTTATAACATTATTCAGCAAAATATAATCTAAATGCAGATCATAAGGCATAATAAACGTTAAAGTTACAATATTAAATCGATTGTTAAAGGTGCTGATAAGAAGTTGCAGAAATTTTTAAGTGACGGTCGGTAAGTACCAAAAGTTCATATTTTTTAAGCATTATAAATATTAAAACATAGATTTTGCCAAATTAAATTAAAAAAAAATTATTATAGCAAGTTTGCTTAAATCAACTTTATATGATTTATAATTTGTATTAGAATTCAGAAGAGAATTCTATTCATGAATTTATATGTTATGACAAAAAATATTTAAAAAATTATAATAATTATAAAAAAACTAGATTAGTTCTGAGATCTCTAGATAATGATTTTTGTGACTATATTAGTCCAAAATTTATAAAAAATAGAAAATCCTTTAGTTATTTCAATTTGAGTATTGATGATAGATTTATAAAAATTTCGATAAAACACAGCAAAAAATATAAATAATATAATATAACAATAAAAAATATAAAAATATAACATAAAAAATAATGTAACATAAATAATATAAAAACACATATAAAATATTTGTTGCTGAATTATTATTTGTAAATTTATCAATAAACGTTGCCTTGAAGATCGAAGATTTTTTTACTGATTATTTTATTGATAATTGTTTTAACAACAAATTTTGTTGAGATGGTATATATTATCTAATACATACGTTTTTATCGTTATTTATCTAATAAAAGTATTTTTAAGAAAATACTTTCAGTCGGTATCTGGAATATAATAAAGGAAGCATTGCAAATACTGTTTTTTTCGATGTGATATTAATGTAACTTCAATAAATCTAATAACGTATGATTTTGCTTGGTAAATTATTTATTTGAAGTATTTGCAGATCACGAGAATGGATTTAATTTTTTTGATACTATGCACTCTTTGCATTGTTGTGATTTACACTATTCTGTTGATGGTGTATCATCAGTATATTAATCTACAAAAACTGAAAAACATACCCGATGTTGGCGGATATCCTTTTATTGGCGTGGCATTTAAATTAATGAATCGATCAGATTATGGTAAGAAACTTTACATAAGATTTTATCATTATTCTTTTAGACAAGTGTCACTTCGTATATACGGCTTAATATAAAGAGTCCGCTATTTACGTTCTTTAATTTGCTATTTAATTTATATGATAATTAAATTAATATAATAAATAAATTGATAAATTATTAGTATAATAATTAATAAATTTAATTGTTAGACCGCATGCAATGGTTTCTTTCGTGTATGAAAAAATATGAAAAAGAAGGAATATTCGTACAACGTATCGGAATCCAATCTTACATTAACGTGTTCAAGCCAGAATATTTGGAGGTAAATAAAATTCATTTAATAGAAAGTATCATCAGTTATATTTTTTATATAATTAATCATTAATGTATTGATCAAGCAATAATCACGATAAAAAGCTTCTTTTATAACATAATAACATAAAACATTCTTAAATATTCTCTCTCGTTCTTAAGCATTTATCATTTATTTTTATAAGAAGGATTTCAATTTAATAGTAGAGATTAAAAAAAGAAAAAATGTTATTACACACAGCGAATTCTTTTTATCGTTATTTGATTACTACTATCTATATACAGTCTTCAAACTTCGTTATCATATAACTGATCATATATATTATCATATACTCATAAATATATCGGTAACGAATATAATAACGAACTGTGATTAACACATATAGATAATAGTAATCAACTGGCGATAAAATAATTTCATGAATATATTTAGTATATTGTAAATATACTTGTTTTGTTAATAACAAAGAATTGAAAATGTTACAAGTTCTACTGTGTGTAAATTTATTTGAAGAAATTAATTTTTTTTCGGAAAGCATTCACTATTTTTAACAAATCTAATTTATTGTCATTGAATGGAGATTTATTTGTTATTATAATGAAATAATTTATAGATTCAGCAAAACTGCTTTTGATAGAATTAATAGTCATCATGAATTTTTGATGTTCATAACTGATGAAATTTGTTGTAGCATAATGTACAATACATTATGTCAATAAAATACGTTGTATCTTTTCTCTGAATATTGTTATTATATCTCTTTCGAACATTTACAGCTTATATTTCCCAGCACTGTAAATATCACAAAAGGAGAACCCTATAAATTTCTGAGACCTTGGTTGGGCAATGGACTTCTGACATCTACAGGTAAACAACAAAATCATCATGTATCTATTTTTCTCATACATTTAGAGTCTTACTAAAAATAAATTGCAACTATATTTTAATATGCATAATTACCATGAAAATATATAAATAAGCTGTAAAAAGATTTTCTGTTTGATATTAATATATGTGTATTTATATTCCAACACAAGAAAGAAATGTGTGTTAGTCCTTGTATGGTTTATTTAAATATTTTCATGATTGTATATTCATATTGATTACTCATGTTGCTTGCGTGTCAAAAAATTGTACAATTTTCGCGAAACTGTTTGTCTTATTACTTTGCTAATATCCAATGCTAATATAAGGAAAACAGAATATCTCTATCGGTTCAAAAATTAAAGCGATAACAAAGCCTCATGTATCTTTTTTAACTAACTTTTTAACTAACTTTAATTTTGTAACTCTTTTTATCTTTTGCGATATTTTTACAACGCAAATATATTACATTTTAATACTGCTTTAGGTAAACAATGGTTTCACGATAGAAAACTCATCGGGCCAACGTTCCATTTTAGTATATTAGATCAATTTGCTGTGATTCTGTCTGAGAAAGCAGAAATCCTGACAACGTGTCTGGAAAAACAGATAGAAAAAGATCCAGGAAAGGCCATTGATATTTTCCCTTTTGTTATCAATGCTGCTCTCGATATTATCTGCGGTAATATACTATACTTTTTTAATTACAATATATAATATATCATAATATTTTTTGCGAAAAAAAAAGTTGTTAACAAAGTACATTTTATGAAGCAAATTTTATCTCAATATTTCTATGAATAGTAAGAAAGATATAAAAATTAAATTCAAAATTAAATTAACAATATAATGGCTCCGAGAAATAAATTCAAATCAAGGTTGAAGAATGCCGTTAGAGCCTCACCAGGTGTAGGAGCGTGGATAATGAGATTGGAAAAAATATTCTTACTTTGAATGTAGCATTAAAATGTATTGATCAAACGTTTCGACTCAGTTTTCGAGTCTTCTTCAGTGACAAATTGAGTAATCAGAATTAATCTCTCCTCCATATCAAGTCAGATGTAAAAGGAAGTCCATATCAGTCAGATGTTTGTCAAAGAAAGTCCAAAATAGATTGTCAGAAGCGAACAGGTCCAAAGTTAAAACTAATAATTTAATAATTTTTACTATATTCATTTTTCGAAAATTATTAAATTATTATTTTTAACTTATTATTATTTTAACATTCAAAGTAAGGATATTTTTTTCAACTTCATTATCCACGTTCCTGCTGAGGCTCTAACGGTATTCTTCAACCTAGATATAGAAATGTTAATTTAATTTCTAGTGACAAAAGAGTTATCAACAATATCAATTATTATTTTCCAGAAACGGCAATGGGTGTGGATATACATGCTCAAAAAGTTGCAACCAAATATACATCATCAGTTCATCGGTCAGTTTCCAAAATTCTTATTATTTCTTAATTTGTCTATTATTAAGACATTTGATTTATTATTTAATAATTTATTATTAAAAATTAACGATAAATTTTTTTAATAACCAATTATATACGCAATTTAAATAAGTTGAATGCCAATCGTACTTCCAGAGCCTCTGCGTTAATATTGAATCGATTGCTTCGACCATGGTACTGGTGGGATTGGTTGTATAATTTATTGCCTGCGGGAAGACAGCATAAATCAGTGCTTAATATATTGCATGGATTTACAAAAGAGGTATATAAAAATGCTAATAATATGTATTTAGAGATTTAAAATAGTATCAAAGTTTCACTAAATTTTTTATGTTATTTTGTTTAAAGAAATTTCATGTTCACAACAAGCACAAATTTTAGGTAATAAATAAGAGAAAGGCTGAACGACAATCAAAAAACGGTTATACGGAACTCGAAAATGAAGACAATGAATTTAACATAGGTGCAATTATAAATTATATCACATATATTATACAAATATTTTTACTCTTTTGCGAATATTCGAATATTTCCTTATTTTAAAGATCCTTATCTAACAAGATTTTTTATATTAGGTAAGCGGAAGAGGAAAGCGTTTTTAGATTTATTGTTAGATCAGAATGCGAAAGATGATTCTCCCTTGACCGATGATGAGGTGAGAGCACAAGTCGACACATTCATGTTTGAGGTGAGATGTCTCAAGATAAAATTAAAATTTTTTAATTTTTTAAATACATTAGCATCGGTGCCAAAGTTTTTGCCGATGCGGATAGATGTACACATACTTTAATATGATTTTATAAGCAAAAACATTTATGATTTTTGTAAGTTGGCGTCTTTGCATTAACATTTATGCGTGACAAGTCATAGATGTTAACATAACTTTACATTTAATACGATATTAAAAATGGAGTCAGATAAAGAGCATATTCGCTTTTTGTTTTGTTTTCACCAAAAGAAAAGTGCTGCTGATGCATGTAAAATTTGTGAAAATGTTATAGAATGTGTACGAATTGGTTTAAACGAATCAAAAACAATAATTTCGATATCAGTGATAAAGATTTCCGATGTCCTGCAGTTGTGAAAGAAAACGAATTGCGGAAAGATAGGAAAAAGTCGTGGAAAACGATGGAAAATATTTCGATTAATTTACATTGTATTGATTTATTATAATAGAAAAGATTGCAAAAAATCGGCAAAAACTTTTGCATCGACGTAATAAAATTTTCTCTTATTAGTTCGATAATGTACAAGTAAAAAGTATGATAATAATATGAGAATAATAACAGGGACACGATACAACTGGGGTTGCGATAACTTGGACGCTCTTCCTCTTGGGTAATAATCTCGACCATCAGAAAAAAGTTCACGAAGAACTCGAGGAGGTGTTTGGAGACTCAGAGGTGCCAGCCAGTGTAAAGGAGTTGTCGCAATTGAAGTATCTCGACAGAGTTGTAAAGGAGACACTCAGAATATTCCCGAGTGTACCTCTAATCTCGAGGACATTAACGGAAGATGTAAAAATAGGTAGAACATAACTTTATCCAATTAAAGAAAAGAATTTTAAGGAATCCGCCAATGTAAATTGATTTATAAAGCAGTTAAATGTACAATAATAATGCAAGAGATATTAGTGGAGATATTTGTTTAAGTTTAATATTTAAAAAATGTTTTTATTATTTATTAAAAGCACACAAATGCAATTTAAATTTATCTAAAAATCGATGATCTAACATTATATAATCTCACATAGAGGTTTAATTGTCAAATCATAAAAATATTCATGTCGACAAAAATAGTCAATGTTTTATAGGCGAATCCATATATTAATTTCTTTTATTTTAGATAATTGTACACTTTCGAAAGGTAACACGGTAACACTGGCAATCCATTTAGCTCACCGAAATCGGATGGTTTGGCCGGATCCAATGAAATTCGATCCGGATCGCTTTCTTCCAGAGAATTCGAAGAATAGAAATCCGTATGCCTACGTTCCGTTCAGCGCTGGACCGAGGAACTGTATAGGTCAGAGATTTGCTCTGCTTGAAGAAAAAATCGTGTTGACTGCTATTCTCAGGAAGTGGAAAGTGAAAAGCGTGAAAACGCTTGACGAGATTAAGTACGGCGGCTCTCTTATTTTGCGACCAAGCGAAGAAGTACTCATGCATTTCACGCCGAAGAAATGAAGTTTACCAGCGAACTTAAGTAGCACACGAAGCTTTAAAACGTCTGCGTTGTCATAGCTTAAACTGCAACATTTTTGTCTAGCACAGTTACCGCCACGACATCGTTGTGATATTTTGACAAAGTTGTAGCAGCAAAAGTGGGATAACATTTTTAGGTCTTTGATGTCAGCCATTTGATTGCATGACTATTTTGCTATAAAGAGCTTGTCATATAGCAGTGCCAGTCAGAATGAATAAATTAATAAACGGAGAATGTTTTTCGGAACGAAAATTAATATTCAATAAAAGTTAATTTGAAAATTATGCAAAAATATTGAAAAGAGAGAATGAAAAAAATGTTTGCTTTAATTGGAGAATTGAATCTTTGACAACTCAAAATCTTCATCTCACTAAACTTAGATTAAATTTACAAATTAATTAATCATTGCAAATTATTACAATTTATAAAGTACATATAAGTATACTAGCACTAACGCAAATTTAAGTACATTGATTACAGAATTACACACAGATTCTTAAATAAAATTTAAATAATTCTAGAGTCACATAAATAAACGCATATAGATTCATTTGATTATTGCTGATGCATATTAAATTTAACATAAAACTGATACGTTACTCTTTGCTTTTGCTATGATATATTACAGTCAAATTACAGTTATTTTGGCTGTATTTTGATATTAAGGCAATATATTTTTCATTCAATATTATAACTCTTTTAAAATTGGATTTCACATCAGCTTTTTTCATATGATGTGCAGTTTTCCTAAAGTAAAATGTATATATACTATCTATACAGAAAATCTAAAAAAATCCAAAGAAAATCCAAAAATAAGAAGAATCAAAAAAAATAATTCGTTTCAAATCCCTGAATTAGGAAACGTATTCTTCTTCCATTCTGATCTAAAAATATTTCTAATTGTTCCAAAAGATTTCGTTTTTTGTTAGCAATTCTAAGCTCTTTTTTAGATAAAAAGAAGTTTTTTCCCATACAGCACAGAAAGAACGTTGTTGAGACAATGTTGAATGTTAAAATGTGAATGTTTTTTCAATGTTGAATTTATATTGATTGTTAATGTTGTTGAAATAATATTGAAGTACATCAATAACATTAACAACATTGAATGTGGCGGAATAATATTAATATACAGTATAAAAAGGGATATAAGATGTAGCATTATATAAGATTCTTTATGTTTTAATAAAATGATTTCTTGAAGGTGCCAAGAATTTCAAGATGAAAGTAAATGAGATGTATTTTGAGAGTATTTTATTTAGTTTTGTGTAAAAATTAATTATTCAGGATTTGATATTCTTATATAATTATATGTATGTGTGTATGTATATATATATATATATATATATATATATATATATATATATATATATATATATATATATAAAGTGTTATATATAAATATAAAGTGTTAAAAGAATATATATACAAAATTATATATAGTTGTGTAATAAATTATATATTATATATAATCATATATATTTTCATATAATTTTTTATAATTATTTATAATTTATGACTATATAAGAAAAAGTTTTTATTGGATAGAAATGAGTAACGGTATTTATTTTTCAGGAAAAAACCGGTAACGAATTAATTTTGTAACTTATCCAAATTCTGACATATTGTTAAACGTATATTATACATATTAATATCAATATTAATCAATATTTTAGAAAGAAAAAAATGGATGTGTTCTTTATTCATCCATATATCTATATCCTATCCTATACCTATATATCCAATTTATGGATTGCAGATAATTTATGAACGTAGTACGGACACGCACTACATTTATTTTCGACACTAACGTCTTATGTAGATAGGTCTTAAGCCGGGTCTACAATGAGTCGGTAGTCGGTAATCGGTAGTCTTAAGATCTCATCCAACCAATGAAATGGCGCCATACAGCCATTTCATTGGTTGGATAAGATCTTAAGACTACCGATTACCGACTACCGATTCATTGTAGACCCGGCATTACGCCGGTTCTACAATAGAGTCGTAAGTCATAAGTCACAAGAAATTGACCAATCACAATTAAATGTGAAAAGAATAGTTGATTATGATTGGTTAATTTTTTGTGGCCTACGACTTACGACTCTATTGTAGAATCGGCCTTAAAAGGTTTTCTACAATAAGCCATAAGTCATAAATCAGAAATCAGAAGCAATAAACTGACCAATCACAGACGAATGTGAAAAAAATAATTGATTATGATTGATCAATTTATTGCTTCTGACTTCTGATTTATGACTTATGGCTTATTGTAGAATGGCCTTAAGACGCAGCACGCGGGTCGCAAGTCGCAACGCAGACATGACAGCCAATCAGAAACAGCAATAGTTATTACTGATGCTTCTGATTGGCTGTCGCATCTGCGTTGCGACTTGCTACCTGCGTGCTGCGTCTTACGTAGGCTGTGTTCCGATATTACTGCCAATACTGAAAATCTATAGTGTACGTAATATATACTATAGATTTTCAGTACTGGCAGTAATATCGGCCGTAAATGGGTCTTATGCGTGGTCTACAATGAGCAGTAGCAGTACGGATGAGGCTGTAAGAGTAAGAAATTGACCAATCACAATCAACTATTCTTCTTATATTTGACTGTGATTGATTAATTTCTTTTACTCTTAAGCGTCGTCTACAATGAGCAGTAGCAGTATGGATGAGGCTGTAAGAGTAAGAAATTGACCAATCACAATCAACTATTCTTCTTACATTCGACTGTGATTGGTCAATTTCTTACTCTTACAGCCTCATCCATACTGCTACTGCTCATTGTAGACCACACATTAGGGCTATCGCACACAAAATGACATAGAGGGTGAATTCGTTTATGCAGTTACTGCTGCAGAAGGTGTCATTTTATCTTTGTTTACGTCCAGTGAACAATGAAAATAAAATGGTACCCTATGACATAACCTGCATATGCATAACATAAGACCGCTGAACCAATGAACACCAGCATAAAGTCGCCATATTGATTGGCTGTGCTTTATGCTGGACGTTCATTGGTTCAGCGGTCTATTGTTATCACTGAAATATAATAATACTGGAACGAGCGCGACCCTACGAATAAGTGTGATCCGAGAGAGAGCATCCAAGGTGGTATCTTTAGCCTTCTCTAAGCTATACTACGCATGTGTGCTAAACGATAGTGGGGATCGTACAGTCTCGTTTTATAAAAGACGGTTACATGTATCCAATAAACGTTACAAAGAAACTTTTGGCCAGATGTACTAAAAAGAGACAAAGATACCACTTAAGACCCTCTTTGTCATTTCACGATACTAGCGCCCGCGCTCGTTCCAGTATTATTATATTTCAGTGATTGTTATGCATATGCAGGTTATGTCATTTTGTGTGCGATAGCCCTTAAAGCGCATATGCGCGCATTTGTCTATAGTTCATGTCACATATACTGTAACGAAATACGCGCATATGCGCCTTACGGAATTCAGCCTATATATTCTTACGCCGACAGCCAATAGATTTCGTGATTATAGGGAATACGCGGACGCGCGAGAATCTGGTGATATTCGCCGACACAGGATTTGTATTGTCCGTTCAGAAATTGCCCGTTGTTACTCGCGCGTTCGCTCGCGCTCGGATAGCGCTGAATAGCGCAGCGAAGCGGTTTTTTGGCACAGGTCGTGGACAATGGCCAATCACTACGAGGTCCCGAACTGGTACGTCTCAGAATCTCCTCGGGCGCGACCCGATCGTCCGGGTCTGTCTATTGTTTATGCAATCATACGTCCCGAACTACTTGTCGCCGCGCGACTGGTGACGTTCGACATCACTTTGCGTACATACGCGTTAATATTCTTTTAGGGCCGGCAAGCCACCGGTGGGACTGCATCTGGACGTGCTGAAGAATGACAAGTTGATACAGGTAGAGGCGATACGTCAACCGTGACTTGAATGACATATCATTCTCCCGGAACTCCATTATCATTCACGAAAACTGCACGTACCTGTTTCACATAGGCTCTACTTTACAGAAACTCATGGTGGATGAGAAAAAGTGTTACCTGTTTGGCCGCAATCAACAGCTGAATGACTTCTGCATCGATCATGCGTCCTGCTCTCGTGTTCATGCCGCTCTTGTTTATCACAAGCATCTAAATCGGGCATTTCTGGTTGATTTGGGAAGCAGTAAGCACAGAAGCTACATCAATGCTAAGATATAATCTTTTCTAATCTAGGAAACATTTTTTAGTGAAAATCGAATGCCGAAATTTTCTCTTTTTTTAGTAAAGTCAATGTTTAAAGAAAGAAGGAAATTATTTTAATATTTATTTATAATATTCTTATTTGTAAGATCAATACTTATTTACATAAAGCTTAATATTCTTTTATAGAATTATATGTTATACATATTTTAGATAGATGAGGGTTTTGTGATAATTTTTCAGCACATGGGACCTTTATTGGAAATCTACGTTTGGATGGTCACAAACCAACTCAATTACCAATCGATAGTACATTTCACTTTGGGGCATCTACTCGGTATTACATAATAAGGGAAAGACCTCAGACTGGCGCCAGGCCTATCATCGAAGAACTGGAGAAATTATCCGAAGATATGGATGCTGGTGGTTTGCTGGGATTGCCAGAAACAGAAACAGAATTAGATGTATGTACTTCAATTATTCAAGTATATACATATACGTGTGTATATAAAATATGTTAAAACATCTAAACTTTACATTGTACTCTCTAAATGTGATTCAATCAATTATAATTTTCAGAATCTAACGGAGTTTAATACAGCTCATAATCGACGAATTTCTATGCTGGGCATAACAGATGATGAAATGCATAAACCAACGCGCAAGCGAAAGAAAAAGGGAATCACCTTCAATGACGATGAAGAAGTAATCAATCCAGAAGATGTTGATCCGTCAGTCGGGAGGTTTCGTAATCTTGTACAAACGACAGTTGTTCCTAGTAAGGTACGTATGACATTTGATTTTTTCCTTGAGGGGAAAAATATAATCATATGATTAAAAATGCTTAATATAAACTATAATTTAGCCATTTAATCTGATTTAAAAAAATGTTTTTTATTACAGAGAATGCGTATGGAAGGTGGTCTCATATCGTTGTCAGAAGATCACAATCCTCTGAAGCATATGCAACCTACGTCTACCACTCCGCAACTCTATCACGATCTACCTCCCGAGCAGTTTACGCCGTCCTCGATGTCATCGATTAATCCATTTTCTACGGCTCTTACATCGCTGACGTCACGGCTTGGCATTGCATTACCCAATCCGGCGCCCGAAGTGGAGATGACGCCGAATCAGATACAAGCGGAAGTGCCGCATGTGCAAGAGCACATGCCGGGTACGACGGAGCCGCGAGCGATGGAACCGAAGAAGAAGAAGTATGCCAAAGAGGCATGGCCTGGGAAAAAACCGATACCAACGCTTCTTGTATAATTGGAAGAATTGCCGTTCATATACATATAATTCTATTATTTTCTGATAAAATCACTGCACTTTCATCCAAGGATTGTTCATATACTACAGATTTACATACGATTTTTTGTCAGCTCTATTGTGTGTTATTGGCAGTAACTATTAAATCTATCTTAATCATGTTGAAGCAAATAAGATTATATATAATGAAGCAAATAGAATTATATGATGAAAAGACTAAATTTATGTTAATTAAAAATAATATTATTAAAACGTTATTTAAGTAATGATAATTTAGAACCGAATTGCTGAATTTTGGTTGATTATTATTTAAAATTTTATTTAATATGAACGTATCTAAAAAGACTTATCCACTTAAAGAATGCAAATACTGTAATCTATTAATGTAACAAATGCGTTCAGTGGCTAAAACTAACAGTGATATTCAATCAAAGCATCCTAAAGTTTAAGCTTAAGGGAATTGAATGATAATATTGGATGCACTTTATATTTATCATGTTAAGTTTTGATTCCATGCTATATTTAGTTTATTTTCGCTGCGATAACAAATATCAATAGAAATGAAATTATTGTTTATTTTACCAAATAGATTTTGGTTAACTAGAAATATGAAGTTATATATCTAGTTTTAACCGTGATTTTTAATAATTATCAATAACAACATTATATCGTAGTCGTTACATAATATATTGCATTTCTTTAAACCTCAGCATAATTCCCTCTATGTACAGTTGCTATGATTTCAAGTGCAATGAATACGATGTAAATAGCTGTAAAAGGAATTTTGTTGATATACTTTTATAAATTCAATACCAAAAAAGTCAATAAAAAACATTGTATATATTACATAAATAAGTATTATTTTGGATCGGTAAATTTTTCGGTATAAAGAGAGTTATTCACGTTTGCCTGTATGTATATATTATATATATATATTTGTTTCTATGCCAAATGAAGTATTAATCGTATGAAGTGATGTAACACTCGTATATTTTTATACTTGTTCTACAAGGAACTTTTATAAAAAAATATTCTTCTATAAAATACGGCAACAATTATACGAGAACAAAACATAAAATATATCATTCTACACAAAATTTTACGTAAGCGCTGTGACATTTTTCTAGTAATTTTCGCCTTCAGATAGCGAAAAAAAAGAATACGCCGGCCTATTCCAAAAGATTCTTCAAAAATGTGTTAATATTCTAGCGATGTATCTGGTGTGGACGGTGATTCGAGAGCAACTTCCTCGTAATCTCTTTCGAGTGCCGCAAGATCCTCGCGCGCTTCCGCGAATTCAAGCTCTTCCATACCTTCCCCTACATACCAGTGAATAAACGCCCGTTTGTTATACATTAGATCAAATTTGCGATTAAGCTTGGCCCACGCTTCTTCTATAGCGGTCGTATTAGATAGCATAGAGACAGCTCGTTGAACCTGCAAGTATATATCCAATTGATGTATTAATATTTATGTATAATATGATTGTTATGTAATATTAAAATATTACGTAACAAATTGATAATTATATACGCGACTGTTATGTTAGATGTAACATGTATGATGTATAATAATTATTACGTAATCAATGTTACGTAATAATAAATTTCTAATTATGTAAATTATTGTTTTCGAAGATTAAATTTGATGTAATTCTACATAATAAATTAATAATTGTTACGTAAACAATTATGTGTGAGAAAGTCATAAATTAAAAAATTCTAATTATATATAATTTAAATTATCAGGTATTAACATTAAATTTAAAGCTAATTTTCAACTTTATATAATTTTCGTTAGGTTTCAAGAGGTAGAACTCTGTATAATTTTATATACTTAACGTTCTAAGACTACATGTATATTTTATATATGCGTGTAATCCTGATTCTTCAGATATTTTTGGTACATTATAAAGACACAAAATTATTCAGGAATTCTAGAATTTTGACATGACTTATAAATCAACTAAAATGGGCTATAGTCTAACAATTTAATTCAATTTTTATTTTAAAAAAAATACAAATTAAGACTTCCGAGAAAATTTATCAACAATACCTTTGCGAGGTCACCGCCTGGCACAGCTGTGGGCGGTTGATAATTGATCCCAACTTTGAAACCTGTGGGACACCAGTCGACAAAACGGATGTAGCTCTTGCCCTTCATAGCGGCGATCGCGGCATTGACGTCCTTTGGCACGACGTCTCCGCGATACAGAAGGCAGCAGGCCATGTACTTGCCCTCGCGTGGATCGCATTTGACCATCTGATTTGCAGCCTCGAAGCACTCGGAAGTGATCTCTGCGACCGATATACCCTCGTGATAGGCCTTTTCAGCAGACACCACCGGGGCATAGGTAGCCAAAGGAAAGTGTATACGGGGGTAGGGCACAAGATTGGTCTGGAACTCGGTCAGGTCGACATTCAGAGCGCCGTCAAATCTCAAGGACGCTGTGATTGACGACACCACCTGGCTGATCAGCCGGTTCAGATTCGCATACAAGGGTCGCTCGATGCCAAGTTTGCGCCGACAAATATCATAGATTGCTTCATTGTCTACCATAAACGCGCAATCGGAGTGACCGATCGTCGTGTGTGTTGTTAATACCGCATTGTAAGGCTCCACTACGGCAGTAGATACCTGAAAATGACCATATTTTCTTTAACAGAGATTATACGATTTGCGCTGTTGCGCGTTGCTAAATCTTCATTTTGCGAGATCGTGTAACTTTCAAATCTTGTAACTAGAAATTGGCTTTAACTCTCAGTCTGCAAAGATTTTTTTTTACTTTCTATTTGCAAATTAGGATCCTTATGTTTACTGTATTTTTCTATATGTTAAAGTATCATAGATAAATTCTGAAAAAATTTATGTAGTATCTTTAAACCTTCTACTTTATAGATCAATCAAAACATGTTCGGCAAAATTAATTTTTTAAAAATAATTTCTTATAAACGAAGTAAGTTATAAATGCAAATAGATTTTGCGCAGAAAGACGCGAACAATCCTTTGCAAATTAAGGATTAAAATCGATTTCATTTTATTTGTATCTCTGTTAAGCTTGATCATTATAAATATCCAGAAATTTAAGAGAAAAAAAAAGATTATATTCTTCAGTTTGTTTTAATCTCGTTATTTTCCACAAAATGAAAGAACGAGAACTGATTAAGATTCTTCTGCAAGAATGAGAACTAATTAATATTCTTCTGCAAACTGATCTAATTGTTTTGAACTCACTTGTGGCGCCGGATATATGACAAATTCTAATTTACTCTTCTTGCCGTAATCATCGGACAGCTTTTCCATAAGCAGAGATGTGAAACCCGATCCTGTGCCACCCCCGAACGAGTGAAAGACGAAGAAGCCTTGCAGGCCAGTGCACTGATCAGTCAGTCTGCGCACTCGGTCCATCACAGACTCGATGACCTCACTCCCGATGGAATAATGACCACGAGCATAATTATTGGCAGCGTCCTCCTTGCCAGTAATTAATTGCTCCGGGTGATACAATCGTCTGTACGTTCCCATCCGAACTTCATCTGTACGGGAATAATAATTTTCAAACTACATAGATTTTTTTGCCAGAATGATTATACAAAATGTTTATATCATTATTATTATAATTTTCTCTGCGATAATTAGTTATATTATTATAGCTGACCAACGACAGTCGGCTCGAGATCGATCATCATGGCGCGCGGAACCATCTTGCCGGAGCCTGTCTCGTTGAAGAAGGTGTTGAAGCAATCGTTGGAACCGGAAGTCTTGTCGGATGGCATGGTCCCGTCCGGCTGGATACCATGTTCCAGACAATATAACTCCCAGCAGGAGTTGCCCATCTGGACGCCCGCTTGGCCCACGTGCATCGATATACACTCGCGCTAAATCGCATGACGTATTTTATGTTAATTATAAAATCTTAACGTGTATTTCATAGAGTTTCGGATTTTTTCAGAATCAAGAATTGCCCTAGAGAAAAACGTTTTATTTTTTTTGTACCATTTTGATGTGTTTCTAATTAAATCTTTCTTGATGTTACACAATAAAAATTTGGATGAATCGTCAAATCGAAATATTAATTAACTATTTAATTTAAACACGATAAATTTGGAGGCCGGCCATGAGCTATCCTGGAATAAAACACTAGCAATTTATATTTTTGTTGCTCTGGTAACCGTTATGTTGAGCTTCACGGGAATCAAAATATAATTTCTTTACCGTAAAATAACATAATGTGTTGAATGTGATTTTTGTTCATGCCTAACTTTTAAATCAGTTTGTTAGAGAAACTTTATAAATATATTTTGCATAATATACTAACATTACTCGAATTATAAAATATTAAAACTTAAATTGTTGAGTTACCTTAATTGTTTTTAAGATATTCGATGATGCATGTGAGCATATTTGTAACATAATTATATAAATTAATATATTATATTAATTATACAATATAGTATATTAATATAGTGTACATATATGTATATAAAACTACAATGTAAATAATTCCAATGTAATAATACACATTACATTCATACTTTGCAACTTTACAATGTTTTAACATAACTTTCGTTTTATATTTTGATGTTTTAAAAATTGTTGGAATTAAATTGAACATTGTTAAATTTCGGCGCTTTGCGAAATTGCTCTGAACAGATTTGAACGTGAATAATTGAAGAAAACAGATTGTGTAGTATATATATGTATTCCTATTGCCATGCGTCAGACGTATCCGTGGCAACTAAGAACGCGTGGTGCAACACTTGTCATTCCTATTAAGTGACAATAGTTAATACAATCTCCAAAATAGATAAAATCGAGCGAATCGTGGACGAGCTATCTTTTCGGAACAACGATCGCAACAATCACATCATTTCAGCTTCATATTCATATCTATTATTATACAATTGTTTAAAAATCGCTTTTCTACGACGGTGTATAGCTATAGCTTTTACACAATCAACTAATACATAATTAATTCTTACTGCCCACTGTGATTCCACGGAAGTGATGTGCAATCTATCAATTCATCAATCAAAAGATCTCAATCGTGTAGAAATAAAATCGTATAAAAGTAAAATTCAGAGCAAGGAATGCACTGTTAAATAAATAAATAAGTATTGAATTATGTTCTTAAATATTAAATTACATTTTTAATTAAGTATTAAAAATGCAGTGTAAAAAAAGGGATTAATTCAAAGTAATATTTTAAGAATTTTAAGAAGACAAAAAAAATTTCTTTTAAACACTGACTGAGAAGAAGTACAATTAAAGAATATCATAGCGTGTCGACGCATGGATACTAATTACAGAGCAAATATCGCAAAATGGCTGCCGCTTTCTGACGGGGCTCTCGACAAATGGCTTGTAGACGCTTCTCTTTTGGATGAGAAAATGAGAAAACTTGCAGGATGCATAGCTTTAATTATCGAAGATTCCATGGAGGCTCGGACTTGCGATCAGGAGGTCCATTTCCTTTAGAGAACGTTCTTTTTTGTTGTCAATAGATATATAAAATAATAAATCAAAACTATGTGGATAATTAATCGCTTTCGTTTCACAGGTGTTTGAAGAAGTAATAGATAGTCTGGAGGAATTAATAGAAGATTACAAATCGACGTGCAGGGATCCGGGGGAATTAAGCAGTCATCCGATATACAAATATAAAATAAATCATCTGTCGATAGTATTGAAGCGCAAACTAAACGTGATCGCGAAATTCATTCAAGATTTGATTAATGACATTGTTGATTGCAAAAATGATGAGAACATAAGAATAGTGTTCAGGTGAAAGTCAAACGGAAATAATTCTTTCTCATGCATTAATTATAACGTTCTCTTCAATTCTGTTTTGATATTGTTATTTTAATTACACTTTAATAGTAGAGACTTTTTTTACATAGATTTTAAATTTTTTCGATACTGTCAAATAACAGATAACAACAATATAATGAGCAAATTGTAGATTGGTAAATGCTTACAACAAAATCCTCGACATGAATCGGGACGTGTCGGATTCCTCTGTCAATGTCTTTTACAACGATTGCCCATCCATGCTGGAGCCTTTGAAGAAAATTTCTGTGACCAAAATATTGCAAGCGAGTGTTCTAATATTCATTATTTATTATCGTGATTTTTGATAATCAAAAATTGATATTTTTTAAAAATAAATAATGATTAAGAATGCACTTTAACAGCATATTTCACAACACAACAATTTTAGATATTAGCAAAGAACAGAGCGGAGGAATCTTGTCACGAACTTATCGACTGTCTTCTGGCAAATTACGAGCCCCATGAAAAAATGGAGTCTACAACGAATGATGTAGACGTTTCAGAAAATTCCAGCATTGAAATCTATCGGTCAGTTTGCGTTCATAATTGTATCGCCAGTATTATTATATGTTTGTTTTATATTATATATTTTTATATTATGTACTTACAACTATATTGTTAATACAGTACAATTATAATCAAATCAAATACATCTCTCTCAAACTGCAGCGCTCTTACGAGGCATTTAACGCCACCGATTACGAGTGCGACTTCGACATCCGAAGTGGAGGTATCTGATATCGAAAGTGTGCAGGCACTCGTAAACACGCAAAACGAGCAGATCCTCAGACTTTTAAATGTCGTACAGGAAATATCACCGCAATTGCTTGGAACGGATGCCTTAAAAAACAGCGAAGGTACAGTCCGAATGCATTCAAAGATCTATATATAAATACAGGCTATAAATATGCAATTATAAATACGGGTCTTCTAGTGTTAAATTATTTATAATAGAATATATAACAGTCGAAGCGATCAAAATTACATTCAAAAATATATTCAAAATTTCATTAGGCGAGATGAGATTAAGAGGCAGTGCCATAAAGAAAGTAAAGAATTATTATCAGGAGGTAGCGTGGGGCGCATTGTCTAGTATTTTAGATCACGTGATACTATGGTGGTCACGAGAAGCCCTTGCAGCTCATCACAGCCACGGCGCTCAACATCTCAAGGATTGGTTGCGGCAATTCATTCAGGGGAACGAAAGTAAGAATGACTTTTTAAAAGCACTTCTCATTTTTAATTTCATTCTTTGTAGAGGGAGAATATTATTCTGTACATTCTCAAAATTTCAGCCCCACCTACGGTCAGATCAGCGCTGCAGAATTTATGCGATGCACTCGGATATCACACGACTATCACTGCTTGGGACCAGATGTTTAGATTAGCCTACACCTCGGCCTTCGAGTGCCGTTCGAAACCGTCGTCTACGGAGGTCGGTTTTCCATAGAAAAAAACTTTCATTCTAGAATTTCAAGGATATCTGTTTGATAAAATGCACTAACGTAAGATTCGTAGCAGAAAGATCTGTAAAAACAGAGGAGGAATAATAAATTCTTTTTACATAAACAATGATAAATAATTAATGTATTATTATAATAATCGTTAATTTTTAGGGAACCGACACCGGTCAAATGTTCGTCGAGCTCTTCCAGCTGTTGGTCACCCTCAGTAATGAATGCGAGGTGGGCGGCGAGTGGGTGATAGGAGCACCCTTGATAGAACTGCCATTATCGGAACAGATCGTTGTGTTGCACAGGATGGATCACTCAGTGCACACGGCGAGATTGTGGGCCATTCAAGAAGCCAAGATTATAGCCCACACTTGGGACCTGGACGTGTTCTTCCTTCTAGTCAAGGGTGACGTAGTAAACTGCCTTGAAGAACTGTCTTATCTCAAGGTACTATTTTTTTTGAA
The DNA here is from genome assembly GCA_037157785.1 of Cephalotes varians. Taxonomy (NCBI): domain Eukaryota; kingdom Metazoa; phylum Arthropoda; class Insecta; order Hymenoptera; family Formicidae; genus Cephalotes; species Cephalotes varians. The sequence goes on from JANQDE010000034.1 coordinate 577,579, forward strand.
TATGTTTTTTATAATAAAGATATATTTATTTTTTGTCAATTGATTTTAGCTTGCTGATCACACGACCGCATTGTCCATGAATTCTATTAGCGTCCAAGTGTACGTGTGCACAAAGATGAGAGCGAAGATCGTTTCAGAAGTCAAGGCAAACGTTGAATTGCTTCAGGTATAATGTTATACGAATTGAATTGTAAACGTAAAGGAATGAAAAGAATGATTTTTAAAAAAAAGTTTCTCTAAATGAATAAATTAAACGTACACACATACAACTTGTAATTAATAATTTTTTATCAATATCGTTTATATAGAAAAAAAATTAGTCTTCTGATTGAGACAGTAAGTTTTTTCCGAAATAAATTTAATACCCTTAAAAATCGGGAAATAATTCTTTCGCGAATAATAATTTTTATAATAATTTTCGATTCTGCTGCTTATAAAACTGCAGATGATTTTATGTTTTTCTTTATTTCCGCAGATCTGCCCTGCCAAATGCATCGACACGCTTGCCAAAATCTGTCGCGTGATCAGCCTCGCGAATTTGCACATGTGTTTTCCACAGTCGAATTATTGGAGAAGAAGCAGCAGCATATCTCCGGTGGCGGCTAGTCTCTATGTGGAAACTTATTTTGGTTCGTTTCTTCTGCTGGTTCGTTTATTCAGCTACTATCTTGAAATAATACGATTGAAATTATCGTAGAAAAAATATTGCTGCCAGTGTTGGAAGTGATAGAAGATCCCGAAACATCCAACATGATTCTACGAATAATGTGCGAGGCGTGGCTTGATTATATTTATCTGCACCGCATCAAGTTTAGGTAAATTTCTCAAATTTGTTCGATATCCTAATTGAAGCTATTCGTGAAGCGATGCAGAAGAAATTTGCGTTTTGTACTTGCCGTTTCTATCTTCTATTGCATATTAAAATAAATGTTCAGCGAATACGGTGCGCAACAACTGTTGACGGATTTCGCGTACGTATCGACGTGGGTCACGGGGTGTTCGATCATCTCGCAAAACGTCAGGAACCACTTGCTGAAGAACGAAGTCCTACGTCGTTGCGAAGGGGTTGGTCGGCTTTTGTTGAGGCACCCAGGCGAAGCTATCGCTATGCGGAAACGATTGGGTAAATTAAATGTGAAATTTATTTGGAATTCTTACTTTTTAAAGATATTCGTAATTTTCGACAAAAGAAACGATTGCAGATAAATGTCAAAATGTTATATTTTTCCTTTTCGTTTCTCATTACGAGGAGATTCGTAACATCTCTAAAAAATGTTCTCTACGATGTTTCAAGGTGAGATTAAGATTTCTTGCTATTTTTGTGCGATTTTAGCTCGAAGAACGAACGAGCGTGGATCGCCCGAATCTCCAGGTCTGGAACGCATGCCAGCTGAGATGTACGTTCCGAATCAAGAACAGTGGCTTGAGTTGCGCGCTCCTAAGCGATACAATTTTTGCTGTATGGAATAAAGGAAATAAACGATTAATCGAAACTGTGACTCACGTCCTTTCTCCTTTTGATCATTTTATAAGTTGTTGAATACGATTGCACGATTTATCACGAATATTTCTCGTAAGTGTGTCGTACCTTGAATGGAATCGCAAAGAAAGTTACTAAATAATTCATAAAAATTAATTGAATTACTTGTCAATTCTATTTATTAATTTTGTTTACGTTATTATTAGTTAATAAAAATTAATTTTTAAATAAAAGAAAGAGACTTACTTGAATAAAAGAGAAGAGAAAATAACACCGAATATTATTTTATTTCCTATTCATTTTTCACCTTAATAAAATTAATCATGCGGTTATTATGATCATTTATTGCCAATATAGATTTATGTTTTCGAGAAACCCAACAAAGGACAGAAGCCTTTCCATAATACAACGAGTATTACGTTACGTACAGATTACGTTACGTACAAGATGTGTGGCATCATGCACCGTACCACCGTTTCTAGCAGTCACACGTCGACGTTCATTGTCAACGCGGGTATTACATCAATCTTGATGGAAATTTTAAACAATACAGAGTTTCAAATGTTGACGTAATATTGACAGTGTTACATTACGCATTTAAATATATAAAAAAAAATTGACTAAAGATAATCGGAAAATTGCTGAAACTAAATAGTTATTATTTTGTAAAATAAGTGAATAAAACGAAATAAATTAAACTTTTTTTTAACTTGCTGAAGAAACGCGTCGTTTTTAACACAATGCAACAGAAATATATACGTGTATAAATTTGTAAAAATAAATATTAAAAAAAAGGGCCAGTAATTCGATTGATCGCACGATTCAGTAATATATGTTTTCGAAATGATGATCCGAACTTGCATGATGATCGAAGTTTTGGAAACTATTAAATATATTTTAGTATTAATAATTGTAACTACATTTTCGAAAAAACTAATTTTCAGATAAATTTTTTTTATCGAAGTGACTGCTCATGCCTTTTGAACATCAATGAACTGCAATTGATATAAATTTATCTTCATCTATGTAATACATATCAATATATGCGACCAATCATCATGCATGCAATCAACTTTTCAGTTTTTTATGTTTTTTCCAAGTTCATAAATGTGTAACTTTTTGCACTATTTATCTATTATGTAATAGAAATAATAGGTTTTGTTTTGTTTAATGTTTAATTACTATCCATTACAAAATAACAACTGTGTGTTTAATCTCAGCTTTTTGATTGTCATCTTGTAGATACATTCCAGATTCCAGTTAACTTTGTCACTTTTCGACAATGTGACAGTAAAATGCCTTTAAATTGTAATAACAAACCACTTATTATTCCAATTTGTTTTATATTATGTTTTGTGGTCATATTTTCGACAGGACGTACTCGTAACATGATTATTACAAATCATCTCTGCAATACGTGATGGCTTGCATATATCGAGACATAGACTTGTTGTCACCGTCGCACCGCAAAATAAAAATACGCCGAGGCAACTCATGTTTCACTCCCGACTGTCGATTCTCGATTCACCTTATGTAACTAGATTGCCTGAGCGAGCGTGTGAATCAAGTAATCCACTTTGAGTTGAGGACTTTATTGGATTATTTTCTTCACCCGTATCGACAAAATACGAAAATCATACATAAGTGTACGCGTAAAATCTTGTAAATTATAGCAACTCATTGAAATCTTAGAGAAATCTATCATTTAAAAATTATTTGAAAAGTTGGTTTTCCCTTATTTCGACATTCAACAATTTCTCGGCAGAGTTCCCTCCAGAAAAGAGTTTGACAGTGCGGGGTTGTATAATTACTAGATCATATTAACAATTCATTATAAATGTGGTATCGGAAGAACTCGGATATTTGTGCGTATCGATCACTCATGCGAGAGACGTGTTAGTCGTGCAAGGTGAGTCACATAAGGGAGATCAAATTGCAAGGCGAGAAGGAGCCTCGCCTGTCAATTGCCACAGAATTCTGCACATTATCTAGCCTAGTATTTCTGTACGACGAAAATGCGCGGCATCACGGAAAGAACACCTCTAAGAAGATCGGATTCGCCGGATTATGTCGAGTTCGCCAGCCTCTTGAGAACTCGAAGAACGCGACTACGACAGTTCCAATGTTGCGTCTGCGGCATTCTGATGTAAGTGGATTATGTACACGATAGGATTGAAAAAATAAATTAAATATATTTCTGATATAAATTTCCAAATTGTAAAATTACAAAATTTATTTATTTCCTTAAATTTCGAAATTATAAAGTTTTATTTTGTACATATTTTATAGATAAATTATATACATATTTTACCTGTACAAAAACTGCATGCAGCTAAATTAATAAACTTACTATTTTGGAGTGAAAAAAGTGGAAAGATGAAGTCAGAAATAAAGTAATTCAAAATAATAGTAATTCAAACTTCAATTCAACAATTAAAGGATCTCTACATTCATTGAGCCAGTAAGCGTAAAAATTTAATCGGATTGTTAAACAAGTAAATTGCGTGCCGAAAATGTCGCACATTGGAGAAATTAAAATTGCTGAGATTAGGTTCTTCAATACGATTCTTCACGATTTCACAGAGTGGTTTTCACCATGGCTCTGGTGGTGACCGTCGGCTACTCCATGAGCCATACTAACTCCACTAATCCCACAAACGACAACGCAACGTCCCCTGGCAATTTAGGTAGTGTCTTGAGATTAGGACTGGCACCTGGATCTACCTCGCACGCAGCCTTCAGCAACACCGCTAGTGTCACAGCCGAGCCTAATTCTGTCCTGATAGCTAACGAGGACTTGAATATCCCGACAAAGCATCTCAGCCAACTGGAATACACGCAGGGATTACGAGCTGGTGAACAGGCGATGAAGGATCGTCTGTCCGCGGATATAATCGCCGCGAAGTCACCGTTGCCATCTTTGTCCCCTGAATCCAGACATCGCCACGCGGTGAGCACATGCTCCAATGTTAGTTTTCTTGCTTTAGCAGCGGTGGGTGAAATTGCCGCGACGAAAGTGATCGAGAAAATGAGGTAAGACTCCGTTTTGTCCAGTACGTGTATTATAAATATAGAACAACGTGTATTATAAATATAGACAATAATATTAATTTGTTTAATTATCAATTTGTTTAATTTTGTTCACTCGTTATAAAATAACAGCTATTTAGTTTCAACAACTTCCAGATTGTCAATCTGTAAATCGTCTAAAATGAGACTTTATTTTTTTGGGACTAATATTAGCGAGTAAAATTATCGTATAAAGCGTAAAATAGCGTATAAAGTTGTATATTTAGTAATATGTTTAGTTGGCTTTAGACAGAATTTCATTGATATTTTCTTATTTGAGATCCATCCATGATGAACCGTCGGCGATCGGTACTTTCTTCGACAGCGGCTGGTTACCAAAAAACGTATGCAAACAATACTTCAATCGCACTTGCAAAACCGGCAAATACCGAACTATTGACGGTAGCTGCAATCGGCCGAGAGGCTGGGGCGCCAGCATGACGCCCTTTCGAAGAGCCCTGCCACCCGATTACGCCGACGGAATCGAGTCGCCTCGAAAGACACGATCCGGGAAGGAATTGCCTTCCGCCAGGGAAGTCAGTCTGAAAGTACACAAACCTTCAGCCAGCAGCAATCCGTCCTTTACGGTGATGCTGGCGGTGTTCGGCCAGTTCCTGGACCACGACATCACGGCGACCGCGCTCAGTCAGGGTGTCAACGGAAGTTCCCTAACGTGTTGTTCGCCGTTAGGAAGACAACATCCCGAGTGCTTCCCCGTGCGAGTGGAAGCCGGTGATCCTGTGCACGATATGACTGGCAAAACTTGCATGGATTTTGTGAGATCGGCGCCAGCCCCACGATGCAAACTCGGTCCTAGAGAACAGCTCAATCAGGTAATCCAAAGCGCGTTGGTATTATCTATTTACAACGTTATGCGAATCTCATCTTTTCAAAGAGATAATAAAATCTATGTTTTCATTATGTTACTGTCACTGAATTTTTAATTTTAATTTTTAATTTTAATTAATTGAAAGAGTCTACAGTCTCTTTTTTATTTTCAAAAAAAGAAGAAGGCTAAAGGATAATTCTTTCAGAAAAGATGGATTTTCATAGATTCCCAGTTTATGAAACTAATTTATGAAACTAGGAAATTTCTGTTAAACATAGATTTGAAAATTATTCGAATCAAAAGCGATTGAAATTGGGAGAAAATTATATAGATAACGTTGCATCCAGGTCAGCGCCTTCATCGACGGCTCGGCTATTTATGGCTCCGACAACGAGACCGCTCGCGACCTGCGCGAATTCATCGGTGGTCGTTTGAGAATGTATTTCACCTCCGACAATAGGACTCTGCTGCCGCCGAGTACGAACCCCAATGACGGTTGCAATCGCGAAGCCGAACGACGTCGTGGCCGCTATTGTTTCGCCGCGGGCGACGCCAGGGCGAACGAGAATCTGCATCTGACCACGATGCATCTTCTCTGGGCGCGACAGCACAACAGGATTGCGAACGAATTGGCAAAAATCAATCCCTCTTGGAGCGACGAGACGCTCTATCAGGAAACGCGACGCATCGTCGGCGCTCAATTGCAGCACATCACTTATCATGAATTTTTGCCCGTCATCTTGGGCGACAAGAGGATGAATGAACAGGACTTGAGGCCTCTCACGTCAGGTTACAAGAAGCGAACGCAAGATCCGGACGAGTTGGAGAACGATCCGACGATCGCCAATCACTTCGCGGCCGCAGCTTTCCGTTTCGCTCATACCTTGCTACCAGGGTTGATGAGAATGACGGATGCTGAAAAGGGCACGCCATCCTACATGGAGCTGCACAAGATGCTCTTCAATCCCTATAGCCTCTACACTGCGGATGGCATCAGACATTCAATCACTTCGGCCACGACCAATGCTATTCAGAGGTACTCCACGCACGTAACTTCGCAGTTGACCAGTCACCTCTTTGAAGACCCCATGGCCAATTCTACGGTACCATGCGGCCTTGATTTAGTGTCGTTGAATATTCAACGAGGACGGGATCATGGGTTACCGGGGTACACCGTATGGCGGGAATATTGTGATCTAGGAAAGGTGGAAACTTTCGACGACCTCGAAGGCCACTTGGATCGTCAAGCTTTGAAACAGATTTCGATGCTCTACGAGACTGTCGGCGACGTAGATTTGTATACTGGCGCATTAGCAGAAATACCGGAATCGGATAGCTTGATCGGACCCACGTTTACGTGCTTGATTCTTAATCAGTTTGCACGTTTGCAAAAAGGAGATCGTTTCTGGTATGAATTTGCCGAACAACCATATCCTTTCACAGAAGGTATGATAAATGCTAATGATAAAGTTTGATTTTAAAGATAAATTAAAACTGCGGCAGAAACTTATCACTTATTTTTTTAATTTCGTGAAAAATAAATAGTTTACGCATTTGTATGTAAATTGCTCTATCTTTTGTTTACAAAGGTTTCAGATTTATAGTTGAAATCTTTTATTTTGAGAAGCATGGAGTTTTTAGTTTTAAATAAATTAAACTAAAATTCTATTAATTTTTCTAAAATGTGGAGAATTTATTTATTTCACTATAAAAGACAACTTAGTATTATGTTATACTAATCTTCGATTATCACGATTTAAAAAAAAAAGTACAAATACACATATATAAAAGATACATATGTCTACAAAAAAGTAAATATAATTTTATATAAATATTAGTTTATTATAAGCTTTTGAAATTTATAAAAAATTTATTGTATTGTAATCTTAAATGTTAAAAGCAAAAATGCAACAAGAATCGTGATATTTACAAAAATTTCAGATCAGCTCGTGGAGATACGCAAGAGTTCGCTGGCGAAATTAATATGCGATTGTTCTGACGGAATCACGCACGTTCAGATGAGAGTTATGCGTTCTGTTGGTCCTGATAACTCCATGGTATCATGTGAAGATATACCAGGGCCTTCCTTTGCACCATGGAAAGAAAATCATTCCAATTCAACAGCGTAACATTTGAAACAATTAAAACTTTAGAAATTAATATACATATATATATATATATATATATATATATATATATATATATACACAGAATATCCAAAAATTACCAGATATATTTTTAACAAAAAAAATTCATTGATTAATTTATGCTCGTATTTCTAGTTCTAAGAATTTAAAAAAGATAATGAGTAAGGTGAACCGAGATAAAAGTTAATCTACATTGGAAATAGGTATTAGAGATGATCTTTTTAACTGTCGAAAATTTGTCGACTTAAATTTCGGAAAACCAAATAGATAATAAAGCTAAGATTTTAGTTAATTTCAAATGGAATTTAATGTAAGAGAAGTTTGATTGAAAGTGTAAATACATATATAAAGGTAATACTAAAAATTAAAAAATTGCAATGATGATCTTTGTCAACATTTTTGCTAGGGAAAAGTCAACTCTAAATTGACACAAAAATCTGTCTTTAAAAGAACATACGATAGTTTGAGATATTTCGTATATAAATTTTTTTACAAAATAATCGTTACATTAGATGATAGCGCAAGAAATAAAATTACGCTTATATTTTCACTTTTATATACTATGTGTGTTATTTCCTTTTTTTATATACCTATTACTCAAGCGTAGTATTTATATCAGATTGATTCAAATTATTTTGTTTAATTAAATTCTGCAATTTTTTTATCTATGTTTTAGACATGTCTTGACAATTATAAAATGAATATTTCTTGATATCCTTATTATCAAATCATTTCGTTATCATTATTAATGTAAATATATGTTTTTATAAATTTACAAATTTCGCTAAATTATATCCACTAATTTTCTGAAAGATTATATAAATTACTGAAAAAATAATTTAAAATTATGTTAAGGAATATTAAATTTCATATATTTAATGATAATAAAAACTAATTAACGCAAATTAATTGTTGTATATAAATAAACGTTGTACTTTATGCGTGTTCCATACTAAGTAAAAAATTCACTTTCTCATTCATTGCTTCCTAATAAACCTCCTTTTCTTGTTTTAAAATAGGGAATACACAATTTATATTATATTACTTATTATGTCAGAGAGAAGATAAAAGTTTATTTTTTAAATGGCATTTCTATCAAAACAAATTTCACTTACATAAATAGTCTTTTCGGTTAAATCATAGTTACAAATTACAAACACGTGACGCTTCTTTTACTTTAAATATTTTTTTTAGATTCAAATTACTATCAATTTTTAGTTATTTCCGATAAAAAATTTTTCACGTAAGAATATATATAAATACATATATACAACATATATACAAGATATGTTCATATATTCTTCTTTCTTTTGTAAAATTACTATTTATAAGATATAAGAAAAATAATAATAATAATTAGAAAACATAAAAAATAATTAAAAAGATAATTTTTGCATTTTGTTTTTTTTATAAAAAGGTAAATTTGAAGAAATAAGAAAAAATTGTTCTATATAATTATATATAATAATTTATCATTATATATCAATATATCATTATATATAATTATATAAGCAATTTTTTCTTATTTCTTTAATTATCCTTTTCATTATTTTTTATGTTTTCATTATTATATTATTATTTTTCTTGTACCAAACAGTAATTTTACAAAACAAAAAATATATATAAATATATATAAACATATTTCATATATAATTATATATATATTTAAAATGTTTATATATATTTTTATATGAAAAATTTTTTACCGGGTTATTTTTACAACAATTGCAATATTACATTCTGTCTATGGACAGAACAAATGGACCAAAATCGAAGACTGTGGATGTGTTACCCGTCGGAAATAACCGAAATGGCTATATAGTTCAACGTGCACGTTCTGTGCACGTAGAGGCGCCAATAAATGGATTCCATGTTCCATCTGAAACGCGGCCACGTCCGCTCTCAAGTCAAGCGTCTCTCTATTACGTCTAGCGAATTATCTTGTAATTCGTAATTTCGATAAATCACAATCGAACCAGTATACTATTTTATATATATTTCATCATATATTTTTAGCGAACTGTTCATATAAAAGATACTTCAAACCAGGCCCGATATTACCGATAATATCGCAATAAAGTCGCAAGAAATATCTGGACGTCTCTTTTAGGCTCGCGATGCACGCGTTCCATTGATGCGATTGGGAAAGCGAGGATGGAGGGTGAATTAAGAATTGTGGTGAAATGGAGCGGGAAGGAATATGATATCCTCGATATTCAAGAGGAAGATACGGTTCTTACTCTGAAAGAGCGTATACACAGAGAAACAGGTGTTCGTCCGGAACGTCAGAAGCTTCTGAATCTAAAGTTTAAAGGTTATATTTTGAACGGTCTTTTGACAAGTTCTGTCAGAATAGTTATTGCAATTTTAATAATTTATCTTAGAGTCTATTGTCTTGAGAGAAATTACAGCTAAATATCTTGCTATTGATTATTATATCCAATCATAATTATTTAACTTGTATTTTATAAATTACATGTGCCTCTATATGTGTAATATATAAAATAAAAGTGCATATATACATATATATATATGTATATAAATATTTATAATTCTTAAAATAGTTCTGCTTTCCTATACATGAACATCCTATACGTGAAAAAATTATAAATAGCATGTAGGTAATAGTATTCATAATAAAACATACAGAGATCACGTATATAAAATCTAATGATTCTTAAAATAATTCTTTTAATTTCTACATTGATCGTTTTTATTATCATAAAAAGGTTAGAGAAAATATAGATACAGTTAGGATAATCTGAAGACACAAAGTATAAAAATGATTTTTAGAAACTTGTTCTTCATTAGGCAAGGCAGCGCAAGATGAGGACATAATCGGCAAATTAAATTTGAAGCCCGGCTTCAAATTAATGTTAATGGGCTCGCGTGAGGAGGATATTGCTGAGGTCAGTCAAGCACCCGAAAATGTACCTGATGTGATTAACGATCTAGACATAGAGGAGGAAGAGATAGAGATCGAGAAGGCTGAAATAAATCTACGTAAAATCCAGATACGAATTGATCGCTATGTCATCACAGAGCTGAATCCTCTAAGAGAGGATAAAAAGCTCCTTGTGTTGGACATAGATTACACTTTATTTGATCATAGATCAGTGGCGGAGAGTGGAGCACAGCTGATGCGTCCATATCTCCATGAATTCTTGACACGCGCTTATAAAAATTACAATATAGTCATCTGGTCGGCGACCAGCATGAGGTGGATCAATGAGAAGATGAAACTCTTGGGAGTTTCGAGTCATCCGAGCTATAAAATAGCTTTTCACCTGGACGTCCTTGCTATGATCACCGTTCACACACCAAAATATGGCGTCGTCGGGGTAAAACCACTGGGCATTATTTGGGGAAAGTACAAGCAGTTCTCCGCGAAAAATACAATAATGTTCGACGACATCAGACGAAATTTCATAATGAATCCGCAATCGGGATTGAGAATAAAACCTTTCAAGCATGCTCACACCAGCAGAGTCAAAGACTTTGAACTGCTGAAACTGTCGAGATATTTGGAATTGATAGCCGACGTCGATGACTTTCAAACTCTTAACCACAGAAAATGGGAAGAATACAAGCCGAAAAAAAAGAATGATCAAAGCAGTGAACAGACCAGCAGCAATGAGAAAAGTTAAATTTTAACGAAACTTATTTTTCTTCGTGACAATTTGCGAGTCGTTTGATAGAAGAGAAATGATATTGATTGTTAGGAGGAATACAGAATGATTTCAAGATTGTATATAACGAAGTAAATGCATTTGTCAGCTATTTCATGACTGAAAAACAAGGCTGTTCTATATATTGGATAAGGCGGGGTTAACTTCAGCATCAATTTCTTTCGCATTGCAAGAAAATTTATTTGCGTGATATTGACTTTTCTCAAAACATACATATTGTCATATGTTTCTTATATATTTGTGATTTATCGGTTGGTTGTGTATACGTATATTAGAGTTAAATAAAATGCACGAGTGACCGACACGAAAGGTGCAATGATATAACGTATTTAAATGAATCCACATGATGTGCGTCATGTTTTGCAAAATTTTCTACACATATTTGCTATATATGCATTTTGCGTCACGCGTACGAGCACAGATGTTGGCAAACTTTAAATCTCACGCGACACGAAATAGTTTAATTGTTTACGTCCACGTAGTCACTACGTGGATTTTATGCGGCATATTTCAGCCATTAACATGTAATGCATTGATTATGCAAACCGCAATATTTATCTTATACATTAAATGCTAGCGTCAATAACTTTATTTAGGGAATTAAACAATTTTTAAACTTTAAATACTATTTCCATTTTTCATACCGATTTAAAATATTACAGAAGACTGTAAAATATGAGAAGTTCACACAATGATTGTAATAAAGCTAATTTATCCAAAGATTTGAATTTTAATTCTGTCCTTTAAAACTTTTTAGATCTATATCTGCTAAGCATAAACATATTTGAAATCAATTGAACAAATCAACGGTTAAAATGGGATCTTAGTGCTTAATAATATTAACAATAATATATTAATATGTATATTATAATAATATTAATATGTAAATTTTATAAAATATATTTATCAGTTCATAAATTGCATGCCATTACTGTCGGACTTTGAAACGCAATCATAAGTTAAAAGTAGAACAATGTCACAAATTTAATTTAATTTCAAACTTCAATATTATGATCTAACATCTTAAAACACTGCAAAGAATTTTATTTTTTCTCAAAATTTTTACAGATAAATAATATGTTTTTGCTTGAATAAATTTGTTTTTACTAAAATCTTATATATTTTTAAAACTATACATGTGTTTTTGTAAGTTTAATTTTGAAAAAGTTGCTGTAAAAGATGTCTCCGAGATAATTATAGTAGTATTTTTACATTTTGCACAAAAAGTTATATTTCAAAGAAACCCTTAAAACTCGCTTTTATATTAAAAAATTTATTATATATGCAAATTGTGATTGAAGAAAACATTAGTATTATATTATAATTAATAATATTAATATTATATCTTAAGCGATGATTTATCACGATAAAGCTTCTAGACATAAATTCTGTCCAACCCAGCAAACGAAAATGAATTGAAATGGACAGAAATAGATTTGTTTGTTTTGTTCGTGTCAAATCCAGATTCTGATCTATTGAATCCATTTCTATCCAATTAAAATTTCCGAATTTTTTAAAATCCGTTTTAATCCATAAAGGGATAAAAACAAAGCGATTCTTATTCTTTTTAAAAAAAATTAAAAAAAAAAAATATGCAGACCATTAATTCATTTTAATCTATCGCGCGTAATTAAAACAAAATGATTTCTAACAAGCTTAAATAAAGTAAAATTGCACAACCAATTAATGATAAGGGCTCTCAATATGATAAACAAATACAATAATAAATAAATTAACGGGCTAATGAGAGCTAATGACAACGCAAGTTTTAGGAGCGCAATGTTAATATAATATGATCTATTATAAGTAATTACATAAATAAATTAAGTAAATTACGGACATTAAGAATTTATGTAATGAAATTATGTAATTACCTTTAATTTATTTATTATTAAAAATAATTTCTACTTTTTAAATCCAAAAAAAAGTTACTCGAGTCATACAATTCATTTTAATTCATGACATAGGATTGAAACGATGCTATTTTTTCAATCCATATTTTGTTCAAATGAATTAAAATTTTCAATTCATTTCAATCCATTTGCTGGGAAAAAAACGTACATTCGCATTTCTCTCTCTCTCTCTCTAAAAGTACCGCGGTGGAAAAAGCGTTTATTAATAAATGTACAAAAGGAACATTGCGAGAACATTTCCATTCAATTATTCACTCGCTACCAATCAGGTCAAGAACGACTCTTTGATTATACGAATCGCGAAAGAATTTCATCGGAATATCGAGCGACTGGCCGTCTCATCGTCATGCTCATTGAAAAATAATGAGTTTCGCGATTCTCTCTCTCTCTCTCCCTTTCTCTCTCTCTCCCCCGAGCTCATCGTCCTTTTAATCGGCTAAATACGGACACGGATGAGCGTCATGAGCAACATGGCGAACGCTCGGTGGTGGTAGGTGGATATTTTGCCCGACGCGGTAACGTCACACATGCTGCCCGTAGCTGTCAAACTCGCAGGGAGGCAGAAGAATGGAACTGTTCCGCACTGACGCTCACTTTATCTTCGTGAAAGAGAGGCACAGCCTCTGGTGCGACAAGTATACCGGCGAATTCGCCGCGAAGTCAGGTGAGTGCGCGTGCAATTGCATTTGGCATAAGTGAGTGAGCGGACGGAGCGTCGCTTGCGAAAAGCGATCTCGAACGTCGCGTGAATCTTGAAGACGCGAATTTCAAGTGCGTTACGTTCGTATAAAGATTTAGCATCTTTGACAGTTGATAAAGGAATGTTGCGAGGTTTGATGTATTTGACGTTTAAATCGTTTTAATGGAGATGATGGATTTTGCAGATTGGGAATGGGCTACGCCGAAGGATTTGGAATGTCTGGGGATGTTTTACGGGATAGTGGGAAAAATTGAGCAGACGTCGGTACTGGAACCTCGCTTGATGCTCATAAAGGATGTCACACCGGCGGGAGAATTGCACGGCGGCCACGTTGTTTATAAAATCAAATCTATCGCGTTTCTACATCTTGGCACGGAGAATACGAATATCGGCTTGCTGCCTTGCAAGAAACATCAGTATGTATTAAAGAAGAAGGGGAGCAGCGGACTCTTTGACGTGCCGCAGAAAGCAGCCCTGGCGAAAACCTGGGGCACAATAAAAAATGCTACAAATACTATAAAAAACACCACGCAGCATGCTGCTGCATTGGCAACATCTCAAGTAAGGGAACTTAAACCATTGAAAATCTGTATTAGATATCTCGTACAATTTACGAGCTCGATGTTTCTGTAGATGAAGTCCACAGTGATAAAACGCAGCGTAGTGAAAGATAAAGAGAGATTTGAGAAGAGAATATTGGAAGAGCTGAATAAGATATTTACCGAAACCGATTCGTTCTTCTTCTGTCAGACTGGTGACATTACTAACAGCTTGCAGCGACAATGCGCAATGGAATGTCAGCATGAGCAAGGCAATCAAGATAAGCCATTGTGGCAACGTGTGGACGACAGATTCTTCTGGAACAAACACATGTTATATGACATTATTAATTTGAATGTTTGTAATTTTTTAAATCTTTATTTTTATGTACAGTGGATTGCAAACAATAAGATAGCAGAATATTTGCACAGATAAATATCCTAAATATTATTATAATTATACTAATTGTGTACGATAGAATATATTTATTGCATAAAAATTATTTTTATTTACTTAATAAGTGGATAAGTGGATGTTGTTTAGTCAGCTGTATAACGTTCATATGTACAATATTTATTCAAAATTTGTATTTTTTATATAACATTTGTATATGTTTTATTCTGCAGACAGATAAGGCAAACTGTTGGATATTGCCGATCATTCAAGGATATGTTCAGATAGAAAAATGTATAGTCGAGGTGGGTTTTGATGAGCAACCGCAACAAGAAATATTTAACTTGGCGATTATATCAAGGAGGAGTAGATTCCGTGCTGGAACTAGGTAACTTCTACATAGATGATTTTCATAATTATATAATCATAATATATAAGCAAGAGATTGTAAAAATTCACAAAAAGTATAATTGAGCACCAAGATTTGTCGCAATTCTTACTGTAAAATCGACATTTAACCATTATGACATTTATATTCATAATATATGAATTTTATCTTAATTAGAATTAAATATTTTTAAATATAACATTACACAGATATAAGAGACGCGGAGTGGATGATGATGGCAAGTGTGCTAATTATGTTGAGACTGAACAATTAGTTTGGTATCATGATCATCAAGTATCCTTTGTACAAGTACGAGGAAGTGTGCCAGTATATTGGTCTCAACCTGGGTACAAATATAAACCTCCACCACGTATTGATAAGGGTACTTATACTTTTAAATAGAAAGACTTTTAAATATCTTTTATCTGAACTGGATTAAATTATTTTAATGGAATATAATCTCTATGATATTGCAGATGAGGCTGAGACGCAGGTAGCATTTGAAAAGCATTTTAGTGAAGAACTTGCATTGTATGGACCTGTTTGCATTGTTAATCTAGTCGAACAGACTGGCAAAGAAAAGATTATTTGGGAATCTTATAGCAACCATGTATATAACTATAATCATTCAGATATAACATACACCACTTTTGATTTCCATGAATATTGGTAAGTATCTAAGTGAAATGTGATTGCTTAACCTCATACTTCTCATTCCCATTTTACGGATCATGTTTATCTCCAAAATTTTGTATTTAACACAGTCGAGGAATGCATTTTGAGAATGTATCTATTCTGGTTAATGCATTGGCTACAGTGCTAGCAAATATGGGTTATTGCTGGCGTGATAAACAAGGTATGATTTGCATGCAAAAGGGGGTATTCCGTGTAAATTGCATAGATTGCTTAGATAGAACAAACGTGGTACAAACCGCTCTGGGTAAAGCTGTTATGGAAATGCAGTTTTCAAAACTGGGACTAATACCACCTGATGGAATTCTGCCTGCAAACATAAGACAGACTTTCCAATCGCTTTGGGCTAATAATGGGGACATTATTAGCAAGCAATATGCGGGAACAAATGCTTTAAAGGTCTGTACATCTCATGAATTATCTATGTGAAGTCTGTCTTAATATGAACCATCAATTTTTTCAACGATCTCTAAATATTCTATGATTTCTTACTATTTAGGGAGATTATACACGTACTGGGGAGAGAAAATTTACTGGCCTGATGAAAGATGGGATGAATTCGGCAAATAGGTAGAACTTCGCATTCCTACCTCTCATATTTTGTATTTGCTTAATTTTTCTCATTTTTCATTTTTCCTCTTTTGTTTCCAACATTTTACATGATACAAACCTTCACAATTATCATGCCTCGAGAATAATATCCCAGAGTTAGATCTCAATATTATTTTATAGAACCCTGACATTGTCCTTTAATTTTCCTATAGATATTATCAGCAACACTTTATGGATGACTTACGTCAAGCGGCAATAGATACGCTGCTAGGGAACTCGATTGATGTTCACCAACTGAACAACGATTGGTCACACTATTTAGATATCTTTGATAATTGCTGTCTCGAACTTATACCTATGAAACCACCAAATATACAACTTCAACTTGCTACTCATCCTGACTTCCTTTATGCCACTGCTCTATATAATTTAGCAAGGTTCGTTGCTTGCTTTCAGCTTAATTTTTGGAAAATAGACAGTTATGTATTTTTAAAGATTAATTAAAAATTTCTTGTTATTATAAAGCCAGTGTGTGGCGTAAAAAGAAATGCTATGTGCTATTGTCAGCATGAGAAGTTGTTTTTGTTATGCTATGAAAATCCTTCTGCATGTTTAATTTTGACCTCATATTCTTCCTTTATTTTAATTTGATTCATAAGTTAATCATTTTTGTAAATGCTATTAATCAATTAGACATAAGAAAAGTCGCTTTCTCTCATTTTAACAATTTTTTAAATACAGAATATGATTTATTAAATACTATTAAATATTCTTTAGAATTATACTCCTTATTTTCTTATTCTTACTTTACCTCTGAATTATTCTTTAATTTTCAGCATAATAGTTGAGATGCATTAAGAATTAAAATATTTTTGCAGATATTATTTGAATCGTTTCAAGGATGTTTATAGACAAGCGACGATTGATCTGATGTTGGGAAATTCAGTAAGTGAAGAAGTATTCCTAGAACGTACGGACGAGGAAGATAATGCGGCAACTGCGATTCATGTGAAATTGCTAATTGAAGATTGCAAAAAATTACTGATACCTGATCCAGAAATTATTCTAGGCAGTTGGGGAGTTATTGATGCCGATCCTATGTATGTATGAATGATTAAATGTTTATATATTAATGAAATGATTAAATGTTAATATATTTAAGTTGTGTCTATTTATGAATTTGTTTCAATCAACTTTTTACTTCAGTACTGGTGATCCAACGGAGACGGAAATGGATACTATATTGATATTGACTCGAGATAGTTATTACATTGCCGACTATGACGATCAAATTGATAAAGTTACAAACTATCAAAGAGTTTTATTAGAAGATATTGTTTTAATTGAATTTGGTCAGCCTGAAAATATGGTCTTATTTTTCAAGAATAAACATTACTATTGTATTAGAATCAATTATAAAGTAAACGGCGAATATGGTTACTTTCACATGTTTCGTAGTACGAATTTAAGATTTTTTAATAATATGGCGGTTGTGATCAAAACTGAAGAGGAAAGCATAGGTGAGAGAACATTTTCATTTATATCCGTATCATAACAATTCTTGAAGAACGAATTTTACATTTCATATTTTTAAATTACAGAATCTTTAAAGGCAATTTGTGAAGCTATTTCAGTAGCTATGGAGATAGCAAACTTGCCAAAGGTTCCCGTAGCTATGAATGTTACATTAGATAAAAGAAAGAGTAAATTAGTGAATGTTAAAGGCTCTACTGGATTATTAGACATTTCATCGTTGCCAGAACTGACAAGAAATGTATCTGAAACACAGTTGCTTGCTTTAAAGACAGCGGGTTTGTTAAATAATGAACTTTTATTACTTTTATTATTTATATATACATGTATAATAAAATTTATAATTTATAAAAATGAATATTCCTAGGTACAAAAGCTTTAAGCAACATGTCGGAGCACTTTAGCAAATTGAATAAACTGGGTCAAAGTTTCGGCGCAAAGAAGCCAATTGACTTAGCAAAGAGTATAAGTAACAAAAAGATGGAAAAAGTATCGAAGCCGATTTTTACTGTTGGCAACAGAGATATCTCAGGCAATAAAGAAGAGCAGAGTAACAGTAGTAGCAGCAGTAGCAGTAGTGAGAATATTGAAATGACACACATTCATGTCAAAAAGCCAGCGAACTTCAGTCATGACAAGCATTTGATGGAAGCTTATACACCATTGATTGGTATTATTATGGGTGTGAAAAATACTAACGTTGTGGATGGTAGTGTTTGCGAGACCAATGTGAACGAGGAATTATCTAAGATGAGACTTAATAACATGAATTTAAATTCAAAACCTGATGTAGCCATCGACGCATTACATCTGATTCCGCAAACTGGATCCGGCACTAGCACTCTCAGCGCTTCGCCGCAGAAGACTACGGCGACAACGCCGGAGATAACAGTGTATGATGTAGGGGACAATATAGGCGAGAAAGGAACGCCCCCATTATCAACTTTAACGTTATCCAAGAATATCAGTCATTCGACAGGGGACGTTGACAACAAAGCATCAATTGGTATTAAGAGTACTACTCTTCAGATGGATAATAGAGTGAATGAGAAGAAAAGATCAGCCTCTGAACAGGATTTAACATTGAATATTACATCGTCTCAAAGCGAATCTGCCTTAAAATCCATAAAAGAAAATATCACGAGCGTTACTAGTCCAGTAGCATCTACAGCCAAAGATATTTTATTGCCATTCTCCAAATTTGCAAAAGGTGTTCAAACATTAGGAGCTAATTTAGATCCTAGAAAACTAAAGACAGGCCACATAATGCGGAATTTGTCGGAACATCACTTAGAGGAGCGCCAGAAACTTCAGGAAAAATGGGCCTCTTGTCAATCTAAACTTATTGCTTTATAAACTATTTATCCGAGTGACCAGCTTTCTGAATGTGATTCGTCATTAAATATCAATTTAGAGCTTATGATTGTGTATTCGTAAATATCAATAATATTTACGAATACAATATAAAGAATTTAGTATGTCAGCGGCGCAAATGCTTTTACGCACTCTTAAAAAAAAAAGGAATAAAGCATTAAAGCGTTGTGTATTATAGACAGTTTTATTATATAGATCGCGTAATTTAATATGAAAAAATATCACGTAGAAAGTAGCGAATTTCGATCACGTTTTATAGAAAATCGATTTCACTGCACCTATTTTCACATATTTTCACAAATATAACATTGATGTGAAAACAAACGAAACAATTCACTGTAGGAAAGAAATTGTTTCTATGTTATGACAAACAAAACTATGACTAACACAGAGTACAATGTGGTCAATATTTATTGGTAATTAATTGATTTGACAAGTTAATAAATACTGAGCACAAAGAAATGAACTGAAGAATTTCTGTATTGTTATAGAATTGTGCTGTTTTTTAGAAATTTTCTTGACAAGCCAACATGTATAAAATTTACATTGCTAAATTTTTGAGGCATATTTTTTATATTTTTAATGACAACTTTCTGAAATTAATCTATTTAATGCGACCAATCTTTATTAAAAAAATATCGATATGTAAACATTTTGTAACAGTATTAAATGTTTTATTCTTATCACATTATTAAGTCTTATAGTATCAAAATTTCATTTTTGTAGCAGACATCGTTTGTTTAATATATGTAGATAATCTTTCATATTAAAATACAATTACATAAAATGAATAACGTAATGCAGATGAGACGATTTATTTATATGACAAGTCGGAGAGAGAAGCTTTATAGTCAATTATGTAAATACAGAGAATTATTTAAATACAGTTTAGTAAAATTTATATATGTATAATGTATGGAGTTAGTGATAAAAAAATATGAGTTTGAGATACATGATCACCAAACACAGAACAAAGATATATGAGTATTCTATTCTCTTTAGCTTTTCGAGAAATTTGTGTTACAATTTTTTTAGATAGTCCAGGTAACTTAATTATTTTAAAGTCAATTAAAAAAAATATATATAAATAGAAAAATTAAAGGTTTTTGTTAAATAAAAAATATATTGATTAAGTTATAAATTTGTAAATGTACATATACAAGATAGATGATACTTTAAGCATGCAACAGCAGAACTGAATAGTAAGTTCATGTATTGAAATCGCATTTGTATTAGTGTTATAATTTTAGATGCTTTAACAGTTGTTACAAACTTACAGTATACAAGTATTTCAAGCAAATATTACAATGCAGTATTATATCGAATATAGGCTTATGAAGCTACAGGATACGTTCTCCTTCATCTATGTAAATCAATGATGTAGGAAGATTAAGCACAAGGAAAAATACGCAAATCTTATATTTATTATAGGGAGCTATAACATTACATTGCCCACTGATGTAAATAATTTATTTCATTTCGATAGTTTCCATTCCCCGTTGAAAACGCTTTGAAATCACATCGACATTTATGGCAATCCTAAGCTCGTATTTTTAGCGAATATTCTTTTCACTGTCAGCAATAGTCTGTGATACAATTTTATAGAATGCATACAGATTAAACTCACGAGCAGAGAGAGTTTATGGAAGGCATGCATTCTAAAAAATATTTACAACGCTTTAGAATAAGAAACTAGGCTGTTTTTAAATACGTATTTCTTTCTTGAAGGATTTTAATTTTAATTAACGCAAGCTCTTGTTATATATTTGCTTGCTCTACTTTCAACTGCAGAAAAGAATTACTTTAGAAAAATTTTTAATTTTGTTCAATGAATGCAATGTAAGGTTATCAAACCTGTGTGATGCATCTAGCTGCAGTATTACAAAAATAATCTGCAAAAAATAGGTGAATTCGCAAAAATTTATTTTATATAAAATTAGATCATTATTTGAAATTAACACAATTAATTGAAAAAAATTCTATTTTTCTTTGTAAAAAAAGAAATATCTTTTTAGACCCTCTTTTTCTTTGAGATAAAACCTCATATGCATATGCATGTATAATAAATTATTTCTCAATTCACCTATTCTTTGCGAAATGAAAACTCGTATATACATCGGTCGTACAAAGTTATACGTAAAAACTATAGAGGCTTGACACATGCCCCTTGCATGTATCTGCTATTGTGTTTCCAGGAAATTGTAATAAGAAAATTCGCGTATACACCAAACAGCACTTGTAGAACAAATAATAATAAAACACATTTTTGACTTGTGAGTTACAATTTTTTTTTCAATTTGCATCTTCCAAAATTTCCCAGACCTCATTCTTGAAGCTGTTTAAAATATTTCAATTGTAATTTAAAGTATTCCAAGAAGCCATTTCGACGATCTAATGTAAGTGTCAATATAATAATTTTTTTTCGTTCTTTTGTAATGATTATTAACTTCAATGTAAATGTTTAAAACGACTTATTTCACAATTAATTCGTAAAATTTAAAATGAGGCAATCATATTTGGCGCCAAATGACTCGAGGATTGTCGTGAATCATCGCGCTTGCCTGATTTGCCCGTGCAAACTAGAATCTAGTCTGACCTGTAAATTATTTACATGATAGAATGAACGACGCACGTGGTGTGGAATGTTTATGGGAAAATCCCACAAATAACCCACAATGTCCTCATGGTAATTCTCACACCTGTATACATTAAAGTTTACTATATTTATATTTAAAAAATTGATTACTTTTCAAGGCAATTAACCTTTTTCTGCAGGACCAACGTTACTATTTGGAAGATATGTCAACGATGGGGTAAAGAAGTTTTATGCGTGTTCTGCCTGTCGTGACAGAAAATTATGCCGATTCTATTTAAAATATGGAGAGGAATTGTCAAAATCTCAAAAGCGTATGTGGGAACTGGAAAATAAGAAGTTCGCTCAGCGTTACGTTCATCGAGAATTATACATTCGTTTTAACAAACTCAAGATAGAACCTGTGGCGAAAAGACATTATTGTCACAATTGTGAGAAATTAATATTTAATTCTGAAAAGGATGAGCACATGGATCACGAGATCACAGAGAATTTAGTTGATTATCAGATGCATCATCCAACAGAGCTTTTGAAACCTCTAGAGAATGCGAAGAAGGAAGCGCAATATTTATTTTCCAAGAAATCTACAGAGGATATAATAAATATGCTTTTGAAACTCGGAGCTAAGCAGGTCCTTTGTATTGGCACACCAAGAATACATGAATATATAAAGGAGCATCGTACAGATAAAATATCTTCTCTCCTTTTAGACTTTGATGGAAGATTTGTGAGTATTCTTAACGGGAATTATTAATTATTACATTAATTTATGATATATTTGATAATTTTTATAACTATAAATATAAATATATTTTTTAATGAATGTTTTTTTACATATAATTCTAGCATAACTTTTTTGGACCGTTGGATTATTGTTGGTACAATCTTTTCAATCATCACTTTTTTAATAAAGATGCCATTAATGTGTTTAAAGATTTCCTTACTCAAAATGAAGGGAAAGACACTTACTTAATATGCGATCCTCCATTTGGTGGCCGTTTGGAACCCATATCCTACACAATAAAAACGATATCTGACTTGCACAAAAAATTAAATAAACATGTTTATAATGATAATTTTTTCTTGAAGATCATGTTTATATTTCCATATTTTATGGAGCATCTAATGAAAGAAAAGAGTAATCCACCACATGTGACTGGTGGCTTGAAAGACTTGAAAATATCTGATTATAAAGTGGATTATGATAATCATCCCTTATTTATATCAGAAAGACACGGTAGAAAGCAAGGTTCTCCAGTGAGAATTTTCACGAATATACCGTTGAATCTACTAGAGCTTCCTGTATCTGATGGATATAAATTTTGTCAAGATTGCGAAAAGTGGGTTTCTAGTGAAAACAAGCATTGCAAAAAATGTGAAGAATGTACTTCCAAAGATGGTCAGACATACAAGCATTGCGACATATGCAAACGATGCGTAAAACCTACTTGGAAACATTGTCGAATTTGTAAAAGATGTACGTTAGAGAAACATACGTGTGGTTCAATGCCGAATATTGTAGGAAGATGTTTCAACTGTGATAAACTAGGTAAGTCAGTAAAATCATTTCTAATACTTCTAATTATTGCTTTCATCAGTAATATTTTATTAATTTATTTATAGGTCATATTAGAAAAGAATGTTCTAATTTACCTTCTACTGAAATTACAATTGAAACAAATATAAAGAAGCGCAAAGAAAATTGTGAATTAAAGACATCTTCAATTAAGAAAAACAAAATTGAACATTCCACGAAAGTTAAACAAAAAGTTGTCATAGTTGATAAGAAGAAAGTCTTAAAACTGTATAAGAAAAAACAAAAACTTAAAAGATAAAGCTGCAACGAATAAAATAAAGAAGTTAGTATAAATGTGTATGTTTATATAATACAGTAAATGTATTATATGTGAATATGATTGTGTAAATATTTTATTATATTTATATTATTAAAAAATTTGCATAGGTATTTTTGTCTTTTTTTATATCTTTTTAAAATTTTATTTATAGTAAAGAAAGATAAATTAACTTTTGCAACAATGAATAGAAGAATAGCATCTTATTATACATTTATTCTTACATAGAGATCAGATTTCCATAATCTTTAGAGTGCTTGGGCGTTGCGACTGGGAATATTCCCGAATACTTAGGAGGAATTTTAAGTACGAAGATTCAATA
This sequence comes from Cephalotes varians, assembly GCA_037157785.1. Taxonomy (NCBI): domain Eukaryota; kingdom Metazoa; phylum Arthropoda; class Insecta; order Hymenoptera; family Formicidae; genus Cephalotes; species Cephalotes varians. The sequence continues at coordinate 601,647 of JANQDE010000034.1, forward strand.
ATATAAATAGCCGGGAGAGCTTCTCGAGATACAGTAGTGCGTTTTCGATCGTCTGTATATCATCTCGTGCAACGTCACTCAAAATCTATTCAGGATGTTAAAAAAGCTCATTGTTCTTGCAAGTTTAATTTTTCTGAGTTATGCTTGTTTGATTACGAATTGTCCTCGTGGCGGAAAGAGGGGTGATATTGCACCTGTTGCGCGGGAAGTATGTTATATATCTTTTTATAATAAAATTTTTTTTTTAGCCATCTTCTTGCATATAAATTTGCATATAAATTTTTATTTTATAAAGATTTTAGCAAATTCTTATATTTACATGTAATTAAAAAATAAATAATTAGAATTTATTTATGTTACATGCTCTTTTCTATTTATATTGATAGTTACATTTAAGAATTATACATTCAATTTATTTAATTTATCATGTGCTAGTAAAATTTTGACGATTTTTAAGAAAACTTAAAAGTGATTAATAGAGGTCATAGTATTAAAAAAACAAATTAGAAACATATAGTATAATTATAGCAAAATTTCAAAAGAATGAATCATTCTCGAAACTCAATTTTAATTGATTAACAGTTGTTTACATTTTAATTTAGCAATTAGACTAAAGATATTTATACAAATATATAATAAAGGAAACAGAAAAATGGTATAAAAAAATAATTTTCTTTATATATATATATATATATATATACGATAAAATATATCTCAATGTCCAAATCTCAAAATTTTCGAATTAGTTCCTACCAAAATATTCACATAAATATTCACTATTGATATTTTCATAATTTATACAAAATATGTATATGTATAATAATTGTTCATAATTAAATCGGAATATTCTCTCAGTGCCCTTCATGTGGTCCAAACCATCTGGGTCAATGCTTTGGGCCCTCTATTTGCTGTGGTCCCAGTATCGGTTGCTTTGTAGGAACATCAGAAACATATCAATGCAGAAAGGAAAGTCTCTACACCAGGCCCTGTGTCGCTGGATACGCAATGTGTCGTGGAAATACAGCAAGATGCGCTTCAAACGGGATTTGTTGCTCACAAGGTAAATTAAAAAATTTCTGAAGATTGGGTCTTAAATTACATCTTTTTAAACAAAATTTATATCCATAACACGACATTCTTAATCGAAATAAAAATTTGCATTAGACGTTCACGATAGAATTGGAATATTATATATAATATAAATAATTCATAGAAAACTTTATTTATATAATATAGAGATTGATATAGCAATAGTTTAATTTCGCAACTAGAAATTAGAAATTAGTCACCAGTTATGTAGTATTGAAAACTTCTGATATATAGAGGATATACGAAAAGTGTCATAAACCTCTTTTTTCAAAACATCATAATAATAAATTATTTTTTGTTATTTTAATGTCGACGGTATTGTCTCATAACTCGGAAAGTACTTAATAAAAAATAACTTTATTATAGTGTTTTGAAAAGCTCTTTAAATCAGTTTACAAGAATCTGCAATCAAAAATAATTTCCATTAAAAAATTACAAAGTGTTTTTTTATCTTAATAACGCTATCCAGGGTCATACTAATATTACTATCTAATAAGTCTTAAAATCCTAACTTTTGTATAAAACATTTCTTTTGGAATTATTTTTCTTATTATTTTCCAAAATATTAAATTAACATATATATATATATATATATATATATATATATATATATATATGTATATAAATGAAATATGTACATAAAAAAATATTTTGTTTAGAATCCTGCCACATGGATATATCATGCAGAATTTCCGAAATTGTTGGCAACGATCAAAAACTCGATGCTAATTTGAATTTGATACTCCCAGGCAAAGAAGTCTCTAGCGAAACATTTCAATAAATTCAACTTCTAATTAATTTCATAGTTATCGTTTAGTATTCTGATATTTTAACTTGTAACATGCATTTAAAGTACAACCGTGTAGTTCGACAATGAAACAAATAAAAATGCAAACCTATAAATTATGTAGTATAATTTTTTATGAAAAAAAATAATTTCTTGCTATATATTAATAATAAATGTATTGAGTATAATAAAATACGTTTGAGGCTGGATCTTTGTGCATAATATTTTTATGTAAATTTATATACAAAAAATAAAGTTTTTTTTTCTGTTTTTTATAATTTTGATATTCGCTTCGAAAGAAAATAACTGATTTTTTTTTAATGGAGTAAATGGTTTCACTCTCTAAAAGTGTGTATGATTACAAATAAAAAAATATGTCCCTTTTGGTCTAACATATGATAATGTTGATAACTTTTCGCGCATCCAAAAGTGCGTTATAAACTCCCATCGCATGGTACATAAATTATGCTATACAAATTATTAGATATTCTTATATATTTATTATATATTCTGTTTCCCTAATTACATTCTCGAGCAAAAGAAGAAGAAGCGCCGTTGTATGAAGGCTGCGTTCCGATATTCACTGCCAGTACTGAAAATCTATAGTGTACGTAACATACATTATAGATTTTCAGTACTGGCAGTAATTACAGGAACGCAGCCGAAGTAACATTGTGCGAAAAACACCCGCGAAATCATTTGATTGTATAAATCTATCCAAAAAGAAATAAATTAACAACTGGCGCTTCAGCATTGGATACTTCTTATATATCTTCGAACATATTTAAAAACAATTAATATATTTTTTTATACAAATCATCAATGCGATTGGGAACTATTTCGCTATCGCGGAGCCTTCCGCGTCGAGTTCAGTGGCGCGCACGACGTTCAAATTTTCGACCAATCGGTCCGGGGAGATCTTACGAGGTTCGCCGAAGATCACCGACGCGCTGCGCGGATGATCGGGCGCGAGGATTCGAAGTCGTTGCGAAGTCGATCGGGTGCCAGCGCGGAAACAAGTTTCTCTCCCCCGAAAGTTCATGCGAAAATGGACATTGGACGCGACCGCGCGCGTTCGGATTCCAGCATTTTCAGCGAGACCACCGATTTTCGCCAGTCGCCCGCAGCTCGCGTCGCAATTTGAAGATGGCGTCTCCGTGGTCGCGCATGCCGTGGACCTCTCTGGCGAGAGCGAGCGGCGTATCGCGACTCGCGACCTTCGTGTTTGTCGAGCGGCACGCCGGAGCTTGGACGTTCCATTCGCATCAGCAGCAACAGCAGCAGCAGCAGCAGCAGCAGCAGCAGCATGGACGAAGAATACTCGGCGGCGGAGCGAGGGAGCTCCTAACCTGTACTGCGTTCGTCTCGGCGGCAGGTCTCGGCTATGCCCTGTACAACTGGAGAGATGACGTTCGACAGGAGATCAAAAGACTGATCGTCCCGAACTGGTTTGTCGTTCGTGCCATCTCGTTACCGCCGTCCAACGGCAATCAGAATAGGGACAAGTACAATTTTATAGCGGACGTGGTGGAGATATCCGCACCAGCTGTTGTGTACATCGAGATCAAGGATAGCAGTAGGTAAACAACTCGTTGATTGGCTCGATGGCGGATTACATATACATATCTATATATTTATATTTAGTATATATTTACAATAGCTAGAGTATGCACTAACTTGCTGCATCCTGATTGTAAAACAGCATAGATTTCTTTACGGGGAAGCCGATCACTACCAGCAATGGCTCAGGATTTATCATCAGTCAGGATGGTTTAATATTGACAAACGCTCATGTTGTAGTAAATAAACCTAATACAACAGTGAAGGTAAACGTGAGTCCCCTGTGAATCCTTTTATCCTTTCCAAGCATCCCGTGTTACAAGTAATATTTTACCTGGACTTTAAATTTTTTAAAAGCTTTGAATCTATCCTTTGATTATCCGATAGAATTTATGTTAGTAATTAATTATGTTAGTAATAGATTATTTTTATTCGAAATTGTATTTACAGCTTTTATTCTCTTACATAGGTACGGCTTTATGATGGTAGTACATATACTGGAATAATAGAAGATGTTGATTTGCAAAGTGATCTTGCTACTGTGCGAATAAATAAGGTAACCATTATTTGACTTTATGTGTAAACATTAATACTGAAATATCTGTGTTTGTTAACTTGTATTATTTAATTGCATAGACCAATCTGCCGGTAATGAAACTCGGTACTTCGGCCAATATCAGACCAGGAGAGTTTGTAGTGGCCATTGGTTCTCCGCTAGCTCTTAGCAACACTATAACAAGCGGAGTAGTGAGCAGTGTAAACAGACCAAGTCAAGAACTGGGTATTAATAATCGACATATGGGATACATTCAAACAGACGCGGCAATCACCGTTAGTAACTATTAATTTTGGAGTAAATTTGGAATAATATTGAGTTATATCATATTTCATATGATTGGTGAATTGTATTTTCCTCTAGTTTGGAAATTCGGGTGGACCGCTGGTGAATTTGAACGGAGAAGCGATAGGCATAAACGCAATGAAAGTGACGCCCGGCATTTCATTCGCCATACCTATAGATTATGCGAAAGAATTCCTGAAGAAAGCGGAATTACGTAAGAAAAGCAAAGGTAAATCGAATTGCTATTCTATTAATGTGGCATACTACAAATACTGATTCCATCTTATTTTTGCAGACATAACACTTAAAGAAGGATTTAGGAGAAGATACATGGGCATCACAATGCAAACTCTAACTCCAGAAACCTTAAACGAGTTGCAACAGTATAATGAATATGCGACCATTCGACATGGAGTTCTTGTGTGGAGAGTAAATCGTGGATCTCCGGCTCACAAGTAAGTCATGTAATAGAAACATTTAATTATATTAGGAGTGTGAATTAGTTTTGACGGCTTTCAAAAGAGGACTCTAGTTGTAGATTTCAGCGAACTAATCCAAATTGAATTTATCATATCTCAAAAATTTAATATTTGTGTTTGACATCTAGTATATTTCAAGCAGACGCATAAACAGTCGCATTTTTAGAAACATTGAAACTTTCAAAACAGCATTTTCGGCGTTTGTTACTTTACTTCTTTAATAAGAAAAAAAACTGTAGCAGATAGTTATCGAAAGCTTGTTAAAATTTACGAAGAATCTTCTCCATCAATTAAAACTGCAAATACTGATTTAAACGGTTCAAAAATGATGATTTTGATGACAAAAAGATGCTCAGGACAATCAAAAAAATTTGAAGATGCAGATTTGCAAGAATTAGACAAAAAGCTCAGACAAAATCCATTTCAGAACTTCAGAATTAATGTAACTTGTATTATTTTTTTAAATAAAATTCTCTTTAAATAAATGCGTTATAGCTAAAAATCCTTCAAAATTAATTCACACTCCTAATATATTATCACCTTAAATTTTAATTATATGAAGATTATGTGAGAATATTCATCAATTTGTAAATTAAGTTTTTCTTAAAAATATAGTATTAATAATGTGTATAATGTATTAGTTATGATAAAAACTGAAAGATTTTTTACAAAATGAGCATCAGATAGAATTCAAAATAGATAAGAATAGAAATAAGAAAATGATTCGAATGTATTTTATCAAGATTAAAATTTAGTAATTATAAACATGTTTGATGTTGAAGAGATTGCAACAAATGAAATATAAATGTATTCATGAAAAATAAAAAATTTTAATTATCTCTCTCTGCTATTACAGTGCTGGATTGCAGCCTGGAGATATAGTAACGCATGCTAATGGCGAGCCGGTACTGGATTCCAGCAATATTTATAAAATCTTAGAACAACCAGGAACGATAAAGTTACAAGTTTTACGAAAAGGACGAGTTTTATACATGCAAGTTGAGCCTGAAGATATATAGTAGGATTTATTAAATAATTTCGATATTAAATAAAAAATTTTGCAAAATAGATGAAATTGTAATATTTATAAACAAATTTGTTAAATTTTTAATAATATAATATGTACCTTATTATAAATTTAATTGTTAAGCTATAAGATATATTTATTTTATCAAATTTTTTTTCTTCAAGAATGTATCATACAGTTCGTTAATATCGTTAGTGCCTTCAATGTGTTCCGAGAGTGCCGAGTTTACTCATAAAAAAAGTATTACAATAAAGAAGGAAAGACGAGAATCACATTTATCGTTTAGCGCACTTTATACCTGGTGAGCCGGTTCATCAGTCACACCATCGAGTTTCCAGTATACACGCCTTTTGGTTGTATATCCATTTTAATTTAAATATACATGATAAAGGACCACTTAGCGACTTATGCAATTTATCAAGTGAGGAAGCGTTCATTTATCCGCTTTATCCGCCAACATTTTTTGACCGCCACGAAGAGCGATGTCACGTCGCGCGGATAGTCGCGTCGAGTGCCTTGCCGTGATATGCGTACATACGCGCGAATGCGAATCTCACGTGTACGTACATACGTGCGTGCATTTGTAAGAGAGTGAGTGAATGCATATGCACGCCGGGTGTGGTCCACCGGCTCGACTGCATTATGTTTATGTTGTTTACGACGTAAGGCGACCTCCGCAAATATGTGGCCGGATCTCGCCGGCGGTCGACGCGACGAGATGCGTGGGTGTGGTTTCGCACATGTGGCTTCCATCGGCGACGATTTTTCCGCGCGGATGATTTTACTGTCCGCGGACGCGTGCATCTTGTTGGAATTCTAAATGGTCGTCCCGTCGGGACGTAATACCAAGCGTCTGCGAAGGATCGGTGAAGGGAGAGAAGGAGGTAGCGACGATCCCTTTCGCGCAGACTTGAGAAATGTCGCTGATATCAGCAAACGGTCGTGATCTTGTACATGGCGATGAATAAATAGCGATTAATTTAGTCTTGAGAATGACAAGAATAGGAACTCAACGATGACGGCGTTTGAAAGATCAACAAGATGTTCGTTGAAATAATTGATAAAAATAGTGATACGTTACTAATTTTTGAGATGTTGAAAAGGAAATTTAAACTTTGGGAATATGTGCAGATACTCTAAAACTTTTTTTACAATTCTTTTTTATAATCACAAGATAGAACAAACATTAGTTCTATCGTTATTTGAGATATAATTAATTTTGAGCAAGTTAATTGGAGAAAAATTCAAATTTGAAGCTTAATAATTGAAGTAATTTTCACGCTCGTAGTTTGTAAAGTGAGAGAAGAGATAGCATCAAACCGAAGAAAAAATTTTTAGAAGTAATTCATTCCGTTTTCGACGAGAAATGTTGTTCCTTTAACAAAATTACATCTATCTTCCATTATCACAAGAATAATTGTGCAAGTAACTCTCTTGATATTTCGAATCGGCAAATTTCGCAGACATATACATTATATTTACGTTGCGTATCATTACAATAATTTTACGATTACGGGATCATAAATTTCTACATTTTGTTGCAGCTGAAAACCAAGAAAAAGAGAGAGAGAGAGAAAGGAATGGAAAAAAGGAAGATCCGTCGCCATCGGTCGGTGCGTTACTTTGAAGTCACGCTGAATCGCGAAGGGTTAAGGAAATAAGAGGTGCCTTGACCTACGGTGGTGCGCAGCACGGAGGAGAGTAGCGCGAGTAATCGAGTATTTCTACCGACCGTGTTCACGGTCCGACCATTATTGTCTCTCGTCCTCTTCGTCCTCGATGGGCGCGCGATCTCCTTCTGCCCTTATCTTTCACCGCCGCATTCTTTTTCCTCGCCGTCCTCTTCGTCTTCCCGGCCTTCGATGCTCGCGTCGACACACGGGAGCCTATTCCCTGATTATCCACGCTTTCGCGGACCATCCTCGCTTACGGACACCAACGCCCCGGTGTCTCTCCCACGTGATGCCGCTGTCGCTGGTAGCGATAAACGAATCTTGCGGACGAGATATCCCGAAGATCCGCGCCCACGGCCCTCGTCGCGTTCGCAAGATTCGCGCGGACGATGACCGGAAGCGAGAGGAATCATCTGAAAGGTCACGGCCCGTCGCGCCGTTACCTCGCCCGCGCTTGGGGTCCGCTCGAAAGGCGCGTCCCGTCGGATTAGCACCGCGAAAACGACGCCCGACGACGGGAGGAATGAGGAAGCGGGAAGTTTAGATATTGACAAACAAACGCGTCGCGTCGTGAGAATGCTGCGCGGGACATTCCCAAGAGAGAACGTCCGCATCCGGGTTGGAGGACGCGGCGAGATTCCCCGAATGAATCGGCGCCGATCGCTCCCTTAAGAGCAAGCGTAAGGAATCTCGCCGATATTAAAAGTCGACTCTAAATTGGCGACGTCGACGCGCACGTGCGCCTGGGTGTGAATTAAGTGCCGTCGTCCCTGTTTGAAATTCAAAATAATACACATGTAACTGACCATCGTATTATGGAGGTTGTATTTCCCGCTTATCGTAACGTTCTCCTATTTATATCGCGTTTGCGTGCTAGGCATAACGGAAAAATCACGAGTACCAGTTCGTTGTGCGCCGAGATCGAACGCGATATTCCGCGAATACTATACCCGCCCACGTTTTCTTACATTCCGATTTTTCATCGTGATATGGCCGGATGACCAGAAGAATGAGAAATCTTCTTCTCGACGCTCTCGGAATCGAGTTACTCGATTGCGAGATATAAATTTTATTGAGAAACGATTTCAGCGTTATATAGTAAAAACATTTTGTACTTGTGTTAAAACTGGTCCTTGTTAACATTTTTATATGTTGAATTTTTGATATATCCGAGTGTTAATTTAACATGTGATTATGTGGTTTGAATAAATATTTCGTGTTAAATTTAACATTTTTTAGAGTTAAAATAACACAATTTATAAGTAATGACCAAATAACATAAAAATAATATAGTTTTAAGTTCTAAGATAAATGATTAAAAGATGAATACGTGAATTTAACAAATTATTATAAATTTTGCTGAAGAAATGTACAATTTATTTTCAAATTATGTCAAAATGTAACATTTTTTTGTGTTAATTCTTACATAATGTTTGTGTTACTTTTTAACATATTTATCATATATAACATATTTATAAATTTAACATAAATTTTTTAACTGCGTAAGAAAGAATTAATTAAATTATAGAAGATCTCGTGTTTCTTTTTTCCTAAAATTATCAAGCGTGATTTTGTTTGACTTCTAAAAATGACTTTTGCTCTTTTTTCATACTATAATATTTTTTATCTTTACGTAATTTTCAGTAACTTTTTGCTGTCAAAGAAGATACTTTACAAATCGATATTTTCATTTGAAAAATGTGTTTCTCATGAAATTATACAAAGATTTAGTGCGGCATACATTATACAACATATTTAAAAAGTTAATTAATATTTAAATTTGATTATTTGCATTAGGATGTAAAGATATATGTCAATTCAAGAAACATTACATCTATAACTAGATAGTAATTGTTAATTAATATAATTCACGTAATTCATTACGATTCTCCAATCGCTTACATTTGCAAGTTGCTCTTAGAGAAACAGGATATATGCAAATACTCGCAGGTTTATACATCGCAGCAGTGGACAGGTTGATCTTCTGCGCCAACCCTTTATGTCATTATAATACTCGCTCGAGGCGCGCGCGGATATCATATGCGTGCACGAGTCCGGGTCAACGCAATCGCCGGCACCGTCAAGGACGAGGGTCGTGTGATTTTATTGTGAGAAGGGATTCCTGGATGTCTGCGGTTTGTGGCGCGGAAAAAAAGGGGGGTAAAAAGGCTGCGGCAGGCGAACAATTCCGCCGAACACGGGCGCGTCGCGGCCCTGATCAAGGCCAGTCGAGTTACTCGCGATTGAAAAATCGTCGGCAACTGCCGGCGATCGTCAGGCACGATCTCGCTTCTAATCGCGCGCATAAATCGTGGTTCTGCGGAGGAAGAAGCGAAACGTGCTGATCACGTTTCAGAGTTAAATTATCCGTAAGTAAGGATCTCAGATTTGCGCCTTCGATTTGTGTTTTCGTAGTAAAAATCGAATTTTTTTAAATACAAGTGGATTATTTTTGCCGATCCTGAACCGTATCTGATAATGTGAGAGCTTAAGGACCTAAAGAGCTGACGCTAAATATTTTATGTAGTAAAGTGTCTGAAGAAGCGTTTGTGCGTTGCTTTAATTTCATTTTATTAATTATACACTTAAACATAGTTATTGCATATAATTTATTGTTACTATAATAGAGAATAATGGTCAGGAAGGCACTATGCAAATCTTTAACAACTACAAACTTGTTGTTAGTATAAATACGCGGTTTCTTAAATATACGGTGCTCCGCGGTAGAAGAAGCAATAAGAAGAGCAACAAGTCAGGCTCCATAGCCTCCTCCCCTGGCGCACCATCAAGAAAATTAAAAGCATGTTACTTGATCCTGTTCGCAAACTTATGACATGTATGAGTTTCGATTCGATATGCGCTTTATTAAACCGCGCGCATTAAACTTAAGGAACAAGCTTCATCTCAAAAGCAAATACGCGCGCGCGTATTTATAAAACGAGACAGCGTTACCGAGAGCGGACCCCGGTGGCCTTGACGTCGATCGACCGTCGTAGCAATTATAATGATGACATTACACTAATAATGAGAACGTAAATTCTCTCGCTCGTAAACTAATGAAACTGCTTTTCAAAAGATCTTCTGGCAGAAGACCTCCACCCTAGGCAGCGCGACGCGATTGAAAGACGTCCCCTGAGCCAGCTTTTCCCTTGGGTCTTCACATTTCTTTGAATTATCATGGACTGAGTAGAGAATCCGTCGTAACCGGAACAAGGTTGTCGCGCAAGAACCTCATTAAAGTGCGTCACAACGTTGTAGATTAAGTGATGCGAGGTCGAGCGTAGCCTCTGGTAGCGCGAAGCCTGGGTTCGCGTTATACGACCGAAGAAATTCCGTATCTACGTGATTGGGATCGTTGAACGACCTCGACTAATTCAAACCAGTTCGGTCTGTCCGGCGTTCTCGCTTCATTCAATTCCCGCCTCATTCTGATGACGCTCTAATTGTAGTATCGTGTAAAAGTTTCCGCGCCACACGTTATAAGGATAATTACAACCTACCTAGTACTCGTTGCAACGGAGATTAAAGGAGGAGTTCGCTCCTCCTCATCGTAAGATCGATAATCAATCTTTAATTGGATGAACTGTGGATGAGTAGGGTCTTCTTTTAGAAATGAATAAGCAGAAGAACGTACAAATCGAAGGGCAAATCAATTAAGAAAATGCGACAATAAAGATTAAACTTGTTGATTTCGTATAGTAAATCTAATTTGCTTGTTTATTTATTACTGTACGCTGGCATCTTGAGAAAGAGAACGATACTCCATCGTTTGTTTTTGCGAGATGCAAGCGTCGAATCCGGTACGTCGACTTTTCTCACCTTTACGACGTGTGAACGATATTACCATGCCAAAGGCGGCACGATGGGCTCGCTGGAATCTCAGGATCGACTAATGCGATCCGGGATCGACGTATCCCGTCTCGGCGAGCGGATCCGCCTTGTCCTTCGAAAGTTCCTTAGGTTCCTGGTTCGAAGATATCCCCCGATTCGCGCCGCGTATATAAGTCAAAACCAGATCGCGAGCAAAGTGCACAGCCCGGACAGTCCTTCAGCCAGCAAGAAGATCGGCAGAGACACACCGAGCACGATGCAGGCATTGGTAAGTGCCACTAAGTGCAATCGATTTAAGTGCAATCGCACTAAGTGCTGTCGATCCTTCTCTCAGTTTTTCAAGCCTCTTTATGAATTTTCCCACTTCGAGGAAGTTTGATTCTTTTAGTATTGTAAATGTTCAGTATCATTTCTTTAATTCCTGAAAGTAAACGTTTCGATGTTTCGCATCATGTAGGCTAGAAAAGAATTAGCTTATGACAAATTATATATTTTGTTTATTAATTGGCAACTACCAAAACGATCAAAAAATACCGTTATAAATTTGAATTAAATACTGTCCTGAAAAAAATTTTTCATATAAGAAATAAATATATATGAACATATATAAACATATATACAAAATATCCATATACAAAATATATTCATGTTCATATATTCTTCTTTCTTTTTGATTTCTTATGATATATAGATTATTATATGTAATTATATATATAAGCAATTTTTTCTTATTTTTTAAACTTAATTTTTTGTAAAAGAAACAATACAAAAATGATTCTTGTAATTATTTTTGGTTTTATTATTATTATTATTTTTTTTTTTGGTATCAAACAGTAATTTTACAAAAGAAAGAAAGATATATAAACATATTATATCGACATATTTTGTATATAATTATATATGTTTATATATACTTATACATATTCTTATAAAAAATTTTGTTATGGGGTTATAATTCTTTTAAAGTTATTTTAAAAATTATTCAAATTTATAATGATGCATCTTTTAAGATTTTCTGTAACTTGTTGCAACTTGTTGTAAATTGATTAATTTACTTCATCCATTTTTCAAAGATATATATATATATATATATATACAGTATAAATGTATAATCGTTGGTAGTTCTAGTTAAAGGTAGTTCTATTAAATAGAATTTTTAAACTAATATTTAATTAAATAGCATTTTTTGATTTATTTTTAGACTTCTACTAGTTAGAATATCGCAGAAAATATCGCAGAAAACACATAATTTTTTTGTTAGACATTTCTCTGGCTTATGCTAAAAACGAAACATCAAAGTCTTTATTACAGATGACACCGCGTTAAATAGCGGCGGGAAGCGAATATCCGCGAGGGTAATATATGAGAGTTATAATTTATTTGCAAGAGTTGCTCTTGCGCGAGGCCTGCCGGCCTACTTGCTTTTTGCCGAGATATAAAAGCATTGAAAAATATACGCGTGTAAAATCCACAGTACGAGAGTGCGACCACCGCGCGCGTTTTACGGCGGCGGAGCCATCCAAATGATACTCTTATCCAACATCAACGTGGGGGTAGAACCCCCCCCCGCTGTTTTTGCAACGCAAGGTTGTTCTGACCGGCTTTGCGGGGTTCAAACGTTACAACTATTTCACAACTTTTTGTTTAACATTTATAGGTAGCTTAAATTGCAAACATCGCAACAGTTTCGAAGAATTCGCTTTTAAAGTTGCTCGTTTGAACATGGGAATCTCAAGTTTCAACCGAATAAACTAAATGTACAGATCAAACATTTCTTTACATTCGGTATTTCTATTTGGCTTACATTCATTTCATGGAAACAATATAACTTTAAATTAAACATTATTTTGTTAAATACAAATTTTTTAGAACAGAAAAAACACAATTGCTTGAAACAACATTTTTCGATAAAATGACATTTTCTTTGACTGAATACTAAATATATTTGATTGGATATCTATAAAAAATTATTATATTATATAAAGTTATATTCAATAGACGGTCTCTGCGAGAAGTACGCGACACCGCTTCCAGATAAATGCAGCGTTCTATTTTTCGTAAGTAAAAAACCACATAGGATAGACTAAAAGACGCAGCATTATGAGATTTTTCACATAAGATTTTTTTATGTGATTGATTAGATTGATTAGATGTGATTAGATCTATAAATAGGAACATGTTCTTATTTATGCAAACGAAAAGGCTATAGTTTCGTCTAATTTGATGTCCGACAAGAGCGACGTGATAATCAATCATTTTACTGTTTTTTCGAAGAAGTTAATTATTAGGAAATAAAATGAAATAATACAATACTTTTACTAAATAAATATACTAAAATAAAGAAATTGTTTAAGCAAAAAAGAAATTGAATTTTTTTCAAAATATTTATTTTAAGGTAAAGGTATATATTATTTGAAAAATCGAACAATTACATTTTTTGGTTCAAACATTGATTTGAACTATTTTAATGCATAAATTTTTTTAAGAAAATTTGTTAAATCTAAAGAAATATTTTTCTCCCTGTATAGTTTCTGAAATTTTCTATCTGAACAAATTTTTTTTACAATACATTATTTTATTTAGTAATTTTGTGCAACTAATCATTGAATAATTATATTTGTTTAACACCACGTTTTATATCTTTGTAATACACAGAAATTCAGTTATTGTACATAATTATTTTAATTATACTTGTTTCTCGAAACATCCCTAATCATCGGCTCATGATTTGTCTTACTTGTGAATAAATCCTCCGTAGAATTCGCAGATACAAATAAGTTCTCGCCTGGTCGCACTCGCCGATAAGATGGTCTCGCATCGACGCGGAGAGTAAAAGAAAAATACAGATCGATTCTTTTCTTCTTTTTGCTATTCGACGCGTAAAGGGTCGATCGCGCTCTATCGCTTTTCTTTGTACCGAGCGGGCGGCCCGTCACTTTTTCAGACCATATTGGACCGCAAAAAGAGGGTCTTCGAGAGACTCATGCAAGTATAAACTCACCCCGTCCTACACTCGTCTGCCCGCGGAGGTGTTCCCCACGCTACCGATACCGCGGAAGTAAAAATTCGCCGGATGTTTCGCCGTCGGCTATCTTTCGCGGTGAAGACGCAAGAGGTCTTCTCTTTCTCTGTCCTCTGAGAGAAATTCCTGGTAATTTTCGCGGTATTCTACGAGAACATGTGCCAGCTAGTTGCGCGAGTAAGTCCACCGACGCGACGATTGCATGCGAAATGAGCATTCCAAGGGCGAGTGCGCTCACGATTTGCATTTGTTACCAGATAAAACGCGCTCGACCGAATTTTCCGTGCCGTGGAACGCGCGTATAATGCATCGTACTTGCGTATTGCTGTATCTGTTCCCCCGACGTATCTGTGATATCGAGTAACGGGATGTCGTTCGCGGGATATTACGTCTTTCTTTAATCTCGGGATGATCGTAAGGATCGTCGGGGCTCTGTTGGCGAATGGCGCGTGAAATAAGTCGATATAGAACATGTACAATTATCGCTTTGCAATTTTAGCCGGGTACGATCCGCGCGATGAGATAGAAAGTAAAGACCGCATCGTAAATCTCGATCGAGGAACGGTTTTGAAAAATGGCGAGAATCTTGCGTGCTCGACCGCTTCCGTATTCCTGAGATGAGAATCTTGTTTGAATCCCGCAGATTCCAGTTTTCGTGATTCTCGGCGCGGCGGCGGGCGCGCAGCTGACCCTGCTGCCCTACGCCTATCTGGCAGATCCGCTTCCGGTGTATCATCAGTCGCAGGACACGCGCGCCGGGGTGCACGCGTACAGCTACGCCGGCGGCCCGTCCGCCAAGGAAGAAGTCCGGGGTCTCGACGGGGTCACGCGCGGCTCCTACAGCTACGTGGACGCGCACGGTATCCTGCAATCCGTCTTCTATGTAGCGGACGAGGGCGGTTTCCGCGTCGCGGCGACGAATCTGCCTACCGACGGCAATCCGCCGCTCGAAACCGGCGAGATCCTGTTAGCCAAGTACGCTCATCCGCAGGAACACGCGAAGGTCGCCACCGAGAAGGGGAAGGGACACACGGAAGCGAGCCGCAGGAAGCGCAGCCTCGAGGCACCGGTCGGTCATCATCAGACAGAGAATCCGAGTTCCCAGGGAGAACAGGCTGATCGGGACTCGGCGGCGATCGTCTCGCGGAAGAGTTCCCACGCGGAAGAGCTTCCAGCGCCGAAGGAAAAATCCGACAAAGATCGGGCCAATCGCGTCGCCGCGGAGCCCATCGTCACGCCTGTATACTCGGTGCTGATCCCGAGACTGACCGGCGCGGCGACTTCTCATCAGAGTCGCGTCGATGTTCACAATAACATTCGTTTGAAGGCCGTTCAACCTATCAAGACGATCGGAGTCCTGTCGGAACCTGTCTACGAGATTCTTCCTAATCAGATACCTCTGGCGACCTCTAATCAGAATCGCGTCCAGGTGCACAATAATCTCCGCGTCGAGGGACCGGAAAAACTCGTCAGCGCGGAAACGATCGAGACCCAGCCGCAGATATCGGAGGCGGCCGCCGTCAAGTTGGAGCCGCTTTCGATCGTCTCCGTTCTTCCCGATTACAACGAAAATCGGATCCAGCTTCACAGAAATCTCGGATTGGAAGGTCCAAATCGCAGGGACGCCGTGAAGATCGACGCGGCGCAGCTGGCGATCGTCGAGACGCCGATTTCCACTGTACGCGCCGTTCCTGTCGTCGTCAAGGAAGCGGTTCCGGTCGTCACTGGTGTCTCCAGCCAGAGCAGGATCCAGATTCATCGCAATACCAGACTCGAAGCCGTGCCAATCGCGAACGAACCGTCCGTATACTTGGCGGCTTCCTATGTTCGACCGATCACCACCTGGCCGATCTTTGCACCCATCGCTCAATCCTCTCAATATCGCCATCAAATACACTCGAACAAAAAACTCGAATTGGTAAAATAAGGATTCTGTCATTCGCTCGCTGAATTATCCCGAGAATTTTCTTCGCGCGTTTATATTTATTATTATTATATAATTTTTGGAGGAATTTTTGCGTAACATTCTTGATATCTTGATTGATGTTCCGATAAACAATATCATTTTTTAGTTTGGCTCTTTGCGAGATAGATTAAAGTTTATAAATATTTCATAGATATTCCTTTAAATCAATTTTTATAATTTGTAAACTGTATTATTTTATTTTATTTTATTTCTTAGCAAAAGTAGTTGTTAAAATTAATATTTTATATACTTCAAACTCGCAAAACTAATCGTAAAAAATAGGCTTTAAAAAGTCAAAATAAAACGCGCGGATAAGTCACTTATCATGCCCAAATAATTAGACATAAAACATTATTTTCGACGAGAATTCTACAAACGACTAATCGATAACAAGCTCGCTCGTAGTAGCTCGCTCTGTGGTCATCATTATATATTCATCCTCGCCTTGCATCCATTTAGCCTATAACGAGCATCTTACAAACTTATATTAAATTATTGTATGATTATACGATCCTCGTACGATTCATTAAAAACACATTGTCAATCTCGTGTGTACAAATTATTACTTTCTCTTTTAGTGCGCGTATAAATTATTACTTTTTTCATACGTAGATATTAAGCTTGATCGAATCTCTTTCGCTCGGACACGCGGCATAATGTCCGATAATGCCAATCCCGTGAGAATTTGACCTGTTATCTGGTTATCCTGCCAGAACGGCGAGCGGATCTCCGGCCTCGAAGATCAGAAGGAATAGTCGCGCATTTATTCGAATCGCGAGGAAGAGGTATCTTCGCGAATTCGAATCGCGTCTTTAATTAGCCACGTCGAGCCCGATTCGTTCCCTTCGAACGAACGCGAAATTTACATCACAATCCGGAGAGGGGTGGGTACTCTTTTACGACCGCGCCGGACGATTTGTCGTTTCTACGCCCGATGTGGAACTGAAAACGCGACCTTGACTCCGGATTCTTACCGTCGCGAATATATTACGACGTTAAAACTTTCATGCATGGATATCGCGTGTCCGTCGAGTAACGACGAGATTAACGGGGGATCTCGAATATGCGCGAGCGAATCCAGCGTGCACTTACTCGCGTTCTTATGACGGGGATTTTTCCGAGTCGCGCGTTCGCCGGGGAGAGGCATCTGACAGGATTATTTTCCACAGGTGGTACTGAGTGCTTTGGGTACGTTTTACGAGCGAGATGTAAGAACAAGAAGAACGTTTTATAGATATGTGAATATCGATTCATTCCAGAGCCTATCTGCCTCTCAAATTTTTAAATCGGTGCCATGAAATAGAAATTCGTACTTTGCAAGAATTTCTTTCGTAATTATCCATTTATCTATTTTTTTAAATATATTAATATTTTTGTTTGTATATAATAATAATTATTATATATATAATTATTATAGAAAGAAAAGAGAGAGAAAAATTTGTAACTTTACAATTTTTCTATCGTAGTTACTCAGAAAGTATTTTACTTTTATTTTTTGATGTTTATATAATAATATATACATATTAATGTATGTATTATTATATATTAATATATATATCATATTATAATAATTATATATTAATTATTATAATATTATATATATATGTATTGATATATATTACATTACACAAATGTTAGACATATCTATGTAATTTACAGTGTCGGAGAATAGAAATTCGTAACTTCGTAGGAATTTTTACTATAATCATTTTACAAAATCCTTTGATATTGATGTATATATTGTGATAAACAGATATCCGACACGACGCGTCCGTCCCTAAAAAGTTTTCATCTATGAGGGAAGGCGGGATACATTTACGATGTCATAAATGTATTATGTATACATGACCGTTCGCGAAACGACGTGGATTAGGTCAATGAGCAGAGTGTCCATGGCGAGACAGTCGGGAGGGGAGAGGCAATTCAAGATTGGAATCTGATCGGGGGAGCATTCGCCAGCGAAATCTGGCATCGCGCGCGTAAAGATCGCGCTCTCGTTACGGACCTTCACACGAACCCGTTTTCTCGACTCACGCGATTCACGCGGGTGTTGTATACGCACGCACGTGCGTACGTGCATGCGCGTGGGCGCGCATAACGGATGACTCGCGAGAAGGCCATTGAAACGCTTCGTAGATTATGCCGGATCGGACGCATTACGGGCGCGTAGTACCTAGTAATATTCCTTTATTGTCGAACCCCGGTGCCGCCCTTCGTATTAGCCTTAAATAAAACGCCTTATAAATTCTTGGGACTTTTTTGCCGTACGCGCGCGCGCGGATAGTCCGAGTGTATCTGTTGCGCGAGTGTGGTAAATGCGAAATAATAATGGTCGCCGTAAATCACGCGCGGTTCCAATATTTCTATCGGGACCGGAGAGGCGCGGTGGAGATAAATGTAGCGCAATACACGATGCAGAAATGGAATTGCCATGAACCCGCGGGTACTTTTGTCCCTTAGGATGTTATATTGTCCAGTCCTGGAGGAAACGTACCGATATCTGGATCACAGTCTCAGAGGCGTTCCGAAGCGATCATCTCGCAGGAACGGCCGAGTAGAACATATATTTTTATTAAAGAAATATATGTAGTTAGCGATCATGTATCGGGATATTACGGGATAAGTGAGCAGGATTCTTTCGTCGAAAATCCGACTTTCTGAAATGATCCTTCTAATCCGTTTCCGTTCTCCGCCTCGAAATTCGAGTCGCGTATATTCATTAAATTCAACGGTGGAGAACGCAATATCGGAATCCATCTTCCGGGAAAATCGGTTTTCGTTCGCCGCGATCGCGATGGCGGAGGTCGAGATAGAACGCAACGGACGAAGGTGGGAAGGCACGACGATTCACACTCGCGATAATAGAAACGTCCAGCACGTAGCGCACGTAGGCATTCGCGCCGATAAAAGCCGCGCATACGTTACCTCGCGCCCGCGCGCGGATGGCCCGCGCCCGATAAAGCGTCTCGGATAATGATTTCCGAGACATTCGGCCGTATGTGTACATACAGGCCGTGCACCTCGATTGTTTGCGTTACGCGAGATGTTTACGTTCGAGATTGCATTTCCGCGTGCGTTTATCCGAAACGGAGCCCGCGCGTAAACTTGCATCACCCTCGAAGCGACTGGACGCCGACCGAGCCGAAGAACTCGTATCAATGAGTAGATTCTGCAACAAATGTTCTTCAGAGAAAACTTTTAGTTAATATAATACTGATATGTGTGTGTGTGTGTGTGTGTGTGTGTGTGTATGCGCGCGCGCGCGCACACACACACAATACTATAATACGATACTAATTAAAAGAAAAAATTTTTATTAACGTATGATTTTGTGATCTTAATTCCTCCGTCTCCTTTCTTTTTGTTTCTTTCCTTTTTTTACCATTGATTTAAATGTATTTTTATTTAAAATAAACTTTTATATAAATAAATTTATATATTTTTTGTTATTTATTTATCCATTATGCTAATTCTGATTTGATTTTATTGGCTAAAGAAGACTCTGTGAGTCGGACTCTCAATTAAATATTAATATTGATTATATTTTAAAATAAATTATATTTCTAATTATAGTTTTAATTATTTTCTACTTACACCCGTTTTGCTCGTTTTGATACTTTCAATTTTGGATTATTGCATTTTAAAAGAAGGAAATTTTTAATGAAAAGAATATAAATACTTATACTATTTATAGTGTTATATAAATTGATATATTATTACAATTAATTAATGTAAAATTAATGTAAAAAAATATTTTAAATATCAGTCGAATCTTAATGCACTACTACGCTCGATTGCGTATTAAAATTTAGAATAAGATAAATTAAGTCAAAAGATAATTCATGGGATTCATAAGATGAAAGCTTTTTAATTTGAGTTAATTTGTGTTATTATATGTATAATTAATTGAAGTTGACTCGAATTGTTCGGTGAATTCGTGCCATTCATGTGCGTTTTCTATTTTCATGAAAATAGTTGGAGCATCGTGATAATGTGACGAAAAGAAAAAACGTTTCTGCGTGCGCTGCAATTTCTGTGAGTCAAGCCTACGATGCCGGCGATATGAGAAAATTAATCTTACATGCACTTTCCGCAGACAATCTCACGTCACGATCTATGTGTGATCCACTTTTGCTTATCTACAGTATGAAAATTTCACGAATCTCGTCGGTTATCTACTCTGGACAGTAATTGTACTTTAAATCGCGAGTTCCAGCCAGAAAAGAAGTCTTAAATCAAGATAAATATTCTCATATAGTTTTGATATATTTTAGTCTTGATTTGATTGAATTTGTATTAATGCAAGCAAAAGTAATATTTGCATCAATACAAATTCAATCAAATCAAGATTAAAATTTTTCTACGAAGATTAATATTCTTGTTTGTATGAGAAGATCTCTTTTGATTTAAGACTAATTTTTTTTCTGTGTAATGATTAATGTTTCGATTTCACGAAGAATGATTGCTACTTCGTAGTAGCAAAGTTTTATTATTCTTTGCAATAAGAGTAGATGAGTGGACTCTGACAAACACTCAAAACATAGTTAATATCAGATATCAGATAACTAAAAGAAGGGAATTTTTAATCGAAAGAAGATACGCCTAACAAATATTTACACTATTCGTGCTTATAAAAATGTATTATTATAATGTATAACAAATTAATATATTATTATAGCTAATTAATGCTAATTATAGCCAATTAAAAATTGCTAGCTAATTATAGCTAATTAAAAATTGAGAAGAATCTTAAACACAAGTCCTCATTCTGGGACTTCATGCATCCTGCATTTGCGCTTAAGAATCGCCCTCCTGATGACAAATAGCAGCGATAAATATCTAACACTAACGATAACTGTTTGCAACATCGATTAAGGGACTAAGCGAGATATCAGGTAGTCTCACGCACTACGGAATATTAAAGTATCGATCGATCTTAATTGATCGTGCTCGTTTCTCGCGGTCAACACGCGCAACCTTGCAACGCTTATCGGTACGTGCGCGCGTTAAGGCCTTCTCTCGTGGGAGGCGAGCCGATAAAAGCGGCCCGGAGTAGCCGTAGTGACCGGGCAATCAGTAAATGGAATCGTTAGTTAGTCCCCGCAATCTTCGATCGGACGTTAGTTCCTCCTTGTAATACACGCTCGTGGCCAACGATCGTGATTCACGTTCGTGTTCGTGTTCGAGGAGCCACGCTAGGAGTCTCCGCGCGCCCTGTGTTTATCGCCATGTATAGCGCGCTGGCTAATTAGCATATTATTTATTGCCCTTTTATAATTGCCTACGCAAATTTCCGTGATGCAAAAATCGTGCGCGTTCAGCGATTTATGCCGGAAGTCTAATTTTATTTCGCTTCTCGCCCTAAGGTGCGGTCGCGCTTTGTATTTCGCGTTATCGCGTTAAAGTTAAAAAAAAAAAAAAACGTTAACACATTCATCGGAAATGACGTTATCATAAATACACGCGCATACGAATCCTTAAAACAATTCGTAAGTTGCATCGGTGCTCGGCGATAAACAGAATTATTCAGTTCTCAAAATCGGGTATCATCACCCGGGTGATGCGCGGAGATGTCACGATTCGCGCGAGTTATTCAGCATTCGGCTGATCTTTGAGGAAGATTTTACAGGGCCATGCCTATAAATCAGGTCGTTCCTGGCAGCGCGAGACAGCCTTTACCGACGCGAAAAGGCGATAGGGGGATGTGTGCGCGGCGAAACCTATTTGTATTCGATGGTGCGATGTACGTCTTGCTCTCGGATCAAAACTGGCGTTGCTTTCTTACCGTGGTGTGCAGTGGTGCATGGACGGATGAAATCCACCTAGAAAATATCATTTATGTAATCTCGTAGAATTGATGAAGTAGTAAAAAATGATGGCATAGAGAGATATATAAAGGTTATACTAAAAATTTATGAAATCCAGTAAAATCCTTCATGTCAGAATATTCTATATGCTGCAAAAAAAAAATAACAAATGTCATATCACGTGTCTGGAAATGGAAGAGACTTGATGCGAAATATCCATCGACGAATACTTTTTTCCATCCATATTTTTAACCTTGTTCCTGAAATAAATGGTTTTCATCTATTGTCTGTTTTTCCACATTTCCATTGTATTCTTAAATAACTTACTTTATTTATTTTATTTTTATTATATTTTATTTATCATATTTTTTTAAATATATTTTTTAATTAGATATTGTTATTTTATAATTTTCCACATCTCTGTATACTTAAAATAGATTAGTGTATATAATCGTTTTTGTACATTCTCAATGTTAAGTCATATCTGCACGAATTATCATTACTGCTATTGTTTCATTATTATATTAAATGTCTAGACTTATAAGCAATATTGCTAATTCCTTGCTTCTTGAAGTGCAGCTCTCTATAATATTTTTGCTCCCATATATAATATTTTACTTCACTTCAAGAGTTATTATTATTATTGTGAAAAATTCAAGAAAAAAATCTCTGTTAAGCACCACGACGGGGAGGAGGGGGTACAAGAATAATTGGGGGGTACACAATAATGCCTGAGGTGGGTACAAGAATAATTCGAACTACCATAAAAGGCGAAACCGAATGTTTTGTAGACGTATCCCACGCTTATGCGGGAATAACATTGCGCGCGTAAAATATACGCATCGGTTGTATTACCGTATCAAAATTGTACGACAAAGAAGGTGAGATAGGATATTAGGATATTTTCCTCATACTATACTTCGTCGAGACGAAGAAAACGATTTTCTTAACGTTTGAGAAATGTACTTGCCGCATTACCGGAAAATAAAACAGAGATGCAGCGAAAAGTGTAATTTGCGAGATAAATAATAAGGCAAAATGTGAGTGCCGCAAACATAATATTCAGCGGATATTGCATATTTAACAGTTGAACAGTTTGTGTGTACAAAGCTGTGTACTTAAAGCTTATCCGTTATGTGCAGAATTAACGTTCAGATATTGATCGCCCTTTAGATAGAATCTCTGTTTCAAAGTCGCTCGTAAAAAATATAGCATTACTCTTTTGAAATCGACGATAAATTATTAAAATATGAAAAAAAAATACGTATAAAAATGCATGATTTAATAAATCTAATATAATAATAAAAGAAAGATTTCCATATTTTTTAGAGTGTAATTTATTTAAAAGCAGTGTTTTTCTAATTTTGAGTATAATTGCCTTTACGTGTATCTTTATGAAATAGTGCTACTATATCTGATAAAATATGTAGTGTCATCCAACTCAAAGCTGCAACGACTTCATCCCACGGGTAAGATAACTTCGCAATTCCATTTCCATCGCTTCACGAGTACGGTCTGCGATCGGTCGACAAATTGGTCGATTGCTGTGGCTTATTATATTACGAGGCGTTATTTACGCGACGTTTTTACGAGGCGCAATGCCGAGTCACAGATTTTTCTTTACGATGCTGTCTGCTCGCAGCGCTAATTCGGCCAAGTCGAATTGGCGACGTATCGGCAGACGTTGTTCCGAGTCGCGTACATTCGTACTACCGCGTCTCGCAACGACAGGCTGGAAAAAGGGTCTGCGTTATAGATGTGTTATTCCGGGAGGAGAGTTTTACGAGCGGGATACGAGTCGCTGTAATAAAGACGTCGTGCGCGATCGGACCAAGGGTCCCGAGACGGTATCGAACGTTCGCTCTCCTCGGAGTAGGAATAATCCCGTAATAATTAGACTGCGAGAACTCCAGCTGCAATTAGCGCGACGCGGATTAGTTACTTTGTGCATACATCGAAATCCTCCGACGGTGGGAAACTCACGCAGTGAAAACGTTTCCAGCTCCGAGGGACTGGACAGTAATACGAGAATGTGAATTCCGGAATCGTGAGAGCCAGACGCGATGTTCGCATCTTTAAATGATATTTTAATAGTTCGGAAGCTATCCTAGAAGCTGAAAAAGGAAGAAATAATAATTATTATCGTATATAATTGTATAATATATAAAATAAATTGTATAAATTTTTGCGTTAAATGATCTGTGTAGAATCGTATAGTTTTCTGTTAGTATATTATATAAAATAAAAATATATATCATATAAAAGTGATCTTTTTTTTAATCAATTTCTATATTTTGTTTTCAATTATTTTCTACAACAGAGCATTACTCATTTTCTCACAATTTGCACCCTCCGAATTAGACACATAATAATAATTATGTAAAATAACATGATTATATTATATAATAATAATTATATAATATAAAATTATATATAATAAATGATAAATGAATTAGTATGTTACTTTTTTTTTAAGGATTTTGTGGATGTTATATTTTTTCATATATTGTCTGTGAAATCTTAAAAAGTACAAATCATAAAGAATCTGAAAATACATTTTAATTAAATCGGAAATCGCAGTTAAATATTTCTAATGACATATTATTATATTTTTTATTTTTTCTGTGAGATTTTAAAAAGCAAAAATCATAAGAAAACTGAAAATATATTTAATTAAAAAAAAAAACATTAACATTAACGGGCATTACTAATGACGCGTATATTAATAGCATTTTAAATTATTGGAGATTATTCAATTATTTAGGAGATTTACAATTATATTAGTGAGAAACTTCTGCGAGGGAAACTATACATAATCTCCAATTCACTCTAGCACAAAAATTGTATTAATATTTGTTATTTCTAAAACTGACTTTATAGTATTGAATCTCTTTTCTCCCATTGCATACCAAAGGAATTGATAGTTGCCATTGTTTTTGCTCTATGGGGAAGGGGAGGGTTGATTTAGGATCACCGGCGCACGCGGTACCTTCATTGCATTTCTCAGCGGCATCGCATTGCATCGCATCGGTGCCGCATGGTTAGATAGTCGGCTCTACGAGAGCCATTTAATGCGGAATGAAAGAGAAAGAAAGACAAAAAGAGGGAGGGAAGAGAAAGAGAGAGAGAGAGAAAATGCCCGTTTAGTGCCAATGTCAAAACCAACGCAGCATCGCCCACGTGTCGCCGGCGAGAAAGCCCTCCCCCGTCGGCAGCGACTTGTTGCGCGAGCGGGCACGTGAGTAATTTCGTCGAAATTGATGAACTCATTACATTCGTATCGTTCTCTTACATCGTCGGATTAAGCGAGCCGGCCGTAAATCCGCGGCGAGCATTATTTATGCGATCGGCGGCGCGGAGAGACGCCGGAGGCCCCGCGGCCATCCCGGACCTTCCCTAAAAGGACGCGGACCTTTCGCCGCGCCGCCGATCGTTTCATTTTCGCCGCTCGCTAATTGCATTTCGCGTTCGTTTCTATTTTTTTTTTTTTCAATTTTATTTTCGTTTCTATTACCGAGCCTCGCACCGACGACGATTTTTATCGAGGATCAAGCGAACGCTTTGATCCCTTGACGCGCGTAATCTTGCTGCGCGTTGCCGAAGGCAGCCTCGCTCCACGCACGACGCGAAAATCGCATTAGATTTATAAAATTCCGAAAGGGTCTCTTCGTACTTTTCGTTCTCCGTACTGCGATAAAGTTGAAATATCGGCGAATAAATCAGATGGTTATTTATCGATTTTTTTTGCAAAGTAACTTTTTTGAGAAAAACAGTGCATTAATGATTTCGATTATCAATTAATTATTCATCTTCGACGAGTAAAATACTTGCAATTAGATTTAAATATGATAATTCGGTTTGAAGGGAGAACGATCTGCTTGTCACGGGAGAGATTTATCTCTCGTTTAAGTCTTGTAACATTGTGCAATGATCGTATTTGCATTGGTATGTGCGAAACCTTTTTTTTTTCCGCCCGTCGTTTATCCTCCAATATCATTATGCGGCTCATAACAACACGCACGTTAGTTGTTTCGGCATTTATGATGCAGCTTATTTCGATCGTTGTTGATGAATGCGTCGTAACTAGCAATAATGCAATTTAAAGGTAATGAAGATTACGCGCGTGAAAGATGGACCGCATTAATTATGCGCACATCTTCAATAACACGTAATGAGGCATTATTAACAAACTATTAAGTGGATTTAATGCATTATCAGCAGCAATCAAGCAGTCGTTTCAGCAAAACGCTAATCCTAAATAACGTTCGGAAAATCTGTTTAGGCAAGTCGGATAAATCACTTCCGAAAAGCAACGCTATCAATATTAGTTAGCACAAACAATTCGTTTACGCAACTTCCCTTTTTTGTTATAAAAAAATTACCTTCGAAAGGATTCTTAGATAAAAAGCGGAAGTCTATATAAATTTAAATTTCATCGGTCGTAAAATAATTTATACGTATATCTACTCGAGTGATATTGACAGCCGACGAATAAAGTCCATTCGATTACCCGCTGCGAGAGGAGATTTAAAATCTGGCCTACGTAAATTACCTTTCGTTGCGGCGTCACCATTATTACGCTCGCGCCTTTTGCGTGCACGCATTCTTGTTACATGGGGCGCGTCGGAAAGCGCATCCTCGGCCTGGACACAATCGTGCCCGGAATGCGCGCAAGATCGACGGCTCGTATTCGAGACCAATAAACGTTGATTTATCGGCGTGGAAATCGAGCGCGGGGTGATTTGCGACCATGGGCAACAAACAGGCACTTGGGGCTCCGCGAGCGCGATCCCGTGCCCCGTAGGGCCCCGCTAGGGCCTCGTCGCGCGCGACGCTGGGTGGGGAACCACCGTAAGCGCGCGCGGCAGGTCCACGGGATCCTATATAAGAAGATGCGACCGAGAGCTTACACTCTCACACCCGTTAGCCGACTCTCACCGGGATTATTCGCCTAGGCGAGCGAAAAAGAAAAGCCGCGATCGAGGGGTCCGATCCGCTGGTCACGATCGAGCGACGGTTCACCGGCGGCCTGATCCAACACGATCATGATATTCGTGAGTGAAATTTTTTTTCCTAAATTTTCACAGTTTGGTTAAAATTGAAGTTTAGACAAGTTACACGTCAAATTTTTGCGTTTGCCAAATAATCAAATGGCTAACGGCGATTAAGTATAATTTTTATTTAGCATCCTCCTATCCTGTCAGGATTTCTTTTACTTATGTACCCTTTGACCAATTTGTAATTAATTCCAAAGTAGCTTGCAGCATCTTGCTCTTGTGAGCGTCTCTAATTCAATTCTGTCCACCTTCGTGGTACAGGAATAAACTTTTAGCATTTCATCTTGTGTTTGACAAACGACGACTGAGGTGAAACGAAAGTTTTACAATTCAATTTACCGCAAAAAATCTTTCATGGAGACACTCGATACATTCGCGTATTGATTTTATGATTATTTGATTATTCGAGTGTATTTTGAGACAGAATCCATATTAATATGACAATAACCGCTCCTATAGTATCATTTCTATGCGAGCATCGACTATCTCCCGGTAATAACTATTGATTCGACCGAACCGCGATATGATTACTCATTGGCGGTCGAGTCCTGGATTCGTCGCTTGCAATTCGAGGATGTGGTTTTCCGCGAAAAGACATCATAACAAATGCAATTCGATTGTGCCGGGAAGCCGTTCCGCGTAATCTAGCTGAATTTCCGCGATCGATGAAAGTTATGTCAGTTGAGACGGGGAGCAGTCACGGTTAGTCCGGCGTGCCTCCCTAAATGGCAATATCTCGTACAGAAATTTATGCCTGCCGTAATGATAGTCGTATCCTCACGCCTGCGTAACTGTTGCAGCTGGTGCACCGCCATTTAATTAATCGATTAATAAACGTAGCTGCTCGACGAGACGTACCTCATTTGCGAAACGGAACACTTAAGACAAACATCGCAGTTTAGAATAAACGCCTTAACAAATTGATGTTGTATACTACAGTCTTAATTCGAGCTATAAACGATTTTTGATAATTTTTATCACACAATATAATTTGATAATTTCTGTTACGAAAAGAATGATTTTGCTGAAGTATCTAAAAATTTAACTAGATATAGGTCTGAAAATAATTTTAAATCATCAAAATTATTATGTAAAAATGCAAGCATAATAAGCAATTGTAGAAAATTTTGATATTCTAGTAACTAGCGTTCTACATAATTACTTTGACTTGCAATAAAATTATTTTCAGGTTTGTATCTGTAGCTAAATTTTTAGACTTCAGCAAAACTGTTCTTTGTATATATAATGTAAGTCAAATTATTCGGTATCTTTAAATTAATGATAAATTTTTGTTTACAATAAATATTGAGATCACTAATCAGAGGATTTAATTAATAATCGTGTTTACAGTGTATACTTGTCGCAAATCAATATAAAAATTTATTGATTCTTTCAATTCGCGAATACTTATTAGCTTCACCAACACAGAAAGAACGATTTTGTTGAGGGATCCAAAATTTTGCTGGATACAGAAAATAATTTTGTTGGAATCTTAAAAATAATAAGCAATGCTGCAAAAAATTTGATATTCTATAACTGGTTTTTTTCTATATAATTATTTTGATAGTTCAACAAAATTACTTTTCTGATATGTATTCAGTTAAAATTGTAGATGTTTTAGCAAAACTGTTGTTTCCGTGAATGACAATTTTTAAAAATCATATTCTCAATTAAAGTTGAAAGCTAAGCTGCAATACTTAGCGTCGATACGCTGATAATAATTCAATAATGTTATAGTTAATGCTTGTCATATTCTTTTGCCCGCAGACAATTTTGTGCAGCCTCGTCATCGGACGATCCATCGCTTCGCCGATCGCCAATGTTTGGCTGAGTCCGATACCGGCTCTTTCGCCGTTAAGGCAGTATCATATACAAGACGGATCGGGATCTTACCAATATTCCTTCACGGGACCGCATCACGCCAAAGCGGAAACTACCTTGAACGGCGTGACGCAGGGCGGTGAGTTTTTCTTTAATTTTATAATTTTCTGGCGTTTTAATAAGAGAGCTCATCATCGAAGGACCAGTCACGCGGAGCTGGAACGCTCTACGTAAACGTAAAGCGAAAATTTGTTCTTAACGAATGATAAAATGCTTGTCACGATTCGTGATCTAATGCGCGTGCTGTAAGTGCATAAATGGGATGCATTCTTTTGCGAAATGTGTTACAAGAGGTGCATTACCGGCCTACGTTCGCGAGTGAAGAATCTTTCGCTAATGCTTGCCGGCATGACGTAAGAAAGACGCCCATACGTCGCATATGCTAGTCTCTGCAAATTTTCTCGGATGACAATGCGCGGTTGCGCGTTAGGATCGCTTCTCTTTCAATTGCAATGTGATGACTCACGATATGCACACGACGCGTAATGTAAGGCGCGCGAATATATACAATCATCGAAAGCAAAGTCTATCTAATTAATGCTATTTTACTAATCAATAGCTACAATAATTACACAGTGAATAACATACCTTAATAACAAATGCAATAACGTTGTGAATATGTTCCTTCGTACAAACAAGCGTTCTCCACATAATGGTACCGTTATCGAAGAGTATCATTTCTATTTACTGCCCTCAGGATATTCCTACATTGACGCAAATGGAATTTTGCAAACGGTCTCGTATACGGCGGACGATAAGAACGGATTTAGAGTCAGCGCGAGCAATCTGCCGCAACCACCCAGGGATGAACTGCAAACTATACAGGATACGCCGGAAGTGACCGCGGCGAAGAGAAATCATCTCGAGGAGTTGCAGAAGTCGCATCAAACCGATTGGCAGGATCAAAATCTTCTGTCGTACAAAATCCTGCCGTCGTACTTCAGCTTCGCTCAAATCCAGCCGGACGGCAACAGCAAAGCCGAGCTGAATTTGAAGACTCGAGAAATAGAGGTGAGTTGCGCGGACATCTTAATCAAAGTTTGCCCGAATAAGAAAGGAAAAATCACACGTTTTTATACAATACATAAATTATATTTTATACAATACATAAAATTTATAGCACTGCGATTGCTGTGGAATTTTTGACTTAATGAAAGAAAACGTTTCGATAAAAACAATATACCATAAAATTTTGCTATCACAAATGTAAAATAACAAAAATAAATAATAGAAAATGTGAAATAAATAATAAAAAGTATATACTAAAAATATAACAAATAGAATATAGACCGCTATGTGAAAACACAACAAATAATTAAAGTGTAGCACACCTTTAACTTTAAAAATATAGTTTTTCCAGATTATTTTATAACACAGAAGTTCTACATACTGTTTGTTAAAAATACAAATTGTGATTAATAGGATCAGTAAAATAAATGTATCGTATATATTATTTTGTTTAATTTAGATTAATTTTGCAAAATAATTTAGAATATTTATTTCAATTGACTTTCCAAATACATTCATATCTATCCAGCGTTAAAATAAAAATTGAGTAATTTCCTTTATTCGATTCTTCTTTTTCAGAGCACTAACAATCCGTTCTTGCTGTCAAGATCGGAGGCAGAGAGAATCAACGTTCCCAAGCCGGATCCGAGTCTCTTGAAGGTATCGCCCACGTCTTCGGGCCCCATCACTACCATCGCCTCGTCATTATCTACTCCGACGTTATTAAGGGAGAACACGCTTCTCAAAGACGATGAACAGACGTCTAATCAGAATGCTTTGCATCTAGGGAAGTTGATGCCACTTGCCAACATTCAGAAACGGGTAGCCTTGCCTGCGCCTTATGTACTTCCGGTGCTTCCTTACAGATTCCTTCACAGCTCACTGCATCACACCCAGGATTCCCTGGGCCAATACGATTACAGCTACACCGGGGATTCGAGCGCCAAAACCGAATCCAGGTCGCTCGATGGTACCACTAGGGGAGCTTACAGTTACATCGATCCCAACGGTATTCTTCAGCAGGTGCATTATGTTGCTGATCATAATGGATTCAGAGTCTTGGCAACTAATCTGCCTGAAGCGAAGTGATAATCACGTTGGCGTCATAGGAAATGTCCCATGAGGCGTAAAAGCGTTCGCCGAAGAGCGATGGTCAAACATTAATACCGTACACAATATTCTTTCCTAAATTTCGAATTTGTTAGCGGATTTCGCGGAAGAATAAAGAATAGAGTATATCGTTGAATTTCAGACTTTTCAAACAGAAACGGAATATATTTTTGTAAATTTCAAGAAATTTACTTCAAAATCTTAATCTTAATTTATAAGAGATAAAAAGGCGAAAGATAGAATCATGTATTTCGTATATTTATTTAATGGCTCTCGATTGCTTTTTGTTGAAGATAATTACTCGCGATAGCCAAGAAGAAAGAAGACGATATAGCAGAAAATTCGCATTCAAATGTATCGTCTCGCGTAATAAGCGTTGGTGTCGGGGATTTGAGAAAACATTACGCGAATGCTTCTCGAGTTTGTTCAACGATTGTTCTCGCGGAAACGCGGAGGAACGGACTTGATTCGTATTCGAGTATCTTCCTAACTTTACTTTCTTTTTATAATGTTATAAGCTCATTTTTTTCGCACGATCGCGTTCGTGCGACCAGATAAATTATTTCATGTTCCGTAAACATTTTTCTTTTATTGTCTTTGTATTATTACGATCGAAAGGCGTTAACGATGTCATGTTTTTAGGATTGTTAGTAGATTGCACTTATTGATCATATTACATAAATACAAATGAAAAATGCAATCTCTCTATTGTGGTCTTTATATATCCTATCTCTTCTTTATTCTCTCTCAATCATT
Organism: Cephalotes varians; assembly: GCA_037157785.1. NCBI lineage: Eukaryota > Metazoa > Arthropoda > Insecta > Hymenoptera > Formicidae > Cephalotes > Cephalotes varians. The sequence continues at coordinate 633,541 of JANQDE010000034.1, forward strand.
TCTGCATAAAATAAATATATCAAATAGATAACTGCAATAGATTTGCGTATATTTGTAGTTTATCGTGTGCAATACTTTAGAATATGTTTGTATCTTTATTAAAATTGTAATTATTTTAATAGAAGAATTAAGAGGAAAATTATCTTACTATATATTATAGAAAAATTAAATTTTCACAATTTCAAATAAATTAATAGATTACGCAGACATTTTCATGTTTTCTCTTAACATCTTCTCGTACCTGCAAAATTCAAATATTGAGGTAGGTATACTAATGGATTGTTTAGATATACAGAAATTACGTAGAGATTCAGTCCAGGTGTTTCAGAGAATTGTCGAAATATCAAGTTTCTGTTCTCGCAAAAGGATTCAATAATATATTTGAATTCGAGGAACAACACTTCTTACGCGTTTTGGCTTAACCGAGCGCGTCATGAAAGCGGAAGCGAGTGCGTTGAATGCGAAGTGTAAAACGCCGTGTCCAAAGCGACATAAACGCAGTCTGAATAGCAGCAGATGAACTTTATCTACATATAATTATGCCGCTTGAGTCCGAGAGACGCGTAAAATATCTAGGCGGACATGTAATAATGTAGATAATAGTAGATAATAGTAGTTTATTTCTGACGGTACAAAACTCGACTCTGATCATTACGTAAGCGTCGGGGTTGCAACACCGAATCGCCGATATCGGTATACACGCTGATAATACGGGCGGTATAGATAAGAAGAACGCCGCGGAAGAACGCGGATTAGGACTAGTAGCAGTTTGCGACATTCGACGGACTGCGTCACGACGTTTTTCTTTTTAGTTCAATGTCGCTTGAACTCTCGCGTTGGCGCTCGCGCGTGTCCGGAGCACCGATGACAAGCACCGTTTGTTTTTGCGAAGTGTTTTAAGCGGCTAAAGCGATCGCGTGATTTCCGTGAATGCACAATGGCTTTAATTGCACAGAGCGACGAGAGATCGTCATGCGAGCGACCGACTTCGAAATGCGCGCAATACGTGGGCGTGCTAGTGGGTGAGTTTTGTGGGTGGGCGCTTAATCCTTTCGCGAACTCGCGCGATATTGAGATGCGACTGCATTTACACATGAATATTTAATGGACGCGAGATAGTTGAAAAAACAGCGAATCCAGCGCGTGTGCTTAGGGACCGGACAGATTTTAACGGGCCACAAAAATGTATAAATTTGCCTTCAGCCTCGTGGCCTTTGGGAATTTCGAAGTAGTTTTTGGGAAAAAAAGCTCAAACTATCACGCGCGATTGCCGCATTAATCTTCGCGTCTGTTAATTTAATCGAAAGTTTGTCTCTCTAGTTAAAACTCTCTCGATAGACGTCTCTTGACTGTAATTTAACTTCGCGTTCCCGTCGCTACGCGTGCCCATGGGGTCTCTTTAAGCGGAGAATATCAAGAGTGGCGCGAAGAGAAAGAATTCTCAAGATAGAACGTTGTCGAAGATAAAATATTTCTCGAGATAGTTCAAATAGAATATTCCTCAAGAGGAATTTCACGAGATGAAATGTGCCTGACATTTACTTTCTGTTACCGCTTAGCGACACTCGCCGCGTTCTCAATCGGCACGTATTTGTCATGGACGTCGTCCGCCTTGCCACTTTACAACACGAACGACACGCTGCCTGTCAGCGATCAGGAAGGTTCCTGGATTTCTTCCTTGGTCCCTCTCGGCGCCATTCCAACCGCTATTCCGGCGGGAATGCTGGCGGATAGGTTTGGTCGTAAGAAGACGATTTGGGCAACGACCGTGCCCTTATTTTTCTGCTGGTATATTATCGGATTCGCGCAGAATAAGATATGGTAAGAAGGTTCATTTTAGATTTTACGGCATTCGCGACCCGTGCGGTTATTTATGCCAGTGAAAATGTTAGTTTCATACTTGAAATTATATTTCATTGAAAGGAATTTAAAAACTGTGAAAGAATTTGAAGAATATTCGTGTAAAATATTAACGTATTTTTTTCGTTCTAAAATTCAAAAATTTCATGCTTATGTCACCAAAATAATACGTATCCGTATCTTGTTTTTATCATTTACTTAATTCAATTAGCAGAAGAAGTTATTTTAAACAATTAATAAATAAAATTTTTCAAAGTCCGCCGTCCGTCACGAACGTTTTATCCATCAATTGCATTGGCTGCGTTCCCAGTCAGGGATAGCGATTTTACTATACGTTTCATTTTCTACTTACGTTACGTAATCAAGTTTTTCCGTCAAAAGGATTTTCCTGGCTCGGTTTGTTGCGGGAGCAGCATGCGGTGCAGCATCCGTCGTTGTTCCCATGTTCGCTTCTGAGATTGCCGAGCAGAGCATTAGGGGTTTGCTTGGCACCATTTTTCAGTTGCAGATTACCGCCGGAATTCTCTTCGCATATGCTACTGGTAAGGAAGCGTTTCAATTTTATAAATATAATACTGATTAATTTCACGGCATATGCTATGTCTTTGATACGTGCAATGAAACCTAATTACAAAATCAGCGATACATTAATTATCTTCTCGAATATATATTATATATCCTATTATCCTATATTACAATGATTGACGTATTAACTGACGTAATAATTAATGTTAATAATTAATGTTAACTAAAAAAGTTTCCTAAAATTTATTAATTAAACTCACTTTTTTAATTTTAATTTGCCACAATATAAAACATAACTCTTCATCTGTAACGTCAGATATTTAATGGAGAGTTAGAAAAAGATCGTCATTACAAAGAACTTGATATTATACTGTACATGATTTCATGAGGTTTGCAAAAATTCAAGATAGATAAAATTCAATTCGCGAGAAGTTCCATGACACGATCGCACAATTTTCTTGAAATAATAAGCGACTTTCATGTTTGCAGCATTTACCGATAGCTTGCACGTCATCGCGATACTTTGTTCCGTGGCGCCCGCTTTGCTTTTGATCTCCTTCCCGTTCGTACCGGAATCACCGGCGTGGCTGGTCATGCAGGATCGGAAGAACGAGGCGAATGATGTGCTAAAACACTTCAGAGGGATTCACTATAGCACGGAGACGGAATTGGTCAGGCTCGAGCTGCAGGCTTCGGAAATGCGAGAAGCCAAGCCCAACATTTTAGACTTGAGAAATTATCAGAGAGCAATCTGCATCACACTCGGTAAACGAGAAAATTTAATTTAATTTAATTTAATTTAATTTATTTGATTTAATTATTAATTAATTAAATTATATATTTATTAGATTATATATTACCATATAAATGCTTTCATTAATCAATTATTATATATATTAATCAATTATTCTATTAATTTTTTTCAACCTTATCTCATTTTTTTTTTTGTATATCACATAAATACACTCTGGCTGCGTTTCGATATTCACTGTCAGTACTGAAAATCCATAGGATACGTATACTATAAATTTTCAGTATTGGCAGTGAATATCGAAACGCAGCCCATGTCGAATTGTATTAGCACTTTAATTCGATTTTTTTCAGGTTTAATGTTTTTCCAGCAACTCTCCGGCGTTAACACTTTGATATTCTATGCGAAAAAGATCTTTGACGACGTAGGCTCCACTTTGAGCTCATCCACGTCGTCGGTGATCGTCGGTGTCGTACAAGTGATCGCCACTTATTTTTCGACTATTATGATCGAACGCGCCGGCAGAAAGCTATTATTGTTCATCAGTGCGTCAGTGATGGCCGTTTGCATGTTCACGTTGTCGGGATACTTTCGTTTCCAGGTGAAAATTTATTAATTAATGAAATATTAATCAAATTTTAATTACAAATCTGTAATTTTCTAAATATTTGATTAAAAATATTAATGCTCATTAATAGTAATTTTCAATCGTATGCCAGTTTGCAATTTCAGGCTTTCACATCAAAATTTCTTAATTAGATTGATTTGCGAGCTTCCTCTCTCGGTTGTTTCAGAAGTCGCACGATCTCTCGAGCGTCTCCTGGATCCCTCTGCTCTCGTTCGCGGTGTTCATCGTGATTTTCAGCATCGGTTTCGGCCCCATACCGTGGTTGATGGTCGGCGAGTTGTTCACGAACAACGTGAAGAGCGTGGCGAGCGCTGCAACCGCGATGTGCAACTGGACGCTGGCTTTTCTGGTAACAAAGTGTTTCCAGGACATGGTAGATATCATGGGAATTTCCTCATCGTTTGCCACATTTGGCATGATAAGTTTAATCGGAACCATATTCGTCTCCGTGATGGTGCCGGAAACGAAGGGCAGAAGCGTCGAGGAGATTCAGATCGAGTTGTACGGGACGCAAATTAGGATCCCGAGGGAGGAGACAGCGAGGGAAATATGAAATAAATGCTCAATTGAAACGCTGAATCGAAATGCTCAATTGTAGAAATATGACTCGTTATATCATGAATATTTTATAAGTCACCAGTAATCGGGAGAGTGTAATTAATAACTAATGCTCGAAAGTGTAATTTTAAAGATAAAAATGAATCTCCACGGGGTCTCGTCTGGCACTAGCATATAGTTGTAGAAAATAATTTTATACCGAGGGTAAATTTTAGCGATATATATATACATAAATCTGTTATTATTTTTTAGCTGACCAGGTATATCTTAAAAAATTATACGACGTTACAAAATAGAAGATTCTGTTATTCTTTCTTCTCTTTTTCAATACCTCAATTTTAGTATTATTTAAATTTTATACGTACCGTAGAATTGTGTTGCACCGCTAAGCTTCCGAGCGCGTGTAATGCGAATTGTGAAAGATCACGGATCTGTTTATACGTACTCACATATTTATTTCCATTCGTTTTTTTTACTTATTTTTACGATATATCACATAATACATGAATCACGCATTTTTTTTCTTTAAATCGATCGTCTCGCCGCCCCCGTGGATTTACAGTTGCGCAAAGCTATGACAGCGATTTGAAGGAGAGTGAATCGGAAGATTTCCGCGAGGACGAGACGTCGACGAATCTTTTGCGAGAGCGTTGGACGTGGCGCCGTTCAGCAATCCGCGCGACATTGCGTCATTGTACAAAGTAACATTACACATTATACATTACATTATACAAAGTAATAACATGTGCATTTCGCACGCGCGACGTGATGCAAATGTTTGTCGTACAATTGATATGCGCGGGATAAAAAAAAAAAAGAAAAACCGCATGGATCAATGGCACCGAAGAGTTGCGATTTTATTCCAGATGCATTCAAAAAGAATCGAATGAAAAGAGAAGAAAAATGGGTAGAGGAAGGAGAAACGCCGATTTATGCGAGCGTGCACACGAACATCGGTTCATATAGAAGATATAACGACATACTTAGCGCGTTGTTGCGTACACATAGATATCGATATGTACATAGGAGGTTTGCGTTCGCTCGTTATGTTCGCGCGCCTGTCGGACTGCTCGTTCTCGATCGGACGCGAGGCGATTGTCCAACTCCCACTTCCTTTCCCGGCTTGAGAATGATTTCGCGATGATTCTCAGGTCCTCGATGCGCAAATCTCCGACGGCGACGTAGGACGAATGCGCGACGCGATACGCACAGGCGTTGCGGACGACCAGGAGCGAATTAGTCGATCGATCGATCCGATCGTCCGCTCGAAACTGGGAAAGAGCTCAAGGGACTAGAAGCTACACGATAATTCGCTTGCGCGAGTATATATATATCGAAACAAATAAATAACATTGCAAAATGGCTTTGTGTGCCTGGAAGAAGAGCGGATAACTTTCTCTCGTCGCGAAAACGGTGCATTCTGTTACGGGATGACGAAAGAAGGCACACCGATTGCGTACATATTATTCGAAATTATCGGAGATTATCATCTCCGAGTCTGATAAACGATCGATCATCCTCCAGTGATCCTTCGCGGAACATGTAACAAACACATGTAACGTATACTAACTGTGTATGATAATTTACTGCGTCTATCGGACGCAAAAGACGGTTGAAGGACCAAGCCATGCGAAGCTCCTCGTGCGGCCCAAAAGTACAAATCGAAGCGAAGCGCCGCGACGATTATCGAAGAAGCGCGCGAGAGATCGGCGTACATGGAAGTCGGTTTCCCTTTTTCCTCCCTTTTTCCATCTTCGCTTCTTGCAGCGCCGCGTTTCCAGGTCTGTCGCACTGGAATCCAATTCCGAGTAGACGCGCATCGCAAAGCCCCACCTGGCACTCCGTTTCCGTCGATCTCGCCACAATTACAGCGCAAAGGCAAATCGCGCGACATCTAACTTGCTTTTTTTTTCTTGTTTTTTTTTTCTTCGTCCAACGGTAAATGACAGAAAAGCGAGGAGAGTAGTCCGCTTACTCGACTTATCCCTCCGTTGGCTTTGTGTAAACTCGTTACAGCGAGATCACGCGATTTAGCGAGGAAACGGATCAAGCGGCAAATTATTTGCTCGCTCCACTCAAGAAACTAACCCGGTTTTTACCATCTTGACCTGGCCGCCGTTGTAGCGAGATCACGTGGTCAAGTCAAGCATCGATTTCTTCTTTTCAAACAACAACAGAGAATAACAACGCAAACTAAGTAAGTGGCACGTTACTCGCCTGGCTTACTTGTCACTTGTTACTTGACTGTTACTCGCCTACCGATTTCGTGCATTCGTGACGAGACGGGGATAGAGCCCGGACGTTTCCAGCTTCACCGAGTGTTCTAATTTACGCGAAACGCTGACGCGACGTCAATCTGGCAGAATGGCGGAACTGATTTACGTTGGCACACCAAGCGTGTCGAGGAGGTGTGACTCGTCGTCATGACGTGAAGGCCGCGAGAACGTGTCGAGCGCGGACCTCATCGGAGCACCACCGTCATCAGAATGAGAATATCCTCGCTTTCGAGGATCGGGGATTGAAGGTGACGCGTTGCGTGCCAGCTCGGACGTGTCGCTACAATCATCTGGATTCACTCTGCGAGTGGGTCGCCTCCAACGACGGATCCGGATCCGAGTCGTCGATGGAGGTCCCGTGCTGAGCCGTGCGGATCGAGTAACTCGGGCTTCGTTCGTTCCTGTGAGAACACACGCAGAATCGTTCCCGTGAGACACACCGGTGCTGCTAATATCATTCTGCGGATTTCTTACGGCAATGTCTTCTATCGAGAGCTAATTAGAATCTTTAGAATCTTAGAATCTTTTTTTTAACTTAATTTAGCCAAAATTGGCTATTTTAGAACCGAGCCGCAGAACTGATTGCGTATTTTACAATCCAGAGAAAATAACTGCGAAAATATCGATCGTTATATAGAACTCGATGATATACATATATGGTTTATGGTACATAAAACATGATGAAACTTAAGGATTTTCTTTTATAGTAGACCGTATAAGAAAACTTTCTTCGCGTTTAGGTTCAACGGATACGAACGATAATCAGATAGATAAAAGGCAGATAAAAATACGTCATAAACTGACATATGCAAGGGAGATTCTCTAAGTTTAAATCTTAAATTTTAAATATAAACAAGATGATTGGCTCTTTTAATCTTCTCTTTTACGACGCAAAGGCGCGAACGCGTAATAATAGATCGCAGAATGCAATGTCATTTCACGCACTTTGTAATACAAATCGCAGCACCGACTTCTTTTATGCTTCTTTTACACTGCACGAGAGCGTGCGACCGTGCAAAAATAAATCGCAGAATGCGTCCACTTTGTAATACAAATTGTAACACTGACCTCATTGCCAATTGGCTGCCGTCACTGCCACGTCGCAGGGTGTTGGCGCGTTGTATGCAGGAGCATTTGCAGCAGATGATTCTCTTGAAAGCGAAGCGGAAGTCCTTGCTGAAGAGAGCGTAGATGCACGGATTTATCGCGGAATTGCAGTATCCTAGCCAAAACAGTACGCTGAAGACGGTTGGATGGATGTGATTCGGGCAGAACGCGCGCACCACATACATGGTGAAGAAGGGCAGCCAGCACACGATGAAGCCGCCGACGATGATGCCCAGGGTCTTCGCCGCCTTGGTCTCCATGCGAAATCTCTTCACCTGCGTACAGCTTTGTCTCATGCATCGAGGCAACCGACGTAATATCTTTAACACGTTGATCGCCCACCGAAAATCAGACGGGTTTCCTGCGGGGCCCAAATTCAAGCTTCATCGCAGTGTGACGGACTAACAGTATATGCGCTTATAATTAATCTATTTGTTTTTATATTGTAATTGCGTGATTGGGCCCTCACGAAAGCATAACCGTCACCCAGACGGTTTGGGTGACGTGACGATCAACGTGTTAATATTTTCTACTTTGTTAAAATACGAATGTGCGTATAAAAAAATTAATATCTTCTACTTTTAACAAAATAGAAAACATTAATTCCCTTATGATACGCATTCCTCTGCTTTCAACAAAGAGAATATTAGCTCTCTAACTTCATATTTTGATCATTAATCTACAATTTGATCTAAACGATCCAAATTAATTCCGATAAGTAATCGACATCGACTAGTACTTATCTACGCATTACGCCAACTGAGATAGAAACGAACTTCCGTCATATGAAGTCTTACAAAACTATCGAACGTTTTTATGTAACATTTGAAAAATGGGTCCGATAATCAAAGTGTGAAAGCCGTAAAAACGAGCCGACATGAGAGACGCACTTGGGCTTTTATGTTTCTCTTGCCCAGCTTCATCATTCGCGGCTTCTCCTCGTTGCTCGACGTCATCTCGCGCAGCGACAACTCGTCGCCGGTCACCTGACTCTCGCAGCTGCTCCGTCTGCTCGGTCTTTTGCTGCTGCCGACCCTATTGACACCACCGACCTGAAAGGGGATTTAACAAGTCGGCCTTTACGACTCCGACACACACACACACACATACATACACACCACGCATGCCTATAAAATACAAATTCACTTTCGTGCGAGATTTACGGACGCCGTAAAACGGCCGTTCTTTCATGACGAGCAATGTCTAGAGTCGCTATTATCAAAGGTCATACGTCAGCGATACGCGATACTCGGCTAGGAGTACTGGAAAATTCGATGTCCCATACTTTCTTGTGAACGAAACCAAACATGAAATAGATGACTGCTGCACAACGCGACTTATAGACTCTTCTAGGAATTGAAATTTAATTTAATTATTCACGCTTAGGTTCACGCAAGCCCAGAGACATTATAGTTATTTTATCCCGATTGTTTGCAAATATTTATTTTGCGTTTTTCGGGAATACGTTCAAAACGAGAATGTAGTTCGTGCTTGTCTGTAAAAACATCTCTGATAAGTTATCCACGTCTGTCAAGATTGAAGCGATGAAGAGAGAGGGAATAAATTTTTATTTCTTTCCCTGAATATATATTTATCGATATTAACGATTAAGCATGACATGAAAGCCCTGAATGATCGGATACATGTCCATATCCTGCTTCGTTTTGTTCGTCTGTAAATCCGCGCGATACGGACTCACATGCGGGAGAATAATCACGATCGACGATTTAAAGGGCAAATAAAAGCTCGGAGATCCTCGTGAAACAAAACAGCATGGGAAAAGAGGAAAAAGAGTGAATTTATACGGCTCGATAGCCCCGTCCAATCGAACGAGTGCCTCGATTTTATTGAACGAAAAAGTGATCCTTGATTCGTTTCATTGCCGTCGATTAGTCGCCAATAAAAAAACGTACGCACTCGAAATTGCAGCGACAAAATGTCACCGGAAATGTAGTGCTGAAATTTACGCATGTCCGATATCACTTCCAACGGAGAGCCATAAATTTCATTCTCCCGATCGGATTTCATATTATATTATAATATTACATAACGCAATAAAAATATATGCATACATCTTTCATAGAGTTCGTTCCGAAATGTTTTCCGTGTTATAATATAGAAAAATTATATGTCGAGATTGTAATTTTGTAACGGAAAAGACACGTTATTCTTAAAAAATGAAAAAAAGTCGGAAACTCAAAAAAGGACCCGTGCATCTCAAGCAGTTAATTGCGTCCTCAGGGAGGTCTACGCGAATAGAACTCGTTAAGATTTAATTTACCTTAAGATGCGTGTTTCGCGAGGTCGAACAGAGCTGCGTCTGCGTCTGCCCGTTGCTATAATGGACCGAGGTTTGCGAACATCTCGACGGCGTTCTCTCGAGGGTGTTGCACTTCGTGTTGAGCGTCTCGGTGCTGGGATAGGAGACCGAGATTTTGATCTTTTCTCGCTTGACGGAGCTGCGGCTGCTCGAGTCCGGACTTCTCGAGTTGCCGTTGTTGCTGCCGTTGTGAACGCTACCGCGGCCGCGGTGCATTCGTAAGGTCAGTCTTTGTTCGTCGAACCTGCATAAGAATAGGAAAATGCGTCATGTTTTTGCATAGACATTCTCTATTATGCCTGTCGGTAGCATAATGAAGCTTTCATAAAAAGACTTCCTCTCTCTCGCGGAGAAGAAACTCAACCATAGACCCGCGAACGAAATGACAAAGAGAAGACAAAGCGCGAAAAAACGTATTTGAATGTAGGAAAATTTATTTGCAGCGTCGCTTCATTAAGAGGGAATGATAATAGAATATAACTATTCGTTTTATATATAATTTGTAAATATGTATAAGAATTTGTATTGATAAAATAATTAGCGTTTGACAAGATAGCTTGACAAGAAAAAATGACATTGATGCGAGATAATCGGTATTCAGAAAATCGTACGAAAAGCGACGCAAATAAATGTGTGATAAAAATCGATTATAGGATTATAAAAAATAAATTCACTAGTCTAGTAAACGGAAGTTTTTGACGAAAAAAAAAACGGAACAGAATAAAACTGATGTGGGAGTTTACCTAGTGCCAAGCATTTTCGAGGCTTTTGTTGTCCGAAAACCTTGATTAATGGCCCTCGTCGTGGAAACCGCGGCGTTGTAGATCCGCCAATAAAAAAATAACATCACCAGCATCGGTATATAGAAGGAGCCTAGAGCGCTGCAACAGTTGCGATTGCCATTTCTCGTCACGCTGATAATCGCGATGTTTCCCATTTCGCGATAACATATCGCGTACAGTTTGAGACGCAGACCAGACTATCGCGAATATTAATTTAACTACGATCTTAATAACGGACAAGATAATCCAATTGAGAAACATAAATAGTTGGCGAGCATTCGAAACGTATCAGACGCTATTTATTAGTTTATTGATTGACATTAGTTTATTGATCGGTATGATGCGTATAACAGATTTTGATTCAGATCTTGATAATATATGTGACATAGAAATAAAACTGTTATTATTAGGCTTACAGTCTATGAAATTTCGGATTCAAGAGTTACTGTTGTATTATCGTTGTTGTATTATTTATCAAGCTAAATATAATCCTACGATCTCTCGAGTGACTTATCCATTTTTTAAATAAAAGATAAAATATATCAAGAGTGATTCATATTAAAAAAAATATGTTTCTACTTTGCGAAAATGTCAATTATATGTATATTTCAAAATTAACTGATGTTGCTGTTTAAAATCGCGATTTTTGTCACGTCAATTTTCAAATTTTAATACACGTTAGATATTAATACGTATATATATTTATTATAGAAAGAAATTAGTTGTATATATTTTGTTATATATATATATATATATATATATATATATATATGTGTATGTATATAATAAAAAATATATATAAAACACGTCTAATTTAAATAAAAAAATACGATATCTAAAACGCAATTTTAATTCTATATTCTAATCTATATTCTTGCAGGGTACATTACGCAGCGCAATTTTAATTCTATATTCTAATCTATATTCTTGCAGGGTACATTACGCAGCGTACATAAATTAATTTTACATAGATGAGAATTAAATAACATCCCTTTAATGCAAGGAAAGTATTAAAAAGGTATTTTCCTCGACATATTTTGTTATTTTTGCGGCTAGCTATTTCAGATAACAGAACCAATTTATCCCGATGTATAATGCAAAGAGAAAAGTATTCGTGTAATTTCTTGCTACTACGTGTCATACTTCAATATGTAATGAGAGGCCAAGAGTCCTTCAGGAACTTACCTGTAAACGACGTAGCCGGCGTCGTTGGTCAGCTCGCAGATCCATGGACACGGCTTCATCGGCACGAGTATAGTGGTGGTGTTGGATGGGCCGTATAGAGGAAACGTGTCATTGTACGTAGTATGCGACTGCGAGAACAGAGAAAGTGATTAAAAACGCGTGCGGATTAAATCCAGCTGGGATCGATCTATCTGGGACGACTATTGAAAATTGTCCTGAAATAACAGTGCGAAGGCGGATTAGCCGCGGCTAGTACGCACCCGTTTGTCCTTCCAGCCCACTAGAGGCGGAAAACAGATAACGAAGCTCGAAACCCAAACGGTGGCCACCAGCAGTCTAGCCCTCTTCGTCGACATAAGCTGAATTTATGGAAACAGGAAAAAAAGAGAACAATTAATGAAAAAATATACGCGTCAGGAACGCGATAATCGTGTAGATAAGTTAATACGATTAGTCAGTACATCTCTTTTAAAGAGCAAAGACTCATTATTTCAATTATATGTCCGTTTTCTTCATTTTCTGATGTGCACAAGTTTTATGTTTCTGTTATTTTTATTACACGAAAAAAACAGTTTTGCTGAGAGATCTAAAATTTTACTGGATATAGATCTGAAGATAATTTTGGAATTTTAAAAACAATGCTGCACAAAATTTTAATATTCTAGCAACTAATTCGGGGGTTCTACATAATTTTGATTAGTTCAACAAAATTACTTTTCTGATCTGTATCCAGCTAAAATTTTAGATCTTTCAGCAAAATCGTTCTTTCCGTATATCAGTTGAATTTTCTAAAATACGAAAGATCAATGCAATTAGTTCCGAAATTGGGTATTTCGAACAGCAAATACAAAACTTTGAAAGCAATTTTAAGAATTTAATAGCCGTTTACAGAACTTTCTTTTAACTTCACATCTTTACGGTGTGTCTTTTGTTTCCGCAACGTGTTACGTGGAGTGTTCCCATCGAACAAACGCGTCGAATGGAGTGGCCAAATTGACGCGTAACGCGCGTCTGATCTCCTTGGTATAATCGTTTTCATGAATGCTGAGTAATATTTACCTGAGGATAACTGACTGGTCTGGTCACAGCTAAGTACCTATCCAAGCTGATCGCGCATAAATTCAATATTGACGCCGTGCACATCCAAACGTCGACCGCCAGCCACACGGAGCACCAGAGGTTTCCATATATCCAAACCTTTTGAAAGAAAGATCGTTCAACAGAAATACGTTCAAGTTCATACGTCAGTGGCAAAGAATCTTTCGGCGTTTGACGCAAATAATAACGAAATCTCACTTTCCATTTAAATTTGAAAAAGACCAAATTAAAAATTAATTTTATTGTAATACAGTTCGCTTCATTTCCTAGATATTTAACAAACGCGTGTGAAACGCGATCAAACGTAACATATCTCGGAATCGAGGTAAAAATAACTATCGGTACATCGCGTATTAAATAGGGCAAAGCTTATAGATAGAAGCTTATAGATCGCAGATAGATGAGTCATGCGTGTGATTGACAGCGATGCATATCTCGTTACTCGCAAAACCTAGCGAGCAGTTAAGACGCGGAACACGTGTCAATCGTCGAATCAATTCCCATTCAGGTCGAACGGTGATTTACAATATAACCACGTACAATGGAATCCCATGTATTGCGTGCGGCAATCTCTTGCATGCGCAAATCTCTACACCCGCGTTGCGCGCATAACGCGTCCGCATAATGACGAACAATACAACCGCGCGCAGTCTCTACGGGACTACAACCACCTGTTCAGAATTAGCCAGCGTTACGTGTGTCATCGATATCGGAATTCAGTAATTAACCTTCATTATTTACAGTCAGATTATTATGATTGCGCATGGTCACTAACAAATTGCAATTCTGCGTTTCCGTTTGTTAATTTTTTAAATAGAGAATTTACTAATCGCTCGCATTTCTTTTCCCATCGCACTCTGCTACAATCTAATCAAACAATAATTTATAAAAATTTCGTTTCCGAGAATGTTTTTCGGCTGATAATAATTGCAGTTCTTGAAAAAAGAATTTCGTTACTTTTTGAGAAAAAGGCGATTTTGCTAAAAAATTGTGTATATATAGTAATAACTTTAAAAATTAAAATTGAAGATATACGCAAAGAGGAATTGTAAATGTAATAATATCTTCCGCTTTTCTATATTAATAAATTCTGTCTAAAATATTCAATAAAATCTCAAGTTGTAACTGTGTGTAACTAATTTATTAATGTAACTAATGGCAAAGAAAAAATTCTATTAATTATTTATTATTATTCATGTGATTGCAAGTATAAATATATATGTACATATATATACATATATATGCCTCTCTATAGCCTCATTTTACCTTCATTCTCAAACTCGCCTGACAACGCATTATTTAATTAAAGCCAATTTTATCTCACGTAATTAGTAGGCAGTATATACAGATACATTCTATTAGCATACTCGTGCCACATTAATTAAACGATGTCCCGAGGCGTCTAGTTTCGGAAAAATGACAAGAGAAAAATTAAATTATTATAATATACTACAGATTTCGCTTATCTAATCCTTATATTTCTTTTTCTTTGTGTTTCTGATTAAGATTAATATAAATTAAATTAAATTAAATTAAATACTAATTGGAAGAAATCCAATATGTACTTTTTCTTTTTCAATTCTCCGATATCTATCTTTATTTATTCAACTGCAAGTATATGTATTACATTTTCATGCAGCTGGTGTTTAATAGATTTCTATTCATCACTTATTTAGCATCTGATATTGCTGTGTCTTACTAATCAATACCTAGTTTTAGTCGGTCGAATAAAGTTGTCTTATTTCTCCATCAAAATATATAAATCGGAAATATTATATATGTCTCTACATCGAGGATGCTCGTTATTGTTTTTTTTTCTCTTTACGTTAACAATAAGAAGACACTCTATGCCATTCGACTCCTTTCCTCCGGAAGAAAGAGGTAAAAAGGAGAAAAGACCTTTCGCAGATAGTTGTACCGTGATAAGTGCGCGATGAACTAACTTGTGCTATATCGTGTAAACTCCAGATAAATGGAGCACCTCGTTCTCAGCTCGAGCTAAGAGAGATTCACGCCGCTACCATACTCCATCCACTGCCCACCGATTCGTTTCCAGGTTCCCGGTGAATACTCGCACGCGTATACACACGTAATATCGCAAGCACACGGAAATCCAGGCTGGAAGGACCAAAGGGAAAAGCCAACAAACTGTTGCATCCTCCGTGAATCCCACTTAAACCAGCACGGCTCGTTCAAGATAAAATGTACCGCCGTTCTCCACCGCACGTTTCTTTCGCTATACTTTTTAATCGTATTAGAAAAAAAAATGAGACAAAGCTCAAAGGGATAGCGCAACGAGTCCCTGAGAGATACGTCGAAGGAATTACCTCGTTGAGAAAAAGATGAACGAGAGTGTTTCGTGATTTACGCTGCGATATTCTCGAAAGGCGAAAGGAAATCGTTACCTTGAAAATACTATTTATTTAATAGTATTTAAAAATACTATTTTCTTCACATTTGTTAGCTTATTTTTTATAAAAAAATAATCTGTTATATACAAAGATATTATAACTGATTAGAAAATAATGGAAAATTAAAAAGAAATCGTTTTGTAGCACAAAAGGTACATCATGCAATAATGTTGAATAAAAGATGGAAAAATATTTAACGCAATAATCGCAGAAATTTATCGAATCGATGAATCACAAGAAAAGATTTCAAAAAAATAGAAAAGTTGAAATAAGCAATTATAACGCCCAAAAATGCGAAATAAATTACGTATTTGTTAAACAGTTTTTAGATTGTAGTTCGCAAATTAAAATTGAAATCAATTTCAAATATCGGAGAAGTTATGCTTTCGAATACACATTCGCGTACGTTCAGAATAGTAATATTTTTTGTAAACAATGCGCACCCTATCCACCGTAAAATATATCTCGCCTGTGACAACAAGCGGATATTGGGACAGAATTTGGCGCTTTGTCCAAACTATGAGGGTAAATCGATCCTGTCAAAATCCGTACGTTAGTGAGTGTTCAGTGGATGAAATTTCACTGGCAAACAACTTGTCGTTGTATCGATATGTCATAATGCCGTTGCGATTGATGCTATTGTGCCTCGGCCGTTGCATGAAAAATGCATTATTGATTGCGACAAAGTGAGTGCCGGTTCAAGATGCAACTTTGAGGCAAGGCAATAAAGTGCAAAAATTGATGCGCTGCTTTAATAAAGCGCGATCGAATCTTTATGACACGACAAATGATTTTTATCGAATGCTCTTTTTTTGCTGTTAATTGAATTTTCATCTCTTTTTATAATAATTACTAGAAAAATAATGTAACATTTATAGAAGTGTGTGTGTGTGTGTGTGTGTGTGTGTGTGTGTGTGTGTGTGTGTGTGTGTGTGTCTAAAATCTAACATTTCTAGCGAAATACACACACACACACACACACACACACACACACACACACACAATGGAATAACGAATAAATATTAAAAGTAAAAAAATTTAACTTTAGATTAAAAACTAACTAAAATTAGTATTGAGATCGAAGTTAATTATTTCTTTTCATTTTCAATATCTTTTGATATCTATTCATTATTTTAATATCTATTCATTAACATATTCAAAGAAGATCTTACCTTATAGACCTCCCAGGTCGCGCTGAACGGTAGAACGGCGACGCCGACCATCAAATCGGCGACCGCCAGGCTCACAATGAACATATTCGTTACGTTCCTCAGCTTGCTGGTACAATAGACGGCCAGAATGACTAGGACGTTACCTACCACCACCATGACATCGACGATCGCCAGAACGATTAGGGTAATCACGTTCCACAGGCTTGACCACTCGACGCCGTCGTACAAAGCAGCGCATGCGGTGGCGTTCAGCTCTCGCATTTTAATTAACTCTCGCGGTTCTCGGGTACGCCCATGCGATCCTGTCGAAGGACTCCAGAGGATTTCGGGCACGATGACGACGGTGGGAGATGCGAATCCGGTAGGATGCGCGAGGCATCTCGAGCCGTCGTAACGGGATCAAAGTTCCTCTGCGTTAACACTTAAATATAACGGTACTCAGAACGATTACGGACACTATGATCTCTGCAGTTTTCACAGAACACCACAATCCTCTCGCACTATACTAGAAATAATAACCGAAGGCTTTATGACTGGCCGATCGATTGATTCGACGGTAAGACTAGAACTTGAGGAAGCCCACGCATGTTTACCGTGGTTCTTGAACCCGAGGGTGCGCGCACACTTCCTTCGTGTATTAATCTATCGAATAGTTTTTTACGTTTCGATTCTTAATTAATTATTTCTCAATTAATTATTTATATCTTACGCGAGTATTGCCAAGACGTTACGTTACGCAATCTTATGCTATGTATTAATTTCGCGATCAAAAAATCTTGACGTTACACAGAATGAAGACAGGAATTGCTCATTTTTTAATTATTCTCAAGACTATCACTGAATTTTCTTAAAAATAACGATCAATTTTGCCGAGTAAATTACACTTGCTTTTACCATCAACTTTCATTGTTGCAGTGCAATCCTTTTTTTTGTTTATTGAAAATTATTTATAATTTTTTTATAATTCTTCATCAAACACGGTTGTTAATTAAATACCAATCTCCGTGGATTTTCGTCAATATTCCCACGATTACGGTCGGATGAGTTCGTTAATGCGCACGTCATACACGCTCGATACACTTGATCATACACTGCCCGGCAGTCAATCCGGCGCTTTAGTTTCGCGGTAGCAAACAGGATCGCAAAACATTATCCCTGGATAATCGATAACACTCGCTCTCCGCTTACACAGTCGCTTGCGTTGTACTTCGGATGTTATCGCCCTTTAAACGACGTTGTTTCAGACAGCGCAACCGAAGGTATTGAATTTAGCGAGCTACGAAATAGTTTGTGTTTCGAATGTCTGCGATTCACTTGTTGTCACCGTTCGCATTTTCTCCCCGTCACGAATTTCGAGTGAGCTTCGGCTGTCGATCGACAACCATCGCGACGTCAATCGGTTGCGTGTCTTCAACGCGAGTTTCCTCGATTTTCTCGGATTTAATTATTTTCCTCGTTTCGAATTTTACGCGGATCTTTTGTTCACGGTTATACTTGATGCTATTCGATCGAACAGATGTGATACACGCGACGTTACGGATGTGATGCAACACTATCTATGCGCGGCAATGGTTTCCGCTAACGCAACGCGTGGGAGGTCGGAGTCTTGACGAAAATCGCTTCGATGAAATCGCCCTGATCGTTTGTCATCGAGTTCCGTATTGTCACACGATGTCGCCGATCCGTTTCCCTAAAAAAAAAAAAAAATGACGGCGATACAGGGAGGGCAACATGTTGTAGCTGGCATCCCCTGACGACGCGCTGTTCGCTTGATCGTCGTCGATTTCCCTTCTTCGATCGTCGCAACACATGTCGCGTCTCTCTCTCCCTCTCTCTTTCTTTCGTCGTGGATATATCAAAACCTACAGCGATCTGCAACCCTCTCCTCCAGAGGCCGCTTTAGCCACGCTATACTGCTTCGATTGCACTTTTCACTCGCCCACAAGCCACCCACGACGATCACGTACTTACCCCGTAACCCACGGATTCTCTACCACCGTCTTCGGCTCTACCCACCCGCGAAAGTGCTCCTTCTTCCGTTACCAAATCGAATCCGATGGAAATTTTTCGTCGCACGCATTCCGCTCGAGAGAGACTGACGTTATCCCGACGGGAATTGAAAAACAGCGTCGTCGCCTCTATTAGACGCGATCGTCGGCGAACCGGCGCTCACCGCGAATTTGATCGGCGTCGAAATGGCCCGTTGAATAGCCCTTTCCTCGTTCTCTCACTTCGCTTCCCGATTTCCAGTTCGATAAAAAGCGACCTAGTGTTTCCAGAAAGCTGTGGGCGAATTTTCCTGGCACAGAAATCGACGGTGATTTCGAGAATTCCTAATCGTCCACGATACTTTTGCTTATGCAAACCAAAATACATCTACAATCGAACTCTCTCGAGGGGCGTATGAAACTTTTTCGCATAAAGAATTTCAGAGCGAAAGATATCTCGCTTTCTAGAATTGATGTGTCACGTTTCCCTCGGTAATAATATCAAATTTTGATTTTGCGAATCTAACAAACGTTTCGATTTAACCGAAGAAAAGGTAAAGGTTCGCAATACACTGTCATAAAATCAATTTCCAGCTCTTGCGCTCGCTAAAGAACACACGCTCGTCTTATTGGCGTCTTCGGAAAGAAACGTTTTGAACTTTAACATTTGAACACGCACGATCGAATGATTCCGCACGAACAAATTACGCGATCCCTACGTGATCCCAAGAGTAAAAATTATTTTTCTCTTAAATTTTGTTTTTCTCTCGACGTTGAGTGATATCGGATTAATGATTCTTGTTGCTCGCTTTGCGAGCGAGAGTACGTTTCCTGTTCAACCCAGTGACGAATATTTCACGATCTTTCGTCGAATGAAAATCGCTGTTTCTCAACTGCTGACTCTTTTCGTGCTGAGAGAATCTCCATTACGACGAGCGCGTACAAACGGTCTCGTTAAGACGAAAAAAATCGGATTATTTCCGTCGTTCCATATTTGACGATTACGGGGCGATGGGGGGGGGGGGGGGAAAGAGAAAGATAGAGTGAAAATTATTTCTCTTCTTACCACACTCCGATTAAATTCGATTCTCACCTTGCTTCCGCGTTTCGTGCTTCACCAGATCTTCGCGCGAAAGATCTCGCCTGTATCAACTCTGTTCCCTACAATCCGCCTTGGCAGAATGTACGCTGTAGCAGAATGTATGTTCTCCTGACAATCACATTTTGCCTATTCACGACTCGTGTCGCTTCGAATTCTTTCATTTGTTCTCCAGCGCTGGTTCCTTCTCGTCGTCTTTGGGCAATCGTCTCGGCGAACTGAGAAAAAAGGGCAGAGAGTCCGAATGTATATGTGCCTTAATAAACGGCAATGTGGGACGTGCGTTCGTGCCTTAAGTCACAAAATCTCGATTCAAAATGCCCTATGCGCGCACGTCCCCCAGGATTACGCTCCTCGCGCAATGAATTTACCGTTACGTGGCCGGTTGGAAATTGCAATCTTTCCCCCGGCGCTCCTCCCGCGCCGCTCCGTTTCACGAACTTCTATTCGCCGGTGTTCGCGCAGCAAACGAGACGACGGCTGACTTTTCGGAAGCGACTTCCTGGAAGTACGATCACGTTTCGCCTCGAGTGGCGAGAAAGGGCGAATTTTTGGTGCAGTTTCTCGCGATCTTCCGCGATCGTTTGTCGACGTGTCGGAAATGCAGAGCGTAGCAGGGGTCGATCGATGCCGGGGATACTGAAAATTCCCAGGACGTAGATTCCGCGTAAATCAGTTTCGCTAAACGACTTCGCACGCCTCCCTCTTGCCACGATCCTCCGCCTACTCTTTTTTCGGACGTGGGTGGATGGGTGAGTGGGTTTTGTTCCCTGGGACTCTCGATACCAGGGAGTCGTACCTTCTGCGGTAATCTCCGCGCAAAACAATCCGGCGAAAAACTTCTCTTCGACGACCGATTTCTATCGAAGGAGAAGATCACGGAATCGTTTGACAGGTCCCAGAATTTCCTTACTTTCCGCGCTTTTTCTCTCCGACTCCTTTCCTTTTTCTGTCTCAACAATCTTCACAAACGACGCGTCCTCTACTTGTCGAACGCGAGATGTTGAATTTTACCATGAATAATTTTTCACGTTCAGTGACATTTCTCGCGAGTTTTCTTAACACCTCCGTTTTCTCCGTTCATCGATTTCCGCAGCATTATGTGTTTTCCTCGAAATCCGAAATACTGAACGGCTTCTCGAAGATAACTCGCCTCGACCGTTCGCACCTTCTAATTCGAGTTCGTGCAAGTAGCTGATTGAATCTTTAATTCAACCGTCTGAATTCCCGTTCGGGATATACCAAGTTAATCCGGTTGTGTCGATCGTTTGAAATTTCGCCTCTTTCTTTTCAGGAATCGGAGCCGATATCTTACTTTTCGATCTTTTTTTCTTTCTCTACGCAGTCAATTAAGACGTCTAGTGAACCGTCAATTATTTTCCCTCGCGCCTTTCACAAAGAAGAAAAGACGCTAAAACGCTACATGAATTTTCAATTATTCCTCTTCGCGACCTCCTCGGCATTCTCGCGGGTTTTCTTTAATTACATCGCTTCTACGCAGGGATCTGATATGCCGAATGAATTTCCAACGATCCACCTTGACTTGGTCACAATTTATTCCTCGAGTTGCGCAAAACGCCGGATGAATTTTCGATGAGTTTCACCGCTACTGTCGCTCTTCTGTATTGCGGAAGTCCGGCTATTACATTTGCTCTCGACAAGGATCTGAATAATACTATCACTATTCTATCATTATGACACTACTACATTATCATTACTTGATCAGCGTTTTATAGAAGCGTTGATTAAAAAATAACCGACGAGCTTTTAGTTAAGCAAATTTCCCGGACATAATATTTACCCGTAAGTTTTAACATTTACCTCGCAATTTCTGGTCTAATTTCACTGAAATATCTTTGAAATATCCCTCTCTCATATGCGCCGAAAAATTGAATGCGCTCCTCCTGGAAATTCAGTTTAAATAATCGCAAGAAGATCGCGTTAATTACCGCCGGCTTTCTGTCTTAAGTGGCCGAATTTTTAGCAGCCTCTATTTTAATCACCGCGCAGATATATATTTTCACTAAAAGACCGAATAAAAATCCCGTTTTGACTTCTTCACTTTTATTCCCTCGATGCGTTGAACCTCAGCCGAATCATCCGCTCGAATTCGTTTCTACCTTTTCACGTTTCACGGTTCTCCTTTTCGACCCTTATCCGATTCTCTTCTCCTTAATTGCCCTCTTCTCAATTTTTTTCGCAGCTCGATTTTCCCTCTCTTTCAATCCAAACATTTAAAATGCTCGCTCGGTCGCGAGTAATAACTCTTGCCTTTCCCTTCCGCCTTCTTTTCTGATATTTCCTCTCGACTGCCTGCACTTTTTAATTATTACTCTCTCTCTCTATTATTATCTTGCTATCTGGATGTCACAAAACACCTCAAAGTTCTGCGAGCCTTTTCAATTCCATTGAAACAACAAGTAGCTTTATAACGACGATGAAGACGTGATGATCTCTTTCCGCCGATCCAGCGAAATAATTATAGCACGGTCCGGCATCGGACTATCCTCGAGTGCCACTTAAATTTCCTCAATGTCGGCGATTCCTCCTCTTCAGACTTCGGCAAGCCTCCAAGTAGTCCTTCGTTTTTCCTTGACGCGATCAAAGTTATCGCAAATCTCGATCAAATTTTTGCGGGAAAGCCTCGCGTTAGATTTTTCTTACATATATCGATTTTCAACAACATCGAACAGGAGAACAATATTAAAAATAATTGCGAGTCTTTGAACACGATTAGTCGCGAACTAAAACGCACCAAGTTCCTCCGATGAATATATCACGGTACATGGAGGATCGTGTTTTGTTCGCGTTGTTTTCGTAATCGTGACCCGATGATGTTAATTAGCAAATGATGCGGTATCAAACTTCACGCGTGCATCTTGTCCGTGAAAGGAATTCTTGCCTTGTCATTTGAATACAACTGGATTTACGATACCAATAAACGCGAACGCGAGGGGAGCAAAAGACGCGCGAAGATGAGAGATCCACTAATCTTAATTATTCTTCGGTGGGATGGTTGATCTAAGAAGTTGCAGGCAACCCTTAGATCATAATTAGTGTACACTAACGATATAATGTTTACCGTTTCTATATACGATCGAGTGATGTCACAACTTACGTCACTGAACGATGTTGCGGGCTCACGTGTTGCTCGGTGAAGTCACTCAGCAGTCCACCTTGATCAGTCTTAGCGATTTTCACGCGTCAAGCCTCTGGAGTCGGGGTCTAGGAGTAAAAATCACAGCCAGTGAAGTGAAATTACGCTCGTCGATCATTGCAGCGATGGCGCTCAGTCTCATGTGTTCTCGTATGTGCGCTCCTATTTTCTTTATTCTCGTCGATCTATCGCTCCGAATGCTCTCGGGGACGCTAAGTTATCTGTCGGCACCTGGCGCACTGTCTGTATCTGAGCAATCTGAACAGTGCCGCCTTCTTGATACGTTTCGATCGCATTATTTCGCCCGATCGACCCTGGCTTGACGACGGAGATCCTCTCGAGGTAATGCGCGTAATGCATCCCACGGGGTACGCACTTCTCGATGATTTATTCCGTCCTCGCGTTCATTCCGCCCACCGAACAGTAGCGTCTGCAAAAGAAAGCACGAGAAAAATCTCGTTGTTACTGCGGCACAAGCTGACTATCAATTGACGACGACTGCAATCGACAAGACAGTTTAATCTCAAAAAGAAACGATAACAAGACTGCACTTCCAGAAAAATATTCAGATGTATTAATATTAACGTTACATCCTTCGCTTAATTCTTTCGATGTTTATGTCGAGTATATTGTAGTAAAAAAAATTTGCATTTGCTATTAAAATAAAATTTAAGTAAAACAAAAAATATATTCGTAATTTTAACACATTTTAGATTACTTTAAGACATAAAAAAGAAACATACAAAGAAAAAATTCACTTAAAATAAAAAGAAATGTAAAATTAAGCACACAAATGCACGTTTTCATACAATAAAATAAAACACTTAAAGATACTTTTTCTTCGTTTCGTTCCCTAAGTTTTTTTGATAAAAATAATAATTGCAATAATAACAATAATTATTTTCTTCAATTCAATTTTTAGACTTTCAAAGATGATTGATTTCGAAGATTAATCAATATCTCTTTCCCTTCCAAAGACGGATAATTTTCCTTTTGCCTCACTTTATATACGCGAATAGATAAGTTTAATTTGATATAATTAGAATATTTGATATAATTACAATATTTAATTAATATTTGATATAATTATTACTCCGATACATATCCATCTTTATTTTGTGATCCAATATCACCTAAATTCTGATTGCTCTGTGTGACTTTTGAATCCGCTGGAATTCTAAATTTGATAGCTCTATGTTACCAAACGGATCGGATGTACGAGAAGCGGAACGGTGTGCACGAAGTCGATAGGGAATTCGGTTCAAAGACTAGATGGAATTGAATGTAGATGAATGGGCAAGCGCGAACGAGCAAAAAAGAAGGTCGGAGATGTGACAACGACAACTCAAATACAAAATATACTTTTTGACAGATCCTGAAAACGAAGGTCATCGATTGCCGTTATGTGCGAGTCTTCTCTGATTCACGTTATGCAAATTACTTCTCTTTCTCTCTCTCTCTCTCATATCATTGAAATCATAGGCGTCAAAGATTAAACGACAAAAAAAAAAAAACAATCATACTTCGTCGATAACGAACGTTTGATCGCAAATTGCGAACGACGTAAAAATTTTCTAGCAATATTTTTATCCGCACGTAATTAAATGTGACCCTTTGACTTTATACCTATTTAATTGCACGCATAAAAGCAAAACGTTACCAAACGTTTACCATATACAGTTATTCGCGTAAAAATTTGTGCATTCATTTTGTAACAATGCTAGCATCGACAAACGTAATGTTGAGTAAAATATAATATTAATAAAATAAAATATATTTCTTTATATTGTGTACAATAAAATA
This sequence comes from Cephalotes varians, assembly GCA_037157785.1. Classification (NCBI taxonomy): domain Eukaryota; kingdom Metazoa; phylum Arthropoda; class Insecta; order Hymenoptera; family Formicidae; genus Cephalotes; species Cephalotes varians. The sequence goes on from JANQDE010000034.1 coordinate 658,261, forward strand.
AGATATTCATATACACATATACATTCGTAATACGCGTTCCTGTCAGCGTTTTTGTTAAATAGTTACGGACAATCCTGCTTCTTTTTCATTCTTTCTCTAATTGCGACTGGTGTGCACCTGGTGCAATCGCCCGCTCGATAAGAACGTTTGACGTAATTCATTGGAAATTCTCGGAAGTGGAATACGACGAGAAAAATGTATATCTTCAATTCCTTGTTTCAAATGTAACGATCAAATACGGATTCTTTTTATATTAGGATATTAGGATGTATATATAAACATTTGCGGATTTTTATACTAACGTTTTGCAATGTAAGAGCTAATTCTTTTTTAAATTTTATTAACATCTCTCTACAATATGTTTGTGTGCCAGATATTTGGCCAGCGCAGTAGTCGAATGAAAAGCATTCTTTTATTAGCATTCTTTGGTATTCTTTTTCAGACATATTAAAGAGTACTGTTCATAAAAGTTGCACAAAGAAAATTAATTCTCGCTGTTAATTCGTGACCTTTCCCTTGCTCTTTCAATTGCTCGTCCGTAAAATTCGCTTCATCCGAATACGTTGAGCCTTTCACTATATACGTTGTATATTTACATAACAACAACAATTTTATTTTTCATATCTTTTTTTTTGTATCTCTTCTTATGTCTTTTCTTGTATCTTTTCTTGTATCTAATCTCATAAAATTTTTAAAAATACCAAGTTTCAAATTTTTAAATTCTTCCTATCTACTTTCTTCAAATGCCATTTTTACTTATATTTTATCCTGAATCCATATAGCAGTGCCCGTTAATTATAAGTTACAAAGGAACTTGAGGACTTCTATTCGGTCCTTTATTTCATTATATCTATCGGTATTACAAGACAGTATCGCATACAAAGCGTTAAGTGCGCGGCTATTTGTGCTTTTGTTGCTCGTGCGCGAGATACACTTCCGCGAGTGGCAAAGGGATTACGAGAAATATCAAACGATAGACAGAAGGTAGGAGAGATTAAAAAGAGACGTTACAACGGACATATGCGTATGTTTGCAACCGGGCGAAATGGTGAAATACAAAGATATGGCATCGAAATACCAGTAGTGCGTGAAATTGCAATTAGCAAGGAGGAACTTCCATCTATTAATTAACCTTTAGCTCTTTGTTCTCGTGTAAATACGCATAAAGGATGCGTAAATATGCGTTATGCATAAATTTTCTCTCATCCAATCTCTTGCAGCCTTCATCTCTGCTCTCTGCACTTCTACAAAAATTCGCTTACATTAAAACTATTATTTACTTTCCACCGCGTGTTAAATTTTAATATATTAAAATATTTCAAATACTGAAAAATAAAGTTTATTTTCAATAACATAAAAAAATCCATTAGTACAAATCTTTTTTCAGCGTGTTATTTATGAAATAACGTAATATATTTGAAAATAGCAAAGGGATAATCCACTTCCACGAAATGATAATAAACAGAATTCCATAATTTATACCTGCGATACGGAAGAAGAAAAGATATTTGGATGAACGTATCCGAATTTGAGTAGCGCAGAGAGAATATTTACGGGAGAAGCTTTACAGAGCAGTCGTGTTCATCGCGTATTCATGTACATCGGCCTGTAAAAAGAACGACCCTTTATGAGAAGATACGCGCGCGAATGAGGATGGTTATAGGCATGTATATGGCGCGGCGTGTCTTTAGTAAGAACATTTTTTTTCATCCGTTCTTATATTTGCAGAAGCTCAAAGCGTCAAGCTTAAGAAAAGCGTCTTTATAACCAGCAACAAAAACCGCAAGAAGAAAGGAGGGAGGCGAGAAATCGATCCATTGCAATCATCACGTATCTTAATAATGATTAATAATGCAGCTTTTGCTCAAGACAATTAATAAGCCGTTTTCTCATAACTTGGCGTCAGCTGCGCCGTTTTTCAGTAAATAAGTTATTAAAAATCTAAACAGTCGGATTTTCTTATTAGAATGTATGGCGCCGCGATCAATCTTCGTAATTTATGCACGACAGTTACAAAAGACACTTACGTCTATTTATCGGTTCATGAAAAAAAATTCGAGCAATTTAATTTTCATAATTAAAACTAACTCAAAACTGTCCTTAACTTCGCGCAATTTTTCGAGATTGACTTTTAATCGGCGCGTGACATAACTCCTCATTGGAGTCATGACGGCGCCAAACTAGCGCCAAGACCTTTTAACGAGCCCGAAAAACTTTAAATTGCTACATCCATCGGTGAAAAGTTCCGGAAACGTTACCCTACTACGCCGGTATCTCCGCATTCATTTCGACGGCGTACATAAATTTCCCTCCGTATCTTTCCGTAAGATTCGCTTTCTCGATCTCGGCATAAATTCCGCGCGGCTTCGATATTGGGATCGAAGTGTCGATCGGATCGCTTTCTTTTTCTTCGTCCGTAGTCCGAGGAAAGTTTGTTCTCTCGTAGGGACATAAGTCGCGTGAAATTACACTTCGATGATTAATAATGGGAGTCAAGCTTGGAAAATTTTAGCGTGCATCGGCGCGCGAAGTACATACAATAAACGTACACGGCGAATCAATATCGAGGTCAGAGGAGATTGACGCTTATGCTCCTGAAAAACATTTCGAAACGCGCCACGTTCTTAGTAGCTCTAACGTGAAACACCAGCAAGTGTATATCACTGTATTGCCAGTGTAGCGTTTGAGAGAATTTCTGAGAATATCTCTATGAAAAATCAGTCCTAATAGATTAATGCCAAAGTGCATAAATCTTTTTATTAATGTAATATTTCACGTATATTTAATATATTTTAATAATTGTGTCGCATATATTTAATATATTGTAATATATTGTAATGTAGTGTAATATTCAATAATTGTTTTTTTATTAATGTAATGTTTCACGTATTTTTAATATATTTTAAAACAAATGCCTATTATTCGCCAATAATGACAAGATATTTTTATGACATAGATTAATCCGTTCATAATTTTCCTTTGATTGCTTCACAAAATATGCATATCGTTTTAACTAATGAAAATATATTCACTTTTTCTCTTTAGTCGCAATTCAATTCTTAATAAAATCAAGTAAATTTTGAAAATAAGTGTAGAAGAAAAAAATTGTTTTTCTTAAAAACATTATAAATATATCTAATACCCCTGAAAAATGTAATAAAAATTTAAATAGGGTATAAAATACTACGAGAAACAATAATAGTTGCTTAATCGAGATATACGAATCGGATGCAAATTTTTTCTTAACTTCGACACTGCATCAAGATGCCGTAAGCATATTGCAAGAATATTTTTGCAAACAGATCCCTTCGGATTTGCCTCCGGCTTGGATCTCGGTCCATTACAAAATAGATTCGCTCCTCTAGTAAATGTTGCTTATTTAATTTAAAGCGTAACTTCGACGAAACGGCATGAAAGAGAGGACAACGAGGAAGGAGGAACCGATAGCGTCTTGGCGAAAGTTTGTGCAGCCTAAATTGCGACTAAACGAGAATCCGAAAGGATTTGCCTCGTCGAACGAGATCGTTAGTGTACGATGTTGCACAACTCTTGCGCCAATACAAATGCAATTAACAACGTTTCTTGCAGGTTCCCAGGTAAAAAAGTAAAATTAATTAATTTATATAGAGAATGACGTAATGTGAAAGCAAATTACCGAAATTATTATATCAATACAGGATATATATATTTCGATAGATGTGACTTATAATCATTTAGGAAAATTTCAAAAAAAAAAAAATATATCGTTCTGTTTATTAAACGTCGCCATTATTTAATATTTCGTACGATAATTCCAATTGTAAATTATTCTGCCAGTTTGTTTAACAAATTGTTATTTAACAATTAATTTTAATTTTAATATTACTGATCGGTCTTGCTAATTTTACCAAAACAACTGTTATCATAACATCGATTATTATTTCCATGATTGTTATTAGCGTGTTACCAATATATACTTGTATGAATTAACAGGAAATGGCGAAAATCACAGCATAATTCGAGAGACACCTCGACAATGCCAATTGTGTTATAATGCTACGAAGACAATTAACGAACAATTTAATTGTTACGATTATTTCCGGCAGCAAATATAATCCAGCGTTTTAATCCAGCTCAAAGTCGCTGTGATTATTCATTGCACATGCAATTATGGTAGTTCTGCATTATAATAGACGGTAATTCGCCGTGAGCTCGTTTCATCTCGTAGCTTGCCTCAAATATGAGTGCGAAGTAGCTTAAGTCGGGGAAGAAATCGACGTTGATATTACGACGCCTAGACATGAAACCAAATTGGTGAGGTGAGTAAACGGGAAAAGCAATTGTCAGCTAACTTAAAGCTCTGGAAATGTTATTAACGACACGCTCAATAGGCCTCGTTCGTTTGTTCTGTGAACTGCGAATTCATCAGAGCGCATCCAAGCGCGTTGTCGTCCCGTCCGAATCGATGCACGGATCGATTAAACCTAATCGAGCGATCAGCGACCGTTCGAGGTCAGGAGATATATTCGCAAAATGTATGAATAATTGTCATGCGTTATTTAAAAATATATAAACGCATATAAACAATGAAGAGAAAAAATAATGTCGAAAAACTTGTGAAATAAATCCGCATTAAGTAATTTAAGAATCTTGAGTTCGCGGGAAATAATTTAATCTTGTTATCAGTTGGCGCAAGTTAATTAAAAAACCGTAATTGAATCGCGTAAAGAACGGAAATTCTCACGTAAAATGCGATTATTAAGGAGAAGCCAAGAATATTCCGTCATCCAAATTAATTGACGTGCTTTTTTATTAGAGATTACGAAACACATATCTCATTATTTCTAATCGCATATTGTAAATTATACGGATCGAATTTACAGATAATAAAGAAGTAAGAATAAGAAAAAGAGATGGCATGTATTATTTACATTCGCATTGCGCGATAATGGGAGTTACAGGCGAAATAATTGGATTCGAATAATGAAATTCGAACGGTTCGGACCGCAATTAGCTGACAAATGAAAGAAGAATGTCGTTAAAAGTTGCTTAACGAATCGCAACGAGACGAGAAAACAGCCTGAAAAAAGATGATCAGATTCCGTAAGATGATTACTGAAGTTGGTCAATAATGGCAGTCTTTAATACAAACGGCACAGTCAGTTGAAGTGCATCGAGCGCAATCACGGTGCATCAAGGCATAATGATTTGTGTAGTAAGCAGCACATAATGACTGCACGATTGATAAGCTAATTAATTCCAAGACCTGACTGAATAATCATCGAATATTGCGATGATTAAGTGACAAGCAGCTGATAATTATCTCGTTGCTGTTGCGCAAAGTGATAATATCTCATTCCGATGTTAGAAAACTTATTTCTCATTGCGCAAGTTTTCACTAAATAATTCAGGATGATTATGTAAAAGGTTTGAGAAATTGTGATAAATTAATAACGCGCATCGTAACGTCGCGTTAATTTCAGGCGGCATAGCTTAAATCGTGGACGCGTCAACAAATGGTGCCCGGGATGGCAGTTTAATTAGTATACAAAGCGCGCAGTTAGAGAGGAGTTATTACTCTCGTTCTATATCACGATATTATTACCATCTTTATGAATTTAGCGCTAAACTTTAGCTATCCGATTTTCTCGCGAATATGTGGCGGGATATATCGCCCGCATAATTGTTATTGAACAAGTCGCATTACTGTAACAGGCGACATAGTTCAGTAATTATAGTTTGCTCCACTTATAGATCTTACTTTGTTGGCGAATTAATAAACGGCTTACGAACAAGTCCACCGAACTTTAGCGTATCGTTTGCGATACGCAAACATTGGCGTATCCGATTTTATTTTGCGGATAGCCACAGTTAATTACCACTTAAATATTCCGAGTGCTGATACAATAATCAATCGCCTATCAATTAGATTGAAAATTAATACGGGAATTAATATAGCCGGTATCACAAGTTTATTTATCATTTTTCTCATAATTTCATATAACGAGGCCATAGAAGGTCGGTATCATTTAAAATTATAATTTAACATTATCATGGCGGGAGGAAAAAGAAAGAGAGACACAGGTGTGTGAGATAATTAAAAATTATTTAAATAAAATTTTAATATAACGTTAACTACACGCTTTATTTAATGCTTAATACCATTTTATTATATAAACACATAATTTTTTTACAGTAAAATATGATATCCTATTAAAACAATGTAATGCTTTTATTATATTTATATTTTCAATAGTAATAATGCTGTTATTATAATAGAAATCAAACATAATTAAATATATTAAATATGATTTTTCAAATAAAGGAATATTTACGCTAAAATCAAGAACAAAATTTAATAAATAAAATTAAATAAAAAGGGTAAAATTTAATAAACAAAATTTAAGAAAGGATTGTGTCTAAAATCGATGTCGCAAAGACTGCCCACAAAACATATCAATATTCCCCTTATCCATTTTATTCTATTTTCTAACTCTGTTCTCTAACTCCGAGTATATCGAATTATATCGCACGAGAAGTTTACCCTTCTCGAATTCCGAGAAACTCTTTCACAGACCCGACTTCGCTTTCTGATCCGCGGCTAGCAAAGTTATTCTCGAAACTTCGTCCCAGAAGGAAGGTAGGTAGCGGGCGTATGGCGCTCTTTTTCGTTATCCATGATAATCAAGTCTATTAACGAGATTTCCGTGAAATCGGGAAATCGCGATTTTCGCGAAATCTATTTCGTGCGTTCCCGTTTTATCGCGGAAGTAATCCTAGACGAAAATTGCCAATCACATAAAAATTCCCGAAATCACTCTTTTCGCATTTCTCCGCGGCAATTTTAATCTTAGAACTCAGAAACTTTGCGAATAAAATATCGTATTATTGCTAACATTGAACCGTTACAAAATGTACTTTAAGTTTTCGATAAAAAATCGTCTTAAGAATTCGATTTTCGTATTTGTATTGTAAAAAGAATTGAGTCAATATCAATATCTATATCAATATCAACTATATATTTGTATTAATTTTATGTATTAAAATATATATTAATTTTATATATTATTTGTCTCTCTCTTCTTTTTTCTATATACAAATTATTTAGAAAATAAATTTCATTTAGAAAATGCTTTCAATTAAGATAGTCAATTAAGATAGTCTTGATTGACTTCCCTCACGATTTACACAAACTAGAACGATCGATGAGAAGACATGTGCGCGTGTATGTACTCTTAATTTACGCAACTTGCTCACATAATTTACACAAACTTCCATGTTATAAGTGTATCCCGTTTCACTCTCCTGTCTATCTCTACTTCGATCAACCACAGGGTTTCAAGCCTTTAATATCCTTCATAAAGCTGAGATGAAAGATACATTCTATAACAATATACCTATGTTCATCGTTATATCCTACAACTATCACTTGTTGCAATAAAACATAAAATATCTCATATTTCTAATTTTTGTTTTTTCATATAAATATTCAATAAAATAATTATATAATTATATATATAACACATTACACATTCAATTATTACACACACACACACACACACACACACACA